>NJDC01002037.1:178854-202096 GCA_002245475.1 Calephelis virginiensis | reverse complement strand
ACTCGCACTGCAACCCTGGGTTTAGGGCCGAATTCAGGAGGCAGCTATTTTGGGGACGGCACGCATTGTGCGGAGATTCCTCACTCTGTCGCCTTGACTACTGACGGTTTAGTTTTAAGACCACCGTTTTTGGTAACCTGTTTTTTATGTTTATATTTTTAATTTTTTTTTTTATATTAAATGTATAGACGTAGAAAATAAGAGGCATTGAAAATAAATGATAATAATAATAATAAGTGAAGAAAATAAATCATGTAATACTATTAAAAGTGATCACAATTAGAAATATACAAAAATATAAATAATTAAATACTAGAATGTGCATATAAATTTCAAACCCAAGAATGACAGTTCATAAACTTATCATCAACACAAGACTAAAATTAAGTAAATTTATGATGTAAGCACGTATGATTACGAGAAAAAGGACGAGAGAAAACGCACACTCATCGCCACAGTCTATCGCACTGAGTGGCTCCACGTCGTCAGAAGACGAGTATGCTACCCCTCCAGAACACGACGTGTTGAGCAGTGACGATGGACTGCCGCCTCCAGCACCGAGCCGAGCACCTGCACCGCGCCGAGAGAGGCCGCCAAGGACACGCCTGGGACCGGCAGGACCATCTGTCCCGCAACCGGCCCTCGCCGTCAGTGGTGCAGTGCGCCGCATGAAATGGACTTCATCAATCAATGAAAACGTCATGCGAGCGTACTATAAGGCGACAGGAGGGGGAACCAATCTCACTGCGTATCGTTCCCGTACGTTGTCTCTGTTCCAGGACCTGGAACCAGGTGTAACCGTCACTGTACAACGACTGTCGGATCAGGTGCGGTTCATTCAACGAAGCCGAGTGTTAGATGATTCTATGCTTGAACGGCTTCGCTCTGAAGTTACTGTTTCAGCGCCCACCGCCGAACGTACACACCCGGTAATCCAATCACTGTCTGTTCCTTCAGTGAAGGGATTACTAGATTGTGTCTCTGATGCGGTGGACGTAGAAACTTTAACCGTAAGTACCCAGGATCATGAGCAATTAAGGAGGTTTTTGGAAGAGACAATTCTGGAATTTAAAAATATGCCGCTAAACGAAAGACCGCGACTACCAGGTTTTCCTACGCACAGACGTAACATGGCGCTGGTGATGGCTTTAGACTGCATGCTTGACCCATACCTATTGTCTTTCCAAAATCTAGCTGATACACATTCGATCCTATACTGTGCGGCTATGGCGGCAAGCCGTGTAGCTCGCGTCAGGTTCCCTGAAACTGACCGAGACATACGGCCTACTAATGCTAAGCCAGCATGGCAAGATAGGATTGACCGACGTATCAGCGCAGCTAAAGCCATCATTGGTAAACTTGTTTGCTTCAGATCGGGAAACATTCGCCCGAGAGTGATGCGTTATGTGATACAAGCCTGGCACAGGTGTAAGAACATCCGATTACATGTTTTGTATCACAGAACGCATTGACTATCTGAAACAAAAAGTGTCTGCGTGAGCAAACCGACTTCGCCGTTATAAAGAGCGTGCAAACAGGTATCACCAGAATCGTCTATTTCAAAGTGACCAAAGAACGGTGTATAGAGATGGGAGGAATCCACTACTGACGTAGGTGATGGGCAGGTATCGGATATGAACTAAATGTGTACATTTTGGAAAAGTATTTGGTCCATACCCGTTGCTCATGTTAGTGGTGAGTGGATGAGCATTGTTGAGCGCTCGTGTAAATTATTGCAACCAATGACAGCTGTTACTATTGAAATTAATGACATAATGGATGCAGTCCATCGGATGCATAATTGGAAAAGTCCGGGACCAGATGGACTGCATAACTTTTGGCTGAATTGGCTGCGTTCTTCACACTCACGCTTAGTTGCTCAATTCCAAGAAGCCATCGAATCTAGATCTCTCCCATCTTTTATGACAACAGGAATCACCTTTTTGCTCCATAAATCAGGCAGTACCACAGATCCTAAAAACTTTAGACCCATTACGTGCCTACCCACTGTATAAATTACTTACAACCATTTTGACCTTAAAATTAAATAAACACTTTTATGCAAATAAACGGATGTAGGGTTGGGTGTCGTGGTACTAAGGAGCTACTCCTCATTGACATGGCTATTAACCAACAGGTTCGCAAAAACCTTAAAGGTCTCTCCACCGCCTGGATTGACTATAAAAAGGCTTACGATTCGGTTCCGCATACGTGGTTGCAACGAGTGTTGGAACTGTACAAAGTTGATACAGTTCTAAGCTCGTTTCTGGTTTCATGTATGCAACAGTGGACCACAGCCCTTTGTCTTCCAGGAGTTGGAAGGAGTCTTTGCACTTACGAACCCATAAGGATTGAGCGGGGCATTTTTCAGGGTGACAGCTTGAGTCCTTTGTGGTTTTGTCTGGCTTTAAATACTTTGAGTACATTACTAAGGGATTTAAAGCTAGGTTATCGGTTGCGTAGAGGGGGTGAGACTATTTGTCATCTTTTGTACATGGATGATCTCAAGTTGTTTGCATCAAATAAACCAGACTTGTTGTCACTACTTCATGTAACACATACATTTAGTAGTGACATTAGGATAGAGTTTGGCGTAGATAAATGTGTGGTTGTACATGTGCAGAAGGGAAAGGTTGTACATAACGACTATTTACAACTTTCAGAGACAATATCTCTCAGATCTCTCTCCGAAACCGAAACTTACAAATATCTTGGTATGCCAGAGGGTCTAGGTATACTTGATCGGGACGTTAAACAGTTGGTGATAGAACGTTTCTTTGGTCGCTTGACAAAAGTGTTGAAAAGCCTTTTGTCAGGGGGTAATAAAGTGCGTGCTTTCAACAGCTGGGTGATGCCTGATTTGGTTTAAACCTTTGGCATATTAAGATGGACTCAGACGGAACTAGATAGCCTGCACTGAAGAGTCCGTAAGCTATTGACAACGTATCGCATGCATCATCCACGCTCATATATGATCATATATTCATCAGAAATCTGGTCGTGGCTTCCTTAATGCCAAAAACCTCCATAACCGTGAAGTATACAATCTTAGAAAATACTTCCTACATGTTGAGTGTGAAATGCATCGTGATGTAGTGTCAGTGGATAATGGACTGACTGCGCTCTCATTAGGTAAAGAGAACTGGCATAAACCGGTGGTACTTAACACTCAGGATCGCTTGGACGTATGGAAGAGTAAACAACTACATGGTCGATTTTATCAGGTTCTTTATGGACCTGATGTCGATACACTAGCGTCCGTGTCTTGGTAATGATTCGGTGATCTCTTTGGTGAAACCGAAGGTTTTGCTTGTGCAATTGCAGATGAGGTAGTCAAGACGAATAACTATCGGAAATACATCATGAGGGATGGCACAGTTGACATATGTCGAGTGTGCCGACGTCCTGGTGAGTCTATTAGGCATATTGTTTCCAGTTGTTCTCGTCTTGCCAACGGCGAGTACTTGTACAGACATAACCAAGTAGCCAAGATTATCCAACAGCAGCTTGCTCTTCGATATGGACTTGTAGGTTTTGAAGTGCCTTATTACAAGTATACACCGGAGCCAGTTCTTGAGAATAGCCATACGAAGCTCTACTGGGACCGATCTATCATCACGGGCAGGACTATTGTCGCCAATAAACCTGTTGTCGTGCTGGTAGATCGGTTGGAGCGCCGAGCTTTTCTTGTTGATATCACTGTTCCGTGTGATATTAACCTCGTGAAAGCTGAAAAGGAAAAGTTGACAAAATACATAGTCTTAGCTCACGAGGTATCTGACATGTGGGATGTTAACTCAACAATAATTGTCCCGATAGTCGTATCAGTAAACGGTCTAAAAGCGAAGAGTCTCGACCAACATCTTAAGAGACTCGCACTGCAACCCTGGGTTTAGGGCCGAATTCAGGAGGCAGCTATTTTGGGAACGGCACGCATTGTGCGGAGATTCCTCACTCTGTCGCCTTGACTACTGACGGTTTAGTTTTAAGACCACCGTTTTTGGTAACCTGTTTTTTATGTTTATATTTTTAATATTATTTTTTTATGTTAAATGTATAAACATAGGAAATAAGAGATAGTTAAAATAAATTATAACAATAATAATTCCTTAATGACAAATCCCTTCATAACCGTGAAGTATACAATCTTAGAGAATACTTCCTACACGTTGAGTGTGAAATGCATCGTGATGTAGTGTCAGTGGATAATGGACTGACTGCGCTCTCCTTAGGTAAAAAGAACTGGCAAAAACCGGTGGCACTTAACACTCAGGATCGCTTGGACGTATGAAAGAGTAAACAACTACATGGTCGATTTTATCAGGTTCTTTATGGACCTGATGTCGATACACTAGCGTCCGTGTCTTGGTTAAGATTCGGTGATCTCTTTGGTGAAACCGAAGGTTTTGCTTGTGCAATTGCAGACGAGGTTGTCAAGACGAATAACTATCGGAAATACATCATGAGGGATGGTACAGTTGACATATGTCAAACGTGCCATCGTCCTGGTGAATCCATTAGACATATTATTTCCAGTTGTTCTCATCTTGCCAACGGCGAGTACTTGCACAGGCATAACCAAGTAGCCAAGATAATCCACCAGCAACTTGCTCTTCGATATGGACTTGTCGGTTTTGAAGTGCCTTAGTATAAGTATACAGCGGAGCCAGTTCTTGAAAATAGCCATGCAAAGCTCTACTGGGACCGGTCTGTCATCACGGACAGGACTATTGTCGCCAATAAGACTGACATCGTGCTGGTAGATTGTTTAGAGCGCCGGGCTTTTCTTGTTGATATCACTGTCCCATGTGACGTTAACCTCGTGAAAGCTGAGAAGGAAAAAATGTCAAAATACATAGACTTGGCTCACGAGGTAACCGACATGTGGGATATTGATTCAACAACAATTGTCCCGATAGTCGTGTCAGTAAACGGTCTTATAGCGAAGACTCCTTTAGAGACTCGGTTTGCAACCCTGGGTTAAGGGCCGGATTCAGAAGGCAGCAGTTTTGGGGACAGCACGCATTGTGCGGAGGTTCCTCAGTCTGTCGCCCTGACCACTGACGGTTTAGTTTTAAGACCATCGTTTTTGGTAACCTGTTTTTATGTTTATATTTTTAATATTTTTTTATGTTAAATGTATAAACGTAGAAAATAAGAGATAATGAAAATAAATGGTCTATATAATAATAAATATACCACCGGATCGGAACGCGGCCTCACACTAAGAAAATCCGGCAAGCAACTCAGCGGGCTTGTCTTTTTTTCTTATTTTAAAATATATTTACAATACTTAATGTTATTATACATTATATATTATAAGAGATTGGCATGATGAGCAATTAATCCCAAGCAGTCTTATCTGCTAAATATTCAGCAATGTTATAATAATAACCCTTTTGATTTAATTTACATTTAACACATTTTTAAATTTATTAATTGGAAGTTCTTTCATATAGCTGGGAAGTTTATTGTAGAACAGAAATGGACCAACAACAGAGCCCTGGGGGACACCCATCGCAACAGCAGCACCTGTCGATTTTTTACCGTTTATCACAATTTTCTGAATTCTCCCATTCAAATAAGAAATGAGAAGATCGAGTGCCTTATTTCTAAGTCCATAATAGCGCAGTTTCCTGATCAGTGTATCGTGGCTTACGCAATTGAATGCTTTGGACAAATCGCACCAGCTTCGACTGTTGATCTACCCCTTTTAAAACCAAACTGTTTATTATGAAATAGTCCTAATTTATTAAAATGAAGTAAAATTTGATTCAATATAATTTTTTCAAATATTTTACTCAGGGTAGGCAGAATGGAGATAGGTCGGTAGTTGGAGGGATCAGAAGAACTTCCAGATTTAAAGACAGGTATCTAAGTTTCATTAGATCCGGAAATAAGCCATTTGAAACACAACAATTTAATGTCATAGCTAAATATGGAGCAATAACATTAATTACTGAAGCAAATAATTATAAGAGAATATAAATCTAACGTATTTTTAACTTTTAATGATTTAAAGACTTTTATTATGTCTAACGCATCAACAAACGAAAATTCAAAACTATTTTTACACTTATCTACATATTGCTTCAGCAATGATTCTGCAGCACTGGGTGATGAACTGAGAGCTTTATTAGTATCAGCTGCAATGCCGCTGTAGAATTTTTCAAACTCTGTGGCTACATCTAATTCTTCTTTTATTTTCAAATCGTTTATTTTCAAGTAATATTCGTTGTTGAAAATTCTGTTTCTTCCCGTTTCACAGTTAATAATATTCCAAGTAGCTTTTATTTTATTTGTTGAATTTTTGACAATACTTTTTAGATATCTAGATTTTGCAATCTTACAAGCTTTTATAAAAATTTTGGGATATTTTCTTACACATTCTTTAAATACAATGTTGTGATTGAAAGTTCTTTCATAATGCAACTCATATAACCTTTTCTTACTGTTATGAATACCCAATGTTGCCCATTCACTAAAAACTCTGTGATTACTATTTACTGACATTTTTGGGCGTAAAAGTCTGATGATGTACAATTTGTACCTGGTAAAATGTAAATAATGATTCATATAAAACGTTTGGATCGTCGTGATATGGCAGCTTTGGTAATTCTTCTATTAACACTGTCTCAAATCTTTTTAAGCCATTTGCATTAACAGGAACAAAAATAATATCTTTTCTTTGATATTTTTGTATACGTCTTGGCAACTCGACAACTGTGTATCTATAGGACATAAGTACCCGAGTTAACGGGTTAGAAAGGAATTAAAAATTTCGCCATGGGACCTGAATCCTCAGTAGCTCAATTGGTTAGAGCATTCGTCGGCTTGAGACGAAAGGTTACAGGTTCAAATCCTGTCTGGGGCGAATTTTTTTTTTTCTTTAAAATTTATAGAAATTTATCCCAAGCACAGGGCAAGTGCTAAAATAAAATACGTTGCGAGAACCGAAAGTTATGGCCATCCTAAAGTGTGAATTTCATCTGTAACGATGAACTCATTTGGTGGGTACTCATAATTGTGTATCTATAGGACATAAACTACCCGCATTAACGGGTTAGAAAGGAATTAAAAATTTCGGCATGGTACTTGGAATCTCAGTAGCTCTATTGGTTAGAGCATTCGTCGGCTTGAGACGAAGACGAGAGGTTCAAATCCTGTCTGGAGCTAAATTTTTTCTTTCTTTAAAATTTATAGTAATAGTCTACAGTAATCTAAATCTATCTCTTTAACAATTGACTTCTTAATAGGTGTCATGTTTGTAAATATGTTGTCAATACAAGTGGCACTTGTGGCTGTTATTCTAGTGGGCTCAAAGAAATTGTTGTACAATTTGTATGATCTAAAGACATTTCAAAACTTAAGTGACTGCGTTGATGATTCTAATATGTTTATGTTGAAGTCACCACAGATAATAACGTTAGTCCTTGAATTAGACACTTTAAATAGGACCTCTTCTATTCTAAATTCAAACTCATCACAGGTTGTATAAGGGGGCTTATATACACTTACTACAATAAATTGCTCAATCTCAATGCAAGCAATCTCAATAACTCGTTCGACAGAAAGTCTCACAATATCTCTGCGTTCTTTAAATTTGATATTTTTACGAACAATAATTAAGGAGCCACTATGTGTCATTGTTGTTCTGCTGAATGAGCTAGCAACCTGGTGATTATTGAAGTTGAACATGAGCTGATGGCTTTTAAGCCAATTTTCTGTTATACATAATATATCAATATTGTAACAACTCATAAACAACTCCAATTCTAGATCTTTGCCCATGAGACCTTGAATGTTTTCATGAACCAGGTTAAAATTACAATTAAAAATCTTTTTATTGTTAGCTCATGGGTGTCTTTTATTAATATTACTTCTATGATAGTTAACACATAAAATGTCCGTTGTAACTAATTTACTAATATTAATTTGAACATGATAATTCATAGGTAGAATATTGCTAGATGGTAGAGTTGGTATTGGTAGAGTATTCCCTGGTCAACACACTCAAAGTCTCCAATTGTCTGCCGGGCTTGGCTGAGTCTATGTTCCAGTTCAACGTTGCGCTTGAGTGTTCGCTCAAACTCAACACTGCACTGGTCAAATGAATTGACCGAAAATGAATTGAATGATTGACTTCTTCGGCGTAATAAGATAAAAATCTTTTTAAAAACTAAAATGTTATCTGTAGCTAACTTCATAGCTAACTTCATCATGTCGGTTTTCCGTGACGGTGTGCGCGCGTATCGTAAAAATTTACCCTCATCATTTTTTCCTAACGCGACAAAAGAAGTATAACTTCAATTAGTCATAAGTCACCAAAGAAAGCCTGTCAGTCTATAAAGTAAAGCGGTGGCCTCATTTTTAAAATCACATCAATCAATTATAAAAAGCGTTTACTCCAAGTATTATCCGAGCTTACAAGTGTACTTGTTACTACTTGAGTAACCAAGTACCAACTTCATGTTGGAAACTATTAATAAAGGTGGTGTAGTTAACCATAAATTATTAACGCCTTCCTTACGAGGGCCTAACGTGTCTGTTCTGTCAACACAAAACGGATTTTCATCCAGTTTGGCGGGAACGTATAAAACGACTACCGCACTTTTTTAGGATTCCCTCCAATCTTACAGATAAAAGGGGTAAAAGGTAAAATAATTGTAAACATGATAAACTACAAAACTAAAACAGTATAAGACAAACACAAAAAACTGAAAATTTCAATGTTTTTTGTAGGTAATTAAATATAAAGTTTTGTTTAAAAAATGAGAAAGATACCAGGCCCAGTCCCATGTCTCGTCTGTTGTGTTGATTAGCACAATAGACGAGACATGGGACTGGGTGAGGGAAACGAATTATGGAAGACAACCTATGAAAAATAGATGACAAATAAATGTTTTGGATGGGTACCTGTTATGACAAAAATTAGCACTGGCTTTCATGTGTAAAAAGGTAAAGGTACGTATATCGACGGTGGGGGGTATTATTTTACAATATTAAATCTAATTATATGAAGTTGCTATAGGGCTTAGGTGAATTTTTTTCAAATGTCAGATTTGATGTTTTTTATGAATTTTATATTAAATATATCTACTAATTACAGCGGCGGTGGTGTCAACGGATCCGGCTCGACGAGACGAACACGTAAATATATAAATTTTGAAAATCGGGAGAACGGGTGAGAAGTTATTTCCAAAAAACCTCTGAACATTGGGAAAATTTTAAAAAAATGTAAGAAAAGTTACCGGAAAATTAAAAAATATTATTATAAAAAATTAGGAAAACGCGATAGGAAACCAAAAAGGTACGTATATCGACGGTGGGGGGGGGGGGGTATTATTTTAGAATATTTAATCTAATTATATGAAATTGCTATAGGGCTTAGGTGGATTTTTTACAATTTTACAAATATATCTACTAATTAAAAATATAACTGAAAATACATGTTATCATTGGGAAAATAATGAATTAAACCAAATGACTTTAGCAATAAAAAGACTGGGCTAATAAAAAAGAAAAAAAACGAATGGCGTAAAATATGCATTTGACAAATTATAAATAAAATAACCTTTTGGTATTTTATGTTTATCTAGTTATTTACCTTATCTAAGACAGCAATTTCCTAATTTGGTAAAAATATAAGAAATATTGAGATGGAAGAGGCAGTATGGACGAAAATTTTATTTAAAAAAAGAAATGAATACTTATGGAAGACGTGTAAGCACGGCCTAAAGGTCTTAGACGGTCCTAGAAAGGGACATATTATTTAATTATAATATAAAACGATAAAGGAGTTTTGGCGCCAAGAATAAGATTGTCATTAAGATATAAGATTTTTTCGTAATTAATGAAATTCGTGTTAATTATGAGTGAAATTTATAAGTGTATATTATTAGGTTAATTTAATTGGCGATTAGTTCAATTTTGTTTATTTAAAAAACAAAGGTAAAATTACTGTGAAGAATTTTGTATATTGTGTATTTCCTCGTTGCCGCCAAATCTTACGAAATGAGTTTGAGTAAGGGGGTCACCGCTTTACTAAAGATCCCGACTGGCATGACTTTGTATGACGACTTAAGAATATGTTAGAAAATAATTCATTGTTACGGAAGACATGGCAGCATGGCCTTAATGTCTCAGCCTGTCCCAGAAAGGGGCAAATTAACTTAAAAATTAAATATTTTAAAATTATATATATGCGCCATCGAGAGAAAAGATGGTCGAAGGTTTTCCATAATTATTGAATTTTGTGTTTACATTGAGTGAAATTAGGCAATTTAGGTGGCATTTTGTATAATCTTGTTCTAGTCTGGTCGAGAAGTGAGTTTCCTGCGAAAAATAGTTCTTGTAATCGTAAAAATACTTGTAATGTTGTAATATTGTTAGTAATTTGGATCCAAAAAAAAATCTGAGTAACTGGAATTTTGGAATAATCCCGCTCTAAAAGATTACATTTGTTATAAACAAAAAACGAAGAGAAAAAATAGGGTGTTTCCGTTTTGTAGCTGTAAATCGAAAAGTATTAAAAATAATTGAAATTAATAAAAAGATCCTAAAAGAGGGGAAAACATCAATTAAGAAGTAAGATATGTCTCGACTCCCGGACTTGTAGCTCCATTATTAATAATTTTAATTTAACATTGAAAATTGGGTTCCGCGCGGCCGTTACAGCGCTGCCTGACTGCCGCCGCAACTGAGTAACAATAAAAATTTTTTTAGATTATTAAATATTTATTAAAAATTTTGAAAAAATATAGTGTCAATAGACACTTGAAAAAATACAGTCTTTTTAGCGAAAACTTGTTAATTTCATTTTTGTTGAAGTTATTCAATAGTTAATTAACAATTTTTTTGGAGGTTTTACTTGTCATAGAATCCCTTATAAAAGTTTAAATAATTAATCTATAAATTTTTAACTTTTGAGGGCTCTTCGTATAAAAATAATAAAGAAGATTCCGTAGTAAAAGTTTATATTTTTTTTATTTGTTTATTATGAATTTTTGAAGTTAACAAAAAATAGAAAAATCCAAAATTGTTATTATAATTGTTTTTACCAAATATTTGATTAAAGTCGTTTTTGTATTGATATATTGCCTTTAACAACGGAGCTAAACAATTTTATGCGGCATTTGTTTATAATTTTCTTATAAACAAATAGAGTAGTTAAGTTTAGTTAGTTAGTAGAATAGTTAGTTAGTTGAAAAAAATTTTTTCCTCATTTTATTGTCTGGGTAAAATAATTATGTTTTTTATTTTTTTTTTCTTAATAACACTTTTTAATTGTTTATAAACATTTTTTTTATTTATCCGACCTTTCAATTATTAATTAAGAAACCGGATTTTTTTAATCGTAATTTGCTGCTCTTAATATAATAACAATTTTTTTTCAATCAAATTTTCATTGTTTTCTTTATAAACAAGTTTTTATAAACACATTAGGAATACTTTTTGTTCGACCTTGGATTAAAGCTATGCTCGTTAAGATCTACGCTTATTAATGAACTCTTTATTGTATACAACAAAAATTACAGGAAAACGTAAGACTAAAACAAACGTAAGTTCAAAGAGCAAGCTTATCTCTAACGAATGAAATTTCTTCCAGCCACCCGTTAAAGGTAAGCAATACATGAAATATATAGATCTGATGTACAAAAATATACTAAAAGTAACTACCTACTTTATACAATTACATGTTAAACATAACAAATACTGAAAAAAACCTACAAAAACGGAGCTTAAATAACTAAGAAAAAGTTATGTGGTTGTGTTACAAGTCTTGAGATATTTTCTTTGTTTGATGTTTTTAACAGGTTTATTATTCTTGTTAGATGCCATAAAGTGGACGCTGTCAGGGACCACATTATGCTTAACGTTTGGTCTCCCAACACTGCCCACTCCATAGCACCTCATGATCCTGCGAAACTGCGCAAATCATTGTTTTCTAATTCCACACTTCAGGTTATCTACTATGAAGACAATTTCTGCAATGAAAAGTATTGATGCACATTTTTGAGCCTTTAAAGCTATCAGTGAATACAAACTATTTAGTCTTACCAATACACTTTATTGACATTTTTGAACCCATCAAGAGATGTGGATTTCGATGGTAAAAACAGTGGTTATAAACCATTTTTTTAAACCAACATAATAAAATCAAAAAATTATAATTCACGTTGACCATCCAAGTCGTGCTTGTACGCATCGAAAAGTAATGCTGAGAAGATACGTCGAATTAATTTAAGGAGAAAATACGTAGTGCATATTGTGATTTCACGTTGTATATTAAGATATAATTGTATAATAAGATAAGTCTTATACCTTTAAAGGAGCAATTCTTGTATATTTATAATAGGAATCTCGGAATCGGCTCCAACGATTTTCATGAAATTTAGTATATAGGGGGTTTCGGGGCGATAAATCGATCTAGCTAGGAATCATTTAAAAAAATACAAAGCAATGCGCGGCTATCCCGATATTTACATTTAAAATACGACAAAGGACATGGACAACATGAATAAGTTTTATTCAGTACCAAGTTATTAACTGCATCCATAACTAAATAGCGGCAAATTGAGGAATGACGTATTGTTTAAAGTCAAAGTCAAATATCACTTAATTTTGTAGGTAGAAAGCTACACTTAAAATATGTCAAAAACATTTTTCATAATAATGTAACAGAGGTACAAAATACCATAAAAATTAAACTAAAACTAAACAATTACACACAAACACATAAATGTAAAAAGAATATTCGTGTTTATACATTTTTATAAAAATGATCGCCTTTTTTATGTAGGATTATTTTTTCTAAGCATGTTTAGCACCTATATGAACTTAGTCATTTGGGTGCTTAATATAGGTAGTTAGGTATAAGTCATGAATCCAACATGTCAAAATTATTATTTCAATAATTAATATTCAATACTTAAGAGTTAGGTAGTTGACCACTGGTTGTGCTTTCAAAAACTCAGATAAATAAAGTTTATTGTTTAATTTACTTGAACCAATCAATAGTTGTTGATAATTTAATGACGACTTCAGAAACAGAGTTTAAAAGTGAGAAAGAAATAGTACATACCTGATTGTACTTCTGTATCATGCAACTTTAGAGCGATCTAGAAGTTTAGTGCTTTCAATTCCTTTTAATAATATGATTGTCATTTATTTTACTCTAAGATATAAACTACAAGCATGTATTAACAAAAAAATGTATAACCTTAACCACTATCGTGATAAAAAAACACAATAAAAGTATAAAATAATAAGACATAATTGCGCTCTCCTATCTTTAATAATTATTAGAGACCTGATAGTATGCAACTACATATTTAAGCCCACATCAGCACACTCAGCAGCCGCGCATCTTTTGTTTTGGTACGATAATAAAATGAAAGTGACAAAAGATCGTCATGCTCGCCTACCGTACTACTCTTTCCTCCCACCTATTATGCATGGTATTGCATTCATTGCCAGCTTAAAATATAAATGCTAACATAGCACCCAAGTTCAAATTTTGCCCAGATAGATGGGATGACTTTAACGGTATTATTCTTGTCAGATGCCATGAATTGGAACGCTGTTACGGACCACGTTATGCTTTACGTCTGATCAAGTAACACCGTCCACTCCATAGCACCACACGATCCTGAGACACCCGGGCCTTGTTTCCTAATTTCACACTTCCATTTCTCCACGAAGACAGTTTCTACCTCAAAACAATTCAATTCACGTGGACCGTCATATTCGTACTTGTGGACTTTGAATACTATCACCAATTATCACTAGATCTGTGTAACGCCTTGGTACTAAGAAGATCTGGCGAATTGATTAACGGAGACATTACATAGTACACTAGTACTATTTAATACTAGTAGTACTGTACTTACTGTGAACCAAACCAAATCCGCTCTGAGTCAAACAAGCATAAAACTTTAACACTAATTCTTAAATTCATTTTTTGTGAAATGTCTCAATAACACTTTTATTACATACAATATATACAGCGAACAATATTTTCGTCTTTGCTCATTTTCGCATGAATTTAAAGTGTCGTCTTGACAGTCCTCATGCTTATGGCAAGCATGCTATTACTTTTGTCAATATATTATTTTAGGAATAACAATTGAGTTGTTATGTCTGTAATTTCTGAAGTACAAAATTTATTAGTCGGAGAAACGTGTGAACTAAGTTGTCAAATATAGGGTTTCCAATAAAACAATTTGTCAAATCATTCTTAATAGTACTAATCAATCTTTAGTATTTGCTAATACAATTGCTAAATTAGAAAAGAAAGTGCTTGTTATACAGATTTGATTTCAGAGAAAAGTAGTAATTTATTCGAACATTTTGAACATTGTATATTGTTTGTTTTATAATACTAATTTACAAAAATTAAACAAACATTCTGCTTTCGAGTAAAATAACTGTTAAACTGTAATACAATATCCTTATTGTTAATAGCTCTATTTTTGTTTAAAAAAAGATTGGGAGACGCCGTACTGATTCAGTGTAACAGTAGATCACAAGCTAGAAACATTACTTTAAATTGAACATAATAATAAATAACAATTTACTACAAAACACAATGTCTTTGTTTAATTTTCTAACAAAACAACGATATCCGGGATTCGATAGTCCGGTTGGCGATAGGTTTGGCAGCTGACATAGTGTGGTTTATTAAGTAGTACTTAATATTATTCTCTTTCTTCCTGGGGATACAGGCGTGACAATACTTTCTCACTTAATATTTCAAATACGAGTAACTGGAAAAGATTTGAAACTATTTTATTGGAAAAATTACCAATGTTGCCATATCATGATGATCCAAATGAACTATATAATTCATTGTTTACCTTAATTCGAACTACTCATGATCAGACATTCACACCTAAGAAAATGTCAGTCAATATTTAGCGTAGAGCTTTTAGTGAATGGGCAACATTGGGAATTTATAAAAGTAGAAAAAGATTATTTGAGTTGTATGATGAAAGAACATATAACCTTATCAATGAATTTAGAGAATATGTAAAATAATATTCAAAGATTTTCAAAAAGGCCTATACCGCTACCAAATCTATCTACTTAAAAAATACCATTAAACAATCTGCAAATAAAATAAAAACTGCATGGAACATTATCAATTGTGAAACCGGGAAAACCGGAATGTTTAATAATGATTACTATTTAAAGATTGACAATGTGGAGATTAAAGATAATTTGGACATTGCAATGCAGTTTCAACATTTTTTTACCAATATTGCAGCAGAAACTGCCAGAATTCTTAACTCCTCACCAAGTACTGCAGAATCATTATTGAAGCAACATGTAACTGAGTGTGAATTTTCGTTTATTGATAAAGATGATATAATAAAAGCCTTTAAATCGTTAAAAATGAAGAATACATTAGATTTATGGGGTCTGCTTCAGTAATAAATATAGTTGCTCCATACCTAGCTATAATATTCAATTGTTGTATTTCAAATGGCGTTTTTCCTGATCTAATGAAACTTAGTGAGGTTATACCTCTGTTTAAATCTGGAAGTTCGTTTGATCCCACCAACTATCGACCTGTCTCCGTTCTGCCTACCCTTAGTAAAATATTTGAAAAAAATATTCTAAGTCAAATGTTATTACATTTTAACCAATTAGGCTTATTTCATAATAAACAATTTGGTTTTACAAGGGGTAGATCAACAGTCGATGCTGGTGTTGCATTGTTAAAGAAAATTTATGAAGCCTTGGAGGCCTCTCAGGATGCACTCGGTGTATTCTGTGATTTATCCAAGGCGTTTGATTGCGTTAACCATGATACACTGATCAGGAAACTTTGCCATTATGGAATTAAAAATAAGTCACTCGATCTTCTGATTTCTTATTTAAGCGGGAGAATTCAGAAAGTTGAGATTACTGGTGTAAAATCGACAGGTGCTGCTGTCAACATGGGTGTCCCCCAAGGCTCCATTCTGGGACCATTTTTGTTTCTCATATACATAAACGACTTACTTTAGATAAGGGATATTCATGTAATAGCATTGTTCGCGGATGACACTTCACTATTATTTAAAGTGAAAAGACAACTTGGTAAGTATGACGAAATGAACGATGCGATTTCAAAAGTTGTACACTGCTTCAATGTAAACAATCTCTTTCTAAATGAAAAAAAAAACTAAGTGCATCTAATTTTCAATGCCTAATATAAGGCAGGCAGATACCAACGTACAACTCAATAAGAACAAACTGGACCTAGTAGATTCTACCACAGTTTTAGGAAACCAATGTAGATAAAAAGTTACAATGGGCCCCCCACATTGCAAAGCTTGCCATCAGGTTGAACTCAGCAGCTTACGCTGTTAAGAAAATTAGACATTCAATAGATGTCGACACCGCTAGAATTGTTTATTTTAGTTATTTTCACAGCCTCATGTCTTATGGCATTCTTCTCTGGGGAAACTCAACTGAGATTAACACAATATTTGTCTTGCAAAAGAGGGCAATTTATAACTTAGGCCCAAGAGTTTCACTCAGTGAAAAGTTTAAATAAATAAATATTCTAACACAGGTCTCCACAGAATCAGTTATTCTTTCATGGGCCAATGTATACTTTTTTTACAATAAACTCCACGAGCATATTAAAGGCTTATCATTAAATAAATTTAAAAAATGTATTAAATATAAGTTGTATGGTAAAGGTTATTATAAGATTTCAGAATATTTAGGAGACAGAAATGCTTGGGATTAATTGCTCCTCATACAATGTCTACAAATTAATTAAATGTAATTTGTAGAGATTCCAATTTGATAGTTTGATTTGGTAGTTTTTAGAATTATATAGACGCGTGACAAGAATCTTTGTATAGATCCATGTGAATAAATAGATTTTGAGTTTGAGTTATGTAAAACAAGGTGTAAAAAAGTTAGCTATAAAATGTATTTAATCGCATGCGCTGCGTAAACTCTTAATGATAGAAGAAAAAGATTTTCTACGACATTAAAGAACGTATAAATATCAACAAAAAATTTGCGGCACCATATATCTAACTATAGCAGTTACAGAAATATATTATGTATTTTTAGAAATTTTAAAAGTTGATAAAAACAGTGACCATATTCGGATCATGTTATCCTTACATGAAAGATATTAGTCCTTATTCAAATAAATCATTACATATTTAAGACTGTACTGTGACATTCTTCAACCTTTATATTACTTTTTAAATTATTTAAACCGAATAATCTATTCAAAAGATATAATGAACTACCGAATATAGTCTACCTGCCTACACCCGAAAATTATCAGACGCGAACGCTGTGCCGTCACCGCTTGAGTTTATAATACACTAGCGACCTGACCCTACTTGGCTCGTGTAATTGAACTTATATAATCTATACTAATAATAAAGAGGAAAAATTTGATTGTTTGTTTGAACTACTGGACCGATTCAAAAAAAATCCATTAGAAGCCTTCATTACTCCTGATAAACAAATAATACTTTTTGCTGCGGCGAAACGCTACATTCCTATGGGTAAACGGGTAATAGGACAACGGGGTTAGGGGAGAATTGTCCTTTTATGCTGAGATAGACGGTGCTGCTATCGGCATGTCAACTACTAAACGGCATGACCGATTAGGTTAACATTTTTAAGTGTATTTTCATGGATTCACAGACACGTATTATGCATACATAATATTTTTTGTATAAATATAAATAAAAAGTAGTCGCAGTAATATATTTACTTACGGTACATACAATTCAGAGCATATTCAAAACGTTTGCTCCAAATGTCTTTTTTTGAAAAGGGTATGATTATAAAAAGGAAAAATTTGTTATTTTTAGTTTGTTTGTATTGAATAGTATTAATTTATCATTTTAAGCCAATATTAACTGATGAGCATCGCTTAATTTTTGCAGCGGGACAATGCTTCATCCCGACAAGACAACGGGTAATAAGACACGTCCGGGTAGAAAAATTATCCTTCCGTACTTACCTATTTCACATAAACTCGAAACGGGTAAACGGATAGGGTTGGAATTTTATATGGCTTAGTTTCCTATATGATTTAAAAATACAAGTGGACCCAGTAGATGCAGCTGCTGGTTGGTATATACCTAATCTCCACTACAATATTAAAGAGCAATTATTTAATCGTATGTTTTTTGACCGAGCGAATCGAGTGATGGTCTCTGTGTTCAGATTCTAACATCGTTCGATGATAACTTGAGCAGTTTTGATCCAGTCTTCATAAAGTTTGGTAGGTGTGTTCAAAAAAAATCTTGTTTTAAGCATTTTAAATCGGTTTTTTAAATTTGATTTTGTACACAGTTTTTGAGTAACTGACAAAAAAGAAATCCAACAATCCAAATAGTAACATTGACAAATACAAAAGTAATTAATTATATTAACGGTGATAGTGACGGCTACGATAATATCGTTGGTGACAATGTCGGGTCGGTGTAGTGACAATATCGTAACAATATTTTAACGCTGTCACGATAGTGATAACGTCTAGACAGCGGTGGTGTTGATGATGACATCTAAACTGTACCGTCATAATGTCGTGACTGTGTTAACACAAATATCGAGACGGTGATAGTGAAAACTATGCTGGTGATAATGTAGTGACGGTGTCGTGACTATTTCGTAACGGTATCGCTAGTCCCCTGGTGTTGGTGACGAAGAAATGACGGTGACGGGGTTGGTGATGGTATTATGACGTGTCGTGAAGATACATTGACTGTGTTTAGATGGGTTGATGATGATATTGAGACGGTGATTTGACAGTGACGTAGCAAAATAAGTCATGACTGTTGATTGAAGGTGTTGTAATGTTGTTGAGATGACGTCGTGTCTGTATCATGACGTAACAAATAGTTTCTACAGAATCCCATTACATTCCTCGCCTAGTACGAGAAGCTATTAAAATTCGGAACACGCGAAATAATTTCAATAGGGAAGACGGCTTTAAGTTGGCCCAGGCGTGGGATCCAATTGTTGGTCGGTGCCGGGCTAAATATACAAAAAGTGCCATAAAGTGTAGGTACATAGTTAGTGTTGTGTGTCGCGATATAGTGCCCAGAAACGATAGTGACAAGAACGTTATAAAAGGAAGAATTAGATGGAGAGTTGACAGGCTCATCTGTCATTAAATCCTCATGTCGAAAGTTGCAGCTCGCTGCCACAGTCCCGTCGTGACAACGGCCTATGCAACTAGGCCGAAATATCGACAAATAAAATGAAAAGAGATCGTGAGTATCCCGTATAAATAATTAAAAATGTTCCCTCGTTCAGCTACAAAAAAAAGTACAGTGTTTCATAGAGATCGGCAACGGTGATTAAATCTACGATGAAAGCCTGAATTTGGATGATCACTTTGTTTATTCTGTCCAAAAAATCATTCCATACAACAACCATGTTCAGTTTTCCTAAATTAAAAAGTATCTCTAATGCTTTGTTTTTCGTTACAGTACATTCTCTATGGCTGACCAACGTATCAGATTCACTCTCTTCAGCCTTTTCCGATGTCACTTGACAATTTTCACCAGCATCGTGTCGAGCTTACAAAAGAAAACTAGAAATTCCCAACACGAAAGAGCGACAGAACTTGATGACTTTTAATTCAAAGTACGGGCCGAAAAAGTTACTTAAAAAGAAAAAAACTCCTTTGTTTTTAATTTTTGCCGGCTAACTATTGTACATGCCAGACATTGGTGCGGCATTTAAATAATATAATTGCGGCAAATTTGCCACCCCTGAAATCTGCCACCCTAGGCTGCAGCCTACTCAGTCTAATTGTAAAATTGCTGGTGATCCATCAGAGTCAGAATATCCATATTATGCTATATTACTGGTCTACTTGGATGAACTAAATGGGCACACTAAAAGTTTTGCACTTCTAGTTATTCGGAACTATTTTAATTTCGAATGTTATATTTTTAAAACGTTGCAATAATTTTTCAATTGTTTTTTTTATCACACATCAAAGTTCTATGTACGTAACAAAAATGTAAATAAGTCGAAAAGATTTTAGAGCGATGATTTCTTATAATTTTAAAAGTTTTCTTTCTCCGCAAGACTGTGCCGCTCGTCTTCAAAATGCTCTAAGGAGAGTAAACCCTTATTTGAGCACCGTAAGGTGATGGTTTGCTGAATTTGAGAGAGGTCAAGTTTCTTTACATGACGGATTTCGTAAAGGGCGGCCTTCAACTGCCGTCAACGAAATTTATGTGGCTACTGTTAAGCGGTTAATTGAATAAAACCCTCGGATTACCTATGAGACAATTCGAAGACTAGTGGGAATTAGTATGAGCTAAATTCAGAAAATTTTACACGAAGAATTGAAAGTTCGGAAACTTTGTTGTCGTTGGATCCTTCATGGTTTTATTTCTGACAGCGGAGCAGAAGCGGGCTCGCGTGACATGTTGCTCACAAATGCTACTGAACTACGACCACAGACAATCTAATGCTGGTTATGACATTGTCACAGGAAACGAAGCGTGGATTTATTGTTTTGAACCCGAAAAAGAACAGCTATCTTGAATGGGTTTTTGAAAATGAGAACAGGCCAACAAAAGTGAGATAGGCGAGAAACGTTGGAAAAATGTCGCGTTTTTTTTCTCAGCTACGGGTCCCATCTGTACAACTCCACTTGAAGATCAAAAGAGTGTTAATGCCGAATGGTATTCTACCATTTGTTTACCCAGGGTGTCAGAAAAAGTTTGCGAAAGACGACCCAAAAGCCGCAATCTCCTACACCATGATAGCGCTTCCTCACACACGGCCAACAAAAGGCAAAGTCATTTTTAGCTTCCGAAAAAGTACATCTCGTCACTCATCCTGCGCATAGCCCCGACCTAGCACCCTGTGATTTCTGTATTTTCCCCAAAATCAAAGATTTGATTAGAGGTGTTACTTTTACCAACTCCGAAGCAGAAGTAATAGCGTTCAATCAGCACGTAGAAAACATGCCTTCAGTTCTGTGGTCCTGTTTTAAAAAATGGTTCGGTCACATAAAAAAATGTTTAAAGTGTAAAGGAGATTATTTTGAAAAGCAATAAACATAATATTTTGGTCATAAAATGTTGTTTTTTTAAGTTACGCTAAACTTATAGTGTGACCTTTCCACGTCCACGTTGACCACGTCAGGTTTCAAATAAGAAAACCGCATTAAAATTCGTCCATCCGCTGCAGTACTACGATGCCACAGACACACATATAAATTAAACTTATAACACCCCTTGTACACCTGTAAGAAGTTGTGCACTTAGTTCTCGTTATATTTTGTATTAGGACATTATATTATTGTAACAACATTTGGTAAATCTACTACAAAATAAAAATAAAACAAAATAAGCATAGTATAAGACTTTATTTTAATTTGAAAACATGAGTAGAAGTTGCGAACAACATAAAATATTGGTAATCTTTGGAGGCCTTCACCTGAAAGGGGTTCTCCCTTCATTCTAATTGTAAATACAAACAAACGAAATAGACACAAACTAAAAAATTGTTTCATTTGAAAAATATTTCACGTAGTTCGTTTAGTATAATTTTAATATTTCATATAGTTGTTACAACATTGCATTAATATTATAGAATTTATTTGGGATGAATTAACACGAGTTTTTCATGGTATTAATATTTATAAATAAGTTTTTTATACGTAAATTACGAAACAAACATGTTGCGTTATCAAATAATATCTTAATTCACCTCAACCTTCGTAATAGTAAACCCATAACCTCATTTAAAAATAGCTTAAAATTGTTTACTCCCCTAGTCCATAATGGTAGCACTTGTTGTTAGAACTTAACTATTAGTAGGTATAACATTTAAATCAATTTTTTACCTTTTTTGTTATTGAAAGCTCGCCTTTTATAACATATTTATATTTGTATTTTCTTGCTGTCAATTTTCTATTACGTGTATAACAAAGTGTGAAATAAATGAATACATTAATTAATTACTAAAAAAAGTTGCTGATTGACTAGCGGAGACCTTTAAAGTATTTTTACATAAATTGAATTAGGGATATGAAAAAGTTTTTTAAATTAATCGATTTTTATTAATGACCGCAGCTTTGACTTACTAAATAGATTATTTAATTCGTAGTTTCGTAGTTCAATATTTTAACAGCATTTTATCATAGAAGTATAAAAATTACTTGCAACCTGGCAAACATATTATTGTGGCAACGCTCGAAAACTCTGTTGGGAAAACAGTTTAGTCAGTTGTGATATTTTAAATAGACCTTTGTTTTAAAAGTTTCTTTTTAAACTTCAAACTTTGTTTTTAATAATTTTTGCAATATAAGCCGTTGACTATGTGTGCGGGTGAGTTTGCGGTTTATGATTTGTGGTAACCCCATAAAAACAATGGTACAACTGCTTTAGCTTTGAATAATTCTGCTGTAGCTTTGAATTATTGAGTTGTTTCATTAAGTGAAGTTATTGAACCAAAAATCGATTATTTTGGTAACAAAAATCGATTATTTGAATAAAATAAAAATCGATTAATAAAAAAACCGATTTTTCCTCATGCAAGTCACATCCCTTAATTGAAAAGTTTCAAATCATAAAATAATACACATTTCTTGGGGAACATGACCTCATATCTTATATGTTTTTTTTTTGTAAATAGATTATTAAAAGAAAATGTACGTGATACGTTTTTTATTACAAAGAAAAATTGATTGATAAGCGTATTTTTGACATTGTGTAGTGTTTTTGGTTCCTGGACAAACTTTGTATAGAAAATGGTCCATCTCCTTTGTTAATAACAAATTTATTTATTAGATATGTTGTATGGCACCGGATTGTTGATAATTGTTGACAAGGATGACGACCTAAAAAGTATCTTCACACCCGCTTCTCCGACTGAGTAGGTAGAGGCACCCACAACGAGACATTAAATACTACTATGTGCAAGCCTGTCGCCCAACTGGTGCATATTCAATCCAGTTCAATGTCTCTGTAACTATCATGAACAGTCGATGTTTTTGAGATATTTGAGATTTTGAGAGGATTCTTCTAAGCTTCTTAGTAAGTGCCATGAGGTAGAGAAAATTAGAGGGCCACGTTGTGTATTACGTCTGGGCCTCTAATGTTCTCTTCCTCTATAGCACTCATAGTGTTTTCTTCGATTCCACTTCATCTTGAAAGCTAGTTTTTTTCTATAGAGAGGTAGCATTCACACAAAACCGACTTCGATTTTAATGTGTGTGTGTGTGTGTGTGTGTGTG
>NJDC01002037.1:168280-178633 GCA_002245475.1 Calephelis virginiensis | reverse complement strand
TGTGTGTGTGTGTGTGTGTGTGTGTGTGTGTGTGTGTGTGTGAGTACGTGTATGCATGCGTCGTGCGTGCGCGCGCACCCGCGAAATGATGGAGGAGAATTTTTGAAGTGAAAACTTCTTTAGCGGCGTTGCGCACTTTTTTTGGAATGGATAAAAACTTCTAAACTCGCGTCAGGACACGTGACCTGAAATTTCGTAAGGCGAAAATTCGTAAGACGGCGCAGGGTGCCTGCTCGAATGTTCGTGTTGTCATGTTTGTGTACGATAGCGCAATTAATGAATATTGTATTCTAATTTCTAACAAATAAATGACAGTACCTTTATATTATAGTTATAGTTAATATTCAAGTTTTCACTTCTGCCGGCACTCTCGGAGTGCAACCCGTTTTTTTGAATAGCTAATGTATTGGTAACAAGAGCACTGGAACTCATATGCATATGTTCCTTTTGTAGAAAATACTAATGCAACTCACTACCGCTGCCAAAAGTCATATGTTTTTGCTATCAATTTTTAATAAAATCATTCGCCAGCGTATTCAAGTCGCTTTAGCTCAGTTTTTTTTCAATTCAGAAATAGTGCTTTAGCTTTGGCTCAGATTTTTTCAATTCATTAGAAATAGTTATTTTTTTTAATGAACTACATATACTCGTATCAATAACAAAATAAATGTAATTATTACAACCCTTTTTTGTTTCAATTTTTTAAATATGTTCTGTAAAACATTAAAAATAGCGGCGATTTGTGTTTTAGCTTTTCTAATAGTAAATATAATGCAATCAAAAAATAATCCGACGGTGTCAAAACACCGTCGGATTATTTGTTATAGATTTTTTTTTTTTAGAAAAAATACGATTTACTTAAGTTTTTTTTTTTAATTAAACATTAGTTTATCAATACTATCAGAGAAGTCATTGTAGCTATGATTAATTTATATCATTTTTAATTTCTAAAAAGTCTGGTCAGTATATTAGTTACAGCTTTCTGAAAATGATCGTGAATAAAAATTCTGTCGTTTTTTTCGTTATTCTTTTTTTTTACATAAAGTACTGTCACTTAAATATTGTTTTGAAATGCATAAAACTTAGCATACATAAAATTAAACCTGTTGCAAAGTTAGTCACAAATATTCGCTCAGCAAATTTTTTCGCAATCAATTTTAAGTACAATATTTCTGCTAAGAATATAGTAAGCAACATAACATAATTTCTAATTTTCAGTTTTAACTATATAAAATGTATTAATTTACAAAAAACTAAAATAATAAGGCAGATAGATATACAATCACTAAATAACATTAAACAAAATAATATTTCAAATATATTTATTTGCAAAATGCTTGATGCAATTAAAAAAATGAACATTTTTAATTACATGTATAAATGTTATATACACTCACAAAACTATTATAGACAAAATGATAACACAAATTTCTAATTTATATTTATTTATTTGCAAAATAATTGTTACAATGAAAGAAAATATTGGCACTTTTAATTACATATATTTGTACATTACAAAATCATTCAAGACAAAGTCATAACACAAATTTCAATATTTATTTATTTGTAATACATTTATTAAAAAAAAAATTGGCACTTTTCAAACCAATTAAGTTTTGATTTTATTTTTCCATCGCGAACACAATTGAAGGAAAAATTTCGACGACCGCTCCGCCTGTAGTCGAGTCGCTACTGAAGCTTTTGAAACTTTTGTTTTGCCACTTGTTGCTTTTCCAATGGCTTTTCCCCAACAAAGTTCTGCCTTAAGTTGTAACTTTCACTACACTTCACATCAAAACTTTATACGCCAGCAGAATATTAATTTATCACATTTTATATTAGAATTTGATTATTTCACTGTAAATATTTTTTCAATTTATTTCAAAAACGTGAATTTGTATTTAAGAAATTTTTATTCTTTTTGTGAAATAATTAAAAATTAATTCGCGCAGCGAAAGTGTTAAGTAAAAAATTAAAATGTCTTACCTTGCGCGCCCCTCAGCTGCAACAACTAATTTATTTTCACTCAGTCTTTTCACCACACAAAAACACTATTTATGCAGAGCTACTGCTTGTGCAACGGGTGACCTGGATGGTTCTTCCTGACGAAATGATGTGCGGCCAAACTAAAATGCATCTGGTAATTTGCAGGGCTGCAACTCCAGATGTAAAGGAGGCGGTAGGCGTGGCTTAAGTTGTGCATGACTTGCGCACTTCATATTACAATTTTTCGAAAAAGTGTAAGTTGCATAAACCAATGCATTCTAAGGATTATATAGAAAGAGATAGCTATATCTACCCATATTTTAACACCCTCATTAGCCAATGACAGGGGTATGAGGGGGGAGGTAGAACTAACGCACCTTCTCGAATTTTCCATCTATTAAAACATCAAAATAACAAAGAAAAAATCCCTTTGAAACATAAAAAAACACAAAAATCGATGTCTATGTGGTGAAATTTTCCCTAAAAAATAATTGGGATGAATTTTTTGAGCTCAAATCAATTTTTATGGGATTTTAGTCCAGTTTTCGGTTATTCTGTCGTTCTCCCACCTGGATGAACTTGACCCGAATGTTATCGATTGATTCGTTTTGCGCCTTAACTATTCTGATAATGCTGAACGGATGATATTATTTTTTGCAAGATAAGAGGCTAATATAGAGAAAAGGGGGTTGGGGTAATTAATATAATTCGAAAAGTCTATTAACATATAAAAAAAAACTTCCTTGACATATAACGACGGAGTCTTTGGGCACCAAGATTTGGGAAAAAATTGTATAATACAAATTTATTTTCAATAATGTTTTTACTTTGATATGTTTTTATTTTGTTATTACTACACAATTTTTATTGACATAACATTATTTTTGTAATAACAATGGAAATAATTACAATTAAAAGCAGCTACAAAACTACACTAAACTACTTACAAAATGTATCTAAACTTTTTAGTACAATATTTTGGAGCGATGGCAGTATGAACCATCCAGGTTTATACAAGAAAATCTCGCCCAGTGTACAATTTAAAATTAAATAATGTTATTGTGCTCATTAAAATTGCTTATTAAAATTCTTTATTTCCACTGATTTCCACCTTCGGACATCGCGCAAAGTTTAAAGTATAATTCCCATAATTTTGATACGTGGCGATCTACAACTGTGCGATTCTGAAGACATTTCTTGTTGTGCGAGGTAAGTGTGTGTGTGGTATCAGTTACCGAGGACGGTATTCCAAAACAATTATAACTTAGGGACCTTCAAGAAAAGAGCGTACTCATTCCTTAAAGGTCGGCAACGCATCTGTGATACTCCTGGTGTTACCGATGTCCGTGGGCGGCGGTAATCACTTTCCAACAGATAACCCACTTGCTCGTTTGCCTCCTTGTATGAAAATAAAATTAAGTACCTTCTGGGTGGGAGGCTGGTGCCTGTTGTGGGTAGGAAACCCTAAAATATCTTTTGCGTTGTCTAAGGTGGATCTCAATTTGCAACCGATGTTTCAGGTCTCTACAGCAAAAAAGACCCAATATAACATAAGTTTGAATTCAGACCAAAACTGGCTACTAGGTAAGTACTTATTATCAGGTAGGTCTAAAAAAGGGTATAATAAGTGAATGCTAAGTACATTGATGCTAATGATGAGATTAGATAAAATTGTTATAACGGGAGATGAAAGTTTGTTTGAAATTCTATGACACGCTGAAGAATTTAGGTTAAACATTTTGAACCTATTAATATTATAAATGCGAAAGTTCGTATGTTTGTTTCATTGTTTATTACTCCTTCATACAAAAACTACTGAACCGATTTTCATAAAATTTGTTTCACACATAGAGGGTTACTTGGATTAACACATAGAGGATAGTTTTTATCCCGAAATAATATTCCTGTTAGACCACGCAGGCTACGCCGTGACAAACAGCTAGTATGTAAAATTTATTATTACCATTTAAACATTTTAGATAAGCACCGACAAAATCTACATGTAATGTAAACACTACCTCAACCATATCAGTTTTTATACAAAATTTTTTGCGTTAGAATCAATAAATTCGTATATCAGTTATGATGCCCCAGACATACTCACATACATATACAGACAAGTCAAACTCTTAACACCACTCTTTTTCCGTCGGGGGTTAAAAATGAGTTATTTTTGAGTATTTATCTGTAATAAATTTAAGTTAATCCAATATTCTAGTTTGGAGGGAAATCTAGATTTCCTTTTTAATTTTTATTTTTTAAATCTAGATTCTAAATTTAAGTTAAAAAAAAAGGTTTCATAAA
This sequence comes from Calephelis virginiensis, assembly GCA_002245475.1. NCBI lineage: Eukaryota > Metazoa > Arthropoda > Insecta > Lepidoptera > Riodinidae > Calephelis > Calephelis virginiensis. The sequence continues at coordinate 174,343 of NJDC01002037.1, read as the reverse complement.
TTCTCTCTGAATAATGCATATAGTTGAGTTATCTCTACTTGAAAAACTACTTCAGGTCGAATAACAGCTAAATAAAATTTCTGAGGCTGTCACCCTCAGAAATTTCTTAAATAATTAGTATATTCCAGAATTGTCTCTGTCTTGGAAATTCGAAATTACAAGAACTAAATAATAGCGGGAAAAGTTGATAATGACGTGACAACGTCTTATAATTCGATGGAGCCGGCTGCACGCACCAAAAAACATGACCCATACGGCGTTACCTCGCTCTGAGGCGTTCCATTTAAGCCTTGAAGAGTAACTTTACAGTAACTTCTGTTCTCTTGTACTGGCCAGACACTCAAAAAATCAAAAATCTTTAAAATTGTCTACGTCATACTCAAGTAATAAATACAAATAGCCTGACTTTATACTAGCTACCACCTGCGTCTTCGGTCGTGTACCATATTATACAAAATGTGTATAAACTGTAGTCTGTTATATGATGTATAAATTATATTACTGTGAAATTTTTGAAACTGGTTTTGTAGTTTTTCGTGAAAAATTAACAAACATTCATCCATATCACAAACTAGCGCACTTATAATATTTATATGTCCAAATGCTAACTTATATTTATATTGATATTGAAACAGCATTACAAGAGAGAGCGGTTAACAAAAGAGAGAACGGAAAAGCAACTAGTAATGTAGCAACTAGTAGGAACTTGAAGCAGGTTTAATATTACTGTTTCACACAAAAACAAGCAAAATTGCCACACGTTAGCGATGGGTTGAAACGGAATTGAAAAACCAATGACGGTTTGATCGAAAATTGCCGTCAATTCAGCAGACAGAAGAAGCTCACCGCACTAGTCTCGTGACCACCGTCATTGTAACAGGGCTGAAACGGAGAGACAGACATTTACTGTCTTATTACACATAAAAGTAATCCAAGGCTTAAGTTGACAAAGTATAATAAAGTATAAACTATATACAGGGAAAAAGGTCAACTTATACCTTGTAATGTTTTGGTAGATGTTTATAAATTTACAATAACAAACGTATAAATTAAACACGCGGTTCGACTCGTGTAAATTTAATCGGTTTTAAAAGTTGTTAATTTGAAATGCTTGAATATTGGTTTGAATATTTTTCACAAAAAAAAAACTGTTATTCTAATTCCAAAAAAAATAATTGTGAATACAATAATTGAAACAAGTTTTGACATAAAAAATAATCGACAAGACTGTAAGAAGAAAGAAAAAAGATGTGGTAAAGTATGGAAATATAATGTTATTAGTTCTAAGCGTAGGAGGAAATGTTATATTTCAAAATCATTTTTTTCTCACACTTTTTTAAAGTTATCTTGCATAGACTTGCACATATTCCTTTTTTATTTTTTTAAATACTGTTCTTATTTTATTGGAATCTTATTTTCTATAAAGCTAACGTGTACACTGCAGTATTTTTTTTAAATAAACTCATACATAAACTTGTCCATCATTCCCTGACAATAAAGTTCATTAGTGAAACTTTGATAACGTGTTCAAGTGTGAGTTAAAGGTGTTTAGTTTTCTTAATTGCGTTGAATTCTAACTTATCAGTCGTATTTGAAAAATAATATTTTTTGTTTGTGGATTAAATAATTGTGTCAAAGGAACTTTAACTTAAATAAGATTTGCATTATGTCTTGGGTTCATCTTTGAGTGAGGAGTAAGTGTGAGTGATGTCGTGGCAAACGTATGTCTGTACACTGATTTTAATGGTATCATAAATATAAGAACAAAAAGCGTGTGTGTGTGTGTGTCTGTGTGTGTGTGTGTGTGTGTGTGTGTGTGTGTGTGTATGTGTGTGTGTGTATGTGTGTGCCTCTCTCGTGGTAGATTTCGATGCGGTCAATCAAAATGTTACAAAAAGCTTTCGATAAATCGACTTTATCAAAAACTAGTGTTTAAGAGTAGTATAAAATGTTCAAAAGCGGCCGTGATGTGATAGAAGATTTTTCTCGCTCTGGTAGGCCATCAGCGTCTGCAACCAAAGTTAACATCGCAAAAGTGAAGGAAACAGTGATTGTAAATCCCAATCCCACTTCGATACAGATGGCTTTAGATCTTTCTGTCCTGTCTGTCTGTTTTAATCCGTATAATTTAACTAATCATTTGGATGTAAAACATATTGACTATCACGGTGTTGTGCACTCGGGATTGTTGCCGGAAGTTCAAACGGTATATAATTAATGTCATTTGAGCGGTATGCTAGGTTTAAGACAGCAAATTTGAGACTCTGTGGTGTAGCGGTCCAGGTATTGGGCCTGACTGCACGAGGTCCCAGGTTCGAATTCCGGGTCGGACAACAAAAATAAAACTTGGTTTTTCCAATTTTCTAATAAAAAAATATTGCTCGAGATTGGATATATACCCGGTTGGCGGATAGGCTGGCCACCTATCACATTGTGGGACTTAGTGTCTTTGGCTAGTCATGGGTGCTATGGTTGCGCCTTTGCCTACCTCTTCAGGGATATGAGCGTGAAGATACTTTTTTTTAAATGGAGGAAAAAGACCAGATTTGTGGCAAGAAAACTCTTGCCTTTTGCACTAGGCCATCATTGAGAACGAATTTTTGACCAAACACTCACAAGTACCAACAGCCATATTCGCTAGATATGGTTCCAGGCTACTGCTTTCTGTTTCCCTACCTCAAATTACCACTTCGTTGTCAATAGGTAAATCACGTAAATGAAAATTCATGGTGAGAACTGAACTTCATTTCGGAAACAGCATTTAAAAATATTTTGATAATTGGATTATTCGTTGACGTAAGTGCATCGTTTCTGAAGGATCATACTTTTAATGTGACAAAATAGTTTTCTTATGAACAACAAACAGTTCGTGTATTATTGATTTTTTTCTAGTACTTTCTTGATAGAGTAAAAAGTATATACTAAAGTATCTTCACGCCCATATCCCCGAAGAGGTAGGCAGAGGCACAACCAGGGTACCCACGACTAGCCGAAGATACTAAGTCCCATAATGTGATAGGTGGCAAGCCTATCGCCAACCGGGCACATATCCTATCCCGAGCAACATTTTTTTTTATTAGAAAATTGGAAAAATCCGATTTTTTTTGTTGCCCGACCCGGGATTCGAACCCGGGACCTCATGTAGTCAAGTCCAACAACTGAACCGCTAGACCACAGAGGCGATTATAATACGAGGCGAGTATGTACTATACTTTTGGTATATGCCCTAGGGCGCTATGAAAGCACCCCTATCAGTTTAATGAAATGTGATACGTTCCTTATTCAACGGACATTGAAAAGCTGCTCTGGGCAGTAGTACTTACTGGCTTAAAGTAATTTTGGCGCTGATGTAGTGTTTATTTGATGCCTTTGTCATTCGATAGGGTGATTTGGATTTCGAACCTATTTTAAATGAATATGTAGAGATAGCTACACTTGCACTGTTTTATTTAATAATCGCGCCTGTGGTCCAGCGGTCCGGCGTCGGTCTTGACTTCTTGAGGTCCCGGGTTCAATCCCCCGGGTCAGGCAACAAAAACGTTAAGAAATGTGTTTGCAAATGTTTAGTTGTTGTTTTTTTCTTTGCACCCCATTTAATTACTCTTTCTAATAAAGTTAGGTTGTCTGGTAGAGAATGTCATATAGCATTAAGTCCACCTTTGTACACCATAGAGCATGAATTTTAAATGAATAAAACAAATAAATAAATAAATATTTTCGATTTATAAAAGTAATGTTGCCCGGATTTGGACATGTGCCCGGTTGGCGATAGGCTTGCCACCTACCACACTATGGCGCTTAGTGTCTTCGGCTAGTCGTGGATGCCCTGGTTGTGCCTCTACCTACCTCTTTGAGGATATGGACGTGAATATACTTACTTAATTACTTACTTTATTTCAAACAATAAGTTACCGTAGCTATGAAGACGATTTAAAAGCGAAATCGAACCTGAGCTGCACCGTTAATCGTTGGAGTTAGGCATGTACGCTAGTCCCTCGACTAAGGAGGTAGTTAAATTACAATAATCGTCTTTGTCATTATTATAATAATTATTATCGGTCATAACTAAACACAAAACAACTACTATTCTATGACCACTACGCGATTTTCTAATTCTTTTTTTTTTCTAAATATAGCTTTACATTCCGAGATGGTCTCATACACATTTTACACTTAATCTATCCTAGGATCAATTGCTATACGCGCTAATTATCTTTAACTCTTAAGTTTAAAATAGGTATGGATATTTTCGTAAGTTGTTTAATTTTAATTAGTACTAGCGGCCTGCCCCGACTTTGCACGGGTATAAAATACACATGTGATCCTTCCTCTTGAATCACTTTATCTATTAAAAAAAAAACCGCATCAAAATCCGTTGCGTACTTTTAAAGATTTAAGCATACAAAAGGACATAGGGACAGGGGAAGCGACTTTGTTTTATACTATGTAGTGATTTTGTTTTTTTCATTTTATGCTTCTTAATTTGATCCTTTTAGATAATTGTATAAGAATTAAATAAGTTTAATATAAATATAATCTATTGGTATATTATTCTAATAAGGTATTCCAAGACATAGGCTTTGCCTAGTTTGGGGACCCCTGGAGAGTGGCATAACTAGTATTATAATTAATATTAGATTCACTAATTTTTCTCATTCTTATTTGAGTTTAAATGTCAAGTCTTCTTATTGTAATTTATTTTATTATTATTATATTTTAAATTATTCTCACCATTATAGGTCCTCTACCTCCTCCTTTTCAGAGTCGAATATAAACTGGTAAAAACGACTTCATTAAATTATTCATTTTCAGTTTTTTCTTTTTTTCATTCAGTTCAGAAATAGTTATTTCCGATTCGGCAAACTTCGTGTCGCTTGAAATTAACAGCTTTTAAAAGTTTGTATGGATTAGGATGTTTTTCCCATTTTAACCTGCAATTTTCCGAGTTTTTTTTTCGTGAGAAACTTCTACTAACCACTCATACAAGAAAAAATTAACTAATTTAGACACGTGACCATGAGGAATGGGATATATACTAGCGGCCCAGTACGTGCTTTGCTACGTATATGACTGCATGAATGACATAACACAACAAACCAAAAAATGAAAAAAAAAACCAACTGAAAAAAGTTTCAATATGATAGCACAATCTCCATGTGCAATAAGTTTCAATTTTATAAAAAAATGCCCACTAACCAAATGATCTGCCATTTGTTGAATTAATTTGTTATAAAAAATGTGATAAATGAATGAATTTTCTTACCGCTCTACCGATTTTAAGCAAATTTTACATAAACCATCTACTAAATAGTCCGAACAAAGCCTAAATATTTGGTTTGGATAGATGATCCCGTTCGTGAGTTATAAAATTACAACGAAAAATGACATTGATTTTAATATATAAAGATAAACGGAATTCAAATTTCGTTAATATGTTATGTATAGTATATAAAACCGTTAATATATAATATTATTATGTTATTTGAAAATATCACGAAAAAATTATTTCGTGATCTATGACAAACTTCTATTACTTTGGAGTCAATTCTAAGTAGGTGTTGAAATTCAAAAGTGGAAAAAAAATCCAAATTACGATGTGCCCGTATTGGTCCGGGTACACTGATTAGGACAGACCTTGTCTCTTTGCCAGAAACTCGTGAGAGTTTAAATCTATACTATCAAAACCTCCGCCTCTTTGGTCGAATGACTAGCGTACAAGCCTCACAACGCCAACCAACCCCTAGGCTCGGGTTCAATTCCCGACGGGGGCAGGCATTTGTATGATGAACATTTAGATGTCTGCTTTTCCGGGTCTGGGTGTTTATTTAGTTTATTTTTGTATCTATTTAAGTATTTCTATGTACCTATTAGACTCGTTGACTAACACTCATAACACAAGCATATAATTTTGCTTACTTTGGAGTTAGATTCAATTAGTGTAACTTGTACAGATAATCGCCTGTGTTCTCTAGCGGTCCAGGTATTGGACTTTACTGCATGAGGTCCCGGGTTCGAATCCCGGGTCGAGTAACAACAAGAAAATTTGGCTTTTCCAAATATGTA
>NJDC01002037.1:73374-165033 GCA_002245475.1 Calephelis virginiensis | reverse complement strand
TGTAGGTACAGTAGTTAAGATCGAATTTAAAACCAAAACACAAGAGTCTCGGTTGCCAAGTACCTCAAATAAAGTAAAGTAAAAGTAAAGTATCTACGCCCATATCCCCGAAGAGGTAGGCAGAGGTACAACCGAGGCACCCACGACTAGCCGAAGACACTAAGTCCCACAATGTGATAGGTGGTAAGCCTATCGCCAACCGAGCACATTTCCAATCCCGACCAACATTTTTTTTAATAAGAAAATTGGATAAATCCCATTTTCTTTTTGTTGGCCGACCCGGGAAAATTATAATGTAATATTATATCACAAACATATAATTTGGGTACTTTGGTGGACATTATTTAATACAATTTGTCCAAACAAATTGATCTATTTCTAAGGACAACTATGTGAGGGCTGAGGCTAGTAATCGATGAACTGAATTTACTGCTGGTGCGCTTTGTATTCAATAGTGAGAACAGATGATTCAGGGAGCGTGAAGCCTTCGCCCTTTCGAATCAATGTACAAGGTTCTCAATGCAAATTAATGACAACTAACGTCGGAATCGTCAAATGAGGAAATGAGATAGAAACATAAAACTGGGTTAATACAAATATCAATTTGGATTTGCTTTTCTTCTTTTTGTGTTATACACGCAAATCGTGTAGTCGAAAGTTAAAAATCTTTACTCTGAAATATAGCAAAGTCGTAGCTGCCTACGCCGTAGATATATATCTACGGCGTAGTATTGGAATCAGAATCAGAATAATAAAAGCAACCATGTACAGGAGTACTATTTCAATTATGCGCTTCGGCTATATTCGTCAAGCTTCGAAAATCCGAATGTATTTTAAAGGTATTTGAGTTGTTATTACACATAGTGTGGTAAAAAGCGCAAAGTAAGTGCATAATTTTAATAGTAGTACTGTAAGTGGTACTTGACATTTTCATAAACTACTATCGGATCGGAGTCGCGGCCACACGTTGACAAGATCCAGCTAAAAGAAAGCGGATTTGTCTTTTTCTTAAAATGATCATAACTTAGTAAAGAGTTATGACCTAATTTTACATATTGTTATACATATTTTAATTATACATATATACTTTCAGTTTCAAAATATAACAAATTCCATTACAAATAACAATACGAGATTGATCCGGCTATATCCCTGCCAGGCAGCTCGATAAAGGTGAGCATATACTTACTGTGATTAGCACCGAGACTTCTGACTAGGTGGTAGAGTTTCGCAGCGACTCGCCCGGATTTGTACCACTTCCTTACATATTCTTGCCGCCATAATGCTGCCAGGTTATTATATTTTAACAAAAATAATTAAGCAACAAAACTCTTATAGACCTATCTTTATCTGAAGATAAATTATTAATAATGGCCATAAGTGAGTTGGTCGCACCTGGTGGGTAGAAATGTTGTGTTTGTCGAAGATGTAAGTATCCCAATATATCCAGCTTTTGGACTTGGAGGGACAACTTTTTAAAAAAAAATAATTTTGGTGAATGATAACATAATCATAAGTTCAGAGAACCCAAACTAAGTTTATTGCAAAGTACGAGTATTTTATTATAATATAAGAGCGAAGCTTTGCTTTTTTTCTTTTATGTCTATACTAGATTCAAACAGGAACATGACATGATATACTTACCTATACTTTCTACTAATTTTAGGAGTGTACAAGTCTGGCTAATTGTTACACTAACGCGGCTAAACTGTTGTACCGAATTTGATGAAATTTGATATACATATTTTAGTGATCCGACTTGATGGGTCTAAACTATAATGGGAGATGAAATATTGTATGAAAATATTTTCTCTGCTGACGAATCCACGGGTAATCACTTAATCTCATATAAATCCCTATCGCATTATAGTAAAACACATTATTTTTGTGAAAGTTCGTTTATTTTGTATATAATGGAGTATTTTTATTCAATACACACAAATTTAAGTAAAACCTCTAAATACAGAAGTACAAAATTAGTATTACTTAATGTGTAAAGAATGAAATTTTACCAAGTGCCGACATAAAAATATAAAATCTATTTTATCTATAGTTAACTAAACATAGATGGTTACATTGACACAAACTAGACTAAACTAAACAAAACATGATCTAATATATTAACCCTGCAAACCCGTTTGTTTTCTGTAATGTAAGTAAATTAGTCAGCAGATATAACAAACTAAATCTTAAACTAAGATTTAACTTTTATAAAAAGATGTAGATATGTAACCAAAATATATTAATAGCACTTGAAGGACATAATCTAGAATAGGCCAGTAATTTATTTTAAATCTTTAGGGCAGTCAAAAAAGGAAAGTAACACAACATATGGTTTGATTCTCTTATTTTTACTGCCCGAGGTGTGCATACTAAAAAAAGTATCACGCCCATATCCTCGAAAAGGTAAGGATATCCAATACCGGGCATTGTTATTTTTATTAGAAAATTGGAAATACACATTTTCTACGTTTTTTGTTGCCCGACCTGGGGATCTGAAGAGGTCAAATCCGACGCCGACGACCAAAGAGGCAATCTACAGAGTGTGTATACCATTTTAGTGACGTGGGAGCAAAGCAGACACAGGATAATATTTTTATGCTCTACGAAAGGAAATGCGAAGGGATAACACTCAGTAATCAAGTTTAAAAAAATATATAAATATATATAGTTAATAATTGTAAAGGTAAAAATATACATACTCACTGAATATTTTTAGTACTGTTTAATTTTGATTTAAATTTAGTCTATTGTGTGCCGAAAAATTAATGACATTGAAATATTGTAATTCACCTTTAAACCAGTAAAAAAGTAACGTACACGCCTACACTAATTAATGAATTCTGGTATTTGAATCCTGATCCATATCTCTCTCTTTTTCGGACGCCGTGTCTCTCTCTTCGCCCCCCCCCCCCTCTCTCTGTGTGTGTCTGTCTGTGACATAACTTTTTTTCTTAGTTGTTAGCTATATTACATTTAGTTTTTATAGCGAGTTCAAGGCTACCATACACTAGAGCACAGAATACGCATTGGCAAAGAACAAGTTTGTAATAGGTACAGCTATTGTTGTTGGTAGCAACATGGTAGAGCTGCTGTGTGATACTAACAAAGTCGTGCCCGTATCCCAAAAGAGGTAGGCAGAGGGCACTAGGGCATCCACAACTAGCCGAAGACACTAAGATGTACCTACTATATGATAGATGGCAAGCCTATCGCCAACCGAGCATACCTAATCCCGGGCAACGCTGTTTTATATTAGAAAATTAAAAAACCTCATTTCTATTTGTTGTTTGCTTACTAAGCTTGCCCCTAAATAAGCAAGCCATCGTGATATAAAATAATCTTGTAAACGTTTGTTTTAGGAACAACATCCAAGTGCGATAACTGTTAGGCTATTATGTTACTTAAAATGTCAGTTAAATTCAGGTACAAAAATATTTTGTACTTTCAGACTTAATTTTACAGAGTTTTGATAGTTGACAGTTTTTTCACAAACTTATGAGCCTAAACAAGTGGCGTAACGAATAAAAAATATTAATCAGGGCGAGATTTAGAAGCATCCAGACTTATCATTTTATTGAAACAGAAAAATTGCATAAAATAAACTTATGCATTATATATTTTACAACAGTAAGGGAATAATTTGGCACGAATTGCTCTAATTATATAAATAGTATTATTTATGTGGTATAATGTTTTTTATGATATTTTAAGGCAATCAAGCAGATGGATTTCCTGATGGTAAGTAATTTACGCCGCCTAGAGACACCTAGGTGGTTATGATGGGCTGCTAACCTAAAACTGGGATGTCAGGCCTCCAGCAAAAGTAAGTTTACTGGCTGCCTTCGAACTGGAACACTTTAACGGCAAGTGCTGACGTTATGGCGGCAGGAATAGGTAAGGCCTTATCATAGCACCTTGTAAGTTTTTCATATATTGCAGCTGAATTTTTGTTATACAAATATAACTGTTAATAAAATTACCTCAACAATTAGGCATTTCAACAACGATAGCCCCATTTCACTAGAAAATAAAAATATATTATTTCATCTTCGCTATCTGATACTTGCTATAGCCATGATAATTTAAATTATGCAATTTACAATTACTATTCAAATTTAAAGCAATACGCGAATAAACTTTCAGCTTTTACAAAATTGCTTAAGTCTGGCCATGGCACAAAATGATTACATCTCGCTCTCTATATGATTATTAGACATCTTATATCCAAAGCATTCAATTACATTTCTATTCTACTGACGAATATCTACTTATCTAAGCCTTAAGTTTCTTATTCTATGGGTGTAATTTGTAACTGGTTTGTTCTTTGAAAATAGACTTTTTCCATTTCCAACCCTGGGTGTTGTAGTATGCTGGGTGGAGACCAGTAGTTAGCCGTTGAAGGGCCCGGAATCGCCATCTGGGAACAATAATTTAGTTCAATTTAAATATTTGTAATATGCTTAATTTCGACATTGTTTTAGTAATGCTGCTTACAGACCGAACAAATATAAGTATCCGTAAACCAATAAATGGGGTCTATAAGCCGCAGTTGTCCCTCACAGTCAGGAGTGTTTGGTACATAGTACATGATGCATTGGCCAATCGTGTGGTTAAGACTAACTTTAAACAAAAGAGCTTGTGCGCTTTGGTACGCGCGGTAGCGTTTTAGGTTTTTTTTTATTTATTTGAGATATATCTAATTTATAACTATTAAAATTAACATAAATCTATTTATTATAATATCTTTAATTATTAAATATGGTATTTTACACGCCAAAGACTGAGCAGAGTCTTTGGCGTGTATTATTATTATTACATAAAAGGGATCCACCAGAACTTGCGATAATTACCGCACTCTGGTTTTCATCTTTCATAGTACCCTCCAGACCAAAACGTGATATTGGTGAGTGGTGATTCCATAGTAATAGGAATAGATAAAACGGTCTTAATAATACGAACGAGTAAAAACAATTAGTATCGTAAAAGTGCGAATACAAACGTAATAACAGGAAACAAAATATCACATCGAGCAAAACTTAAAATATGTGTAGAAAATCAATTGTTTTCTTCACCTTTAAAATTGAACAAGATGATTTCTATTTACATTACTGATATGTATTACTGTTATTAACAAATGTATTGATTTTATAATTCCAAAATATGTATGCAAAAATATACGTGGAAAAACGTTATACTCGCCTGGTGATTTATTCTTACTGAGCGAGTGTCTTCTAATTTTATTTATGATTTAAACACATTTTTAGAGACCAAAGACATAAAGAGATCACTGGAACTTGTCACGGAAATTGTAATGAAATAACTACAATAACCGCGGCATGCGTAGTTGAAAATCGATCCCGTGAGTTTTCACAAATGTGAATGTTGTTCAGTGATCTTTCGTTCACCACTTAATACTCAACTGTTAATGAAATGAAGCTGGCTACCCGCTAGTTAGTTTTGAGTGAAAAATATGAAGGGAGGGATATGAAATTGTAATGAAAGCATGCACATTGCCTATTTTCCAACCGACGTAGTCGAGGGGTTTGGTTAACACATAACTCTGACCACTTTGAATATTAATGAAGCTTAAAGTCATTATCTTTTTTCCCTACATACATCTAATTACAGACTTTTTGACTAGACGGCATTTTCAAGTTTTCTAAATGACATACTTAGAGAGAGAATGGGTTTGAAAGAGTTTCAAGGTCGTATCAAAGGGATTGCGTATAAAATATTCATAATACAGATATGATATGCGAATATGGATAGTTGTAGGTAGACCAAGACCAAATCGCCCATTTATTATCTAGAGTCTAAGAAGTTGGTGAGTTTGTATGATTGTACTGATGAATGTGGAGCTCGACTCGACGATCTCGAGAAGGTTCTATCCTTGCGGGGTGGGACTAATGCAAGTTCATACATATTTACAACTTGGAGCAAATAGTGTTGGATATCATGAGCTACCCACTTAAAAGTGGTCAATGAACATGAATTGGGAAAATTCAAATTTTATCATTGAAATAATTAATAAGTAAATAAACCTTTCTAAGTTTTTAGTATCTTTCTTTATTTAATTCTTTATTTTACACAAAAAGTAAAAAAATCAAGTAAATATATAAAATTATACAAAAGGCGAGCTTATCTCTAAAAGACAGTAAGAGATTTCTACCAGCAAAGCCAAAATAGTGAGAATGCATAACAGAAATGTAGAACATACAGTTCACAAAACAAAAACTTACTTTACAAAAAAAAAACAGAGACTAAATTACTAATAATGACTAAAGTGCCGACATGCTAATTAATCACACACCAAAAGCTTTTATTACTGCATTCTTAAAAACTGTTAATGATTGAATACTCCAAATTTCATAAGGCAATGAATTCCAGAGTTTTACAGCATTGAAAGTAAAATAATAGTTATACAACTTAGAGGAACTACAATGCAATTTCAAAATTCCACGCAGGTGTGGTCGGCAATCTGAATCAAAAGGGTATAAAAATATAAAACGCCAACTAACTTCAAAATCAAATTTAGTTTGTATCATATCGATTCGTATAATTTATCCCAAAACATGACGTATTTCTTTGTATCAGCCATGGCACCAACGATGTAGAAATACAAATGAATCTCGTATGAAGTATATTAAAAAGATAATTATATGTAATATTATTTTAAAAAACTAGCATACTAAATGTTAGACGCCAAAATATTTATAATTTCAGTTTTTTCAATTGTAACTAACTACGAAAATTAGGAGATTATATGTTGGACTCCTAAATTTTTGAAGTATGTAAATCGATTTATGAAAACAGATTTTAAGAACACTTTTTGTGTAAGGAGCGTACTTGCTAGGGGCTATAACCAACAAATTTGAATTCCCCTTGGTGGTCCGGGATCGTTTGCAGAATAAATCTGCCTTCCTGCCAGGCAGCTCGTGAAAGGCGAGTATAGGCGTACTGTCACTAACCCCGTGATATCAGACTAGGTGGTACAGATTCTCAGCGACTCGCCTGGATTGGTGCCACTACCTTATCTATTCCTGCCGCCATAACGTCAGCACTTGCCGTTGACGTGTTCCGGTTCGGTACATTTACTTTAGCTTGATGCCTAACCTCCCGGCCTTAGGTTAGCAACACATCATTACCAGCTTTGGTGTCTCTAGGCGGCTTGTATTTCTTAAAATCAGAAAATCCGTCTGCTTGATTGCCTTCCAATATCATAAAAATAAAAAAAAGAATCTGATTGGTGGAATTTCCTGGAAATAGAGGAAAATTCTCAATTCGTTGTGATCTTAGACTATACTAGCTAACCCGGCGAACTTCGTTACCTTTAGAAGCTAATAATAGCGAAGTACCCATGGGGGTGAAGGCTAGCTAACCCCTAATAGGTACAGGATTTGATCTCGGATTTTCAAGCATAATATTTGTGTCAAATATTGTGAAATTTTCTTATAGACAGATATAATTTACGTTCATGATATTAGTAAAGTTGGAATTTATAATAAAGTTCAAAAGCCATCTATCTGTACATGACCCTTATACTAAAATGCCGAGTTTCCGTTTCCATACTATCAAAAGGCGATTTAAAAAAAAAAAAAAAAGTGTTGTTATGTGTCAATATGAGAGCATGATCTAAATCAGTGTATTAATTATAAACATGGACAATTAATCTTAAGTTTTATGAAATTAATAATGCGAACGAAATTTCGTGTTTCGTTCTGAAAAATATACAAGGATAAAAGTTATGGGAAAAATTGGAAAAAAATATTGCAATGTGATTCCTAATCCAAAAAAAGTATTTTTTACGCCTCTTTGGTCTAGCGCAGCCTTTACCAAAGTGGGCGATAACGCCCCCTTGTGGGCGCTGGAAGCCTAGAGGGGGGCGGTATAAATCTTGAAAAAAATGTTTTTTTTTTAAACTAGGCGCAACAAATATGTTATTGAGGTTATTGACAAGAAAAAAACAAGGGGGGGGTGCTACAAAACAACTGATTTTCAAAGTGGGCGTTACATGAAATAAGTTTGGGAACCTCTGGTCTAGCGGTTCAGGTGTTGGACTTGACTGCAAGAGGTCCCGGGTTCGAATCCCGGGTCGGGCAACAAAAAGAAAATTTGGGTTTTCCAATTTTCTAATAAAAAATAAATGTTGTCCGGGATTGGATATGTGCCCGGTTGGCGATAGCCTTGCCACCTATCATATTTTGGGACTTAGTGTCTTCGGCTAGTCGTGGGTGCCCTGGTTGTGCCTCTGCTTACATCTTCAGGGATATGGGCGTGATGATGATACCATATCCCCGAAGAGCTAGGCAGAGGCACAACCAAGGCACCCACAACAAGCAGAAGTCACTGAGTCCCACAATGTGATTCTTGTGATCTAACTGTACCTTTTTTTTTTAATAAAACTGCCTCTCTTCAGTTAGTGAAAACGTAAAAGTGATTTTGTTTAAGATTAACCATATGGACACGCATAAAAATCTTGGCGTTTTTTTATGGTATTTGAAGGCATACAAGCAGAAGGATTTCCTGATGGTAAGAAATTTACGCTGCCTAGAGGCACCAAAGTTGGTAATGGTGCGTTGCCAACCTGAGGCCGGGATGTGAGGCCTCGAGCAAAAGTGTACCGGTTACCTTACCCTTCGAACCGAAATACGTCAACGGCAAGCATTGGACGTTATGGTGGCAGGAATAGGTATGGCGGTGGTACTAATCCGGGTGAGTCGCTGCGAAACTCTACCACCTAGTAGAATATCATGGTGTTAGTGACGGTAGGCCTTCACTCGCCTTTTACGAGCTACCTGGCAGGAAGGCAGATGGTCTATTCTGCAAAGGAGCCCGGACCAACACGGGGAAACCGGTGTGTCCAGATGACAGCATCACAAGAGGCAATCATTTACATTTTACCAACTGGACACACACGTGTCCAGTCTGTGTCAATTTGGTGAATCGCCCAAACTCACACGGTTTAGTTATTACGTCCCCTTACCCTTTCTCGCCTTCTTAACGTCAGTATTCATCGTTATCGTGTTATGTCTAGAGGTTCGGTAGTCGGTAATCTTTAATAAGAGGTTAAAATCCTAGCTTTAAGTTGTAATGTGCTTTAGCCGTACAATATTTAGAGGTTACACATCCGCTTATTTGTTTGCCTTCCAATTCTTAAAAAATAAGTCGACCAGGATGGAACTTCGCAGGGAACAGTAATGAAAACGTGATTAAGAAAATATGTGACAATAGAAAATTTTATAATTGAATTTCATAAGAAAAAATAGAGAAATGGGTAGGCCAGTTCAATTTTTTACATATTCTTGGATTATTACAATTCAATCAAATACATTATTCTAGTTTTAATAAACTTATTATCGAAAACCTTCTCCGTATATTCTACATCGTACAGGTTTTTTTATGAACGACTAAATTTATTTGTAATAAGAAAATTTATAGTGACGAATTTTTATGTTTTAATGACTGCTATGAACTTGTTAGGTCTCGACCGATGAACTTTTTAAATTTTAAAGTTGCCTTACGTCTATTTTACAGAAACAGCTGTCCCATGTTGAAACAGGTTCACCGACATAGTCATCCGTCGGCTCACTAACCTATAACCACGATGCTCTAAAAAGTGGTTTTTGTCGATATCGATATTAACTCTTATATTTTTATCGACAAAGCGTAACGTTACTGTATCCATAATTTTGACGAACTAAGATGTTATGGATATAGGCCGGTAGCAAAATTAATAAGACACGTCGTTTTTTTTGGATCGGATGCACTAAATCGATCTTTCATGTGCTCGTTATAAGCTAGACATATGCCAATGTTTGCTATTAAAATGGGCAACCTTACGATATATAAGGTTAGTGAAGGTAGCAAAGGAAAAGGAATACAAAATAAAATTATAAGTCAAATAAATTTCAAATAAAGAACGATTGTAGATTGGAGAAATTAAAAATACTAAAAATGCTATAACATTTTAAATAAAAAAAGCGACGGGTTGCACTCCAGGAGTGCCGGCAGAAGTGAAAACTTGAATATTAACGTTGTGCATTTTTGATATTTTGGACTTAGTGTCTTCGGCTAGTCGTGGGTGCCCAGGTTGTGCCTCTGCCTACCTCTTCGGGGATATGGGCGTGAAGATACTTTTTTTTGGTATAGTTAGGGAGAGAGAGTTGCTTTAATTATCAATATGAAAGTGCTATCATTTATGTGGTAGAATACAGTTTTCATTTATTGCCTACGTACACAAACATGACAACACGAACATTTGCGCAAGCGCCCTGCGCCGTCTTACGAATTTTCGATCAGGTCACGTGTCCTGAGACGAGTTTAGAAGTTTTTACCAATTCCAAAAAAAAGTGCGCAACACCGCTAGAAAAGTTTTCACTCCAACTTATCATGTTGGGCATCCCTAGCAGGCGATTCCTAACCGTAAACGTCTCATACATACGCCTGTTGAGACAGAGAATATGATTTATTTCTTTTTATGGTGAATTTTATATAGCAAATCCCGTGATGGCATTGTTGATGAATTGTTTTGTTTTGATTACGCAAGTTATAAATATTTCGCAAGAAGAACGTGTAGTATTTCGTTTTAGTTATCCTTTTCTAAGTAAGTAGATAATTAGATAATTAGATTTGTATTTTTGCGATACACACATGCAACATTTTGATTCTTTCTATTTAAAAACTATTTGTACCTATTGATTTTTTTATTGAACTTGTTTATGTTAGTTAGTGTGACGTTCTCCGTGTTTGTTAAGAGTGGGCGATACAAATCTTTTATATATTAATATGCCAACCCAAATCATAATATCAGATATCGAGGCATCGACCGCGTCAGTAACACAGTAGCACCGTGACATCTGACTAAGTGGTAGAGTTTTGCAAAGACTTGTCATATCACCGCCTTACCTATTCCTACCGCCATATAGTCAGTGTTTGCTGTTGACGTGTTCTGGTTCGGAGGATAAGGTAGCTGGTAAACTTACTTTTGCTCGAGGGTATAACATCCCGGCTATAGGTTGCCAACGCACCATTATCACCTTTGGTGTCTCTAGGCGGCTTGAATTCCTTAAAATTAGGGAATCCGTCTGCTTGTTTGCCTTCCAATATCATAAAAAAGTGTAAAAACTGTATGCTTTTTGAAACACCATATTGCTGCATAGCACCGATACTGCGCTACGCGCGGTTCGGTGTTCGCTTGATACCCTAAAAACTATATATATATGGTTTTTCAATAATTAGCGCGAGTAGATTTTGATGGCCTGTGGTGACCATTTTGTTTTGGTGTCAATTGTCAAATCTTTTGTTAATTATTCAGTTACTTATGCCAAATCATCATGGCAAGTAATCAAAACCAGTGTTCGTTAAATTTTAAACTACGAAAGCCGAGTTTTTGTGCTCTTGATTACTGAAACGATCGACTCAAATTCGACCACCAAATACTAAGGCTCCATACTTAGCCAGAAGAGCCAATCGCCGCACTCCCCCGTTCCATGATTACTATGAAATATTGCGCTCTAAAGTAAATGTCTTAAGCGACAAATCATTTTTTGACACTATAAAAGTAATTTAAAAAAAATATAAAAACTGAAACAGTTATCTTTTAGGTATAATACTTATCTATGTTTTTGTTAAATCTGGTGTCGATATTTTCATAATTAAAGTAGAATGATGGGTTTTGCTTTCAAAAAAGGGTTTACTTTTTCATTTTTTTCTATCGAGCAAAGTGAAATGAATCGTGTTTTGGAAACAATAGTCTTGTAAAGCATATTAATGTTAATCTTGTGTATTTTTGTAACCAAGATCCATGATTGCTTTGTATGAAAAAAACATTATATTGATGACTTATTTTAGCATACATGGACCTTTAAAGAGCTGGCTGTGAAGGACAACGTCTACCGTAAAATGGGCACACTGCGCGCAATATTCACTTTAACGAACACTGATGTTAATAGTAAAGTTTTCACATGTGAACGTGCTGTTTAATCGTGTAACCTGCCATGATGATTTGGCATAAGTAACTGAATAATAAACAAAAGATTTGACAGATGTCACCGAAACAAAATGGCCACCACAGGCCATCAAAATCTACCCGCGCTAATTAAAATAACCCTATATTTATTGAAAAACTATACTGTCAAATAGAACGTTCTCTTCCCAGTTTCTGGTTAAATATTCAGCGATACGCACAATTACCATATATGAATAATCTAAAGAATATTTATTTGTTTACTACGTAATATGGTTAATATAGGTTTCGGCTATTTAAATAACACTGGTACATTATTTATACTTAATTTTACCTAACAATAATAATGTAAAATGTTTTAACAAAACCACATAAAGTAATAACATTGCAGCTAGTTCTAAGCCTGGGCACAGTATGAAGGGCAGTTAGTTTACTGTAACAATATTATTAATAGTCAATTCCTGCCCGCAACAGTAAAAATCGAATAAGGCTGCAGGATTAAAACGATTTCCGTTGGGACAATAACATATCTGATGTGTCTGACAGTATTTGTCAATATATAGTTTCAAAAATTATACAGGTTTGGACTCCGATATCAATTAATATGTATATAAGTTATCTTGCGATTGGATATCTTAAAAACCCGATATTACCCACTCGTAATGGTTGTGTTATGTACGTATTTATTGGATTTAGTGACAGCTGATAATAGTCATGTTGGCACCCTGATTGAACTTTTAAAAATTGGTTTTGGCGCCAACGAGAGAAAAGATGGACGAACTTTTTTCATAACTATTGAATTTCGTGTTAATATTGAGTAAAATTAGTTAATTTAGTTGGAATTTCGTACAATTTTGTACAGTGACAGTGCACAAATGAAATAACCATGAAGAAATTAGCGTATCGTGTATTTACTCGTTGCCGCCAAATCTCACTATATGAGCTTGAGTAATGAGGCCACCGTTTTACCCAAGACTCTGACGTATGACTACTTATAATTGAATCCCGATTTTGATCAATTTGATGCAAAATTATACTTGACTAATGGCAAAATGCTAATGCGAATGCCAAAACCTAAAGAAAGAAATAACATTTAAAAATTGAATTTGCCTAGCCTCAGACTCACCTCAAACGTAGGTAGTACCTACCATTCTCCCTACCTAATGTTCCTAAGATTCGTGTGTGACGCGCGACGGTGCCGCATTAAACTAATTTCACACAGTCAACGGTCTAGAAGTAGACTGTAGCTGTCGGTCGTAGTATAATGAAACGAGGCTTCAAGCATCAATTAATCTTTCTACGGAATGTTAAAAATATTGGGTGATTATTATTTATTTAGTTAGAAAAAAAAAAGTTTTGGACTTCTGTAGAGTATTTTTTAATTACTGGCTACTATAGCATATGTGTAATATAATTTATAATGTAATTTTGAATTTTGAACCTATTTCACTGTCATTTTTGTAATTTTGAATTTGATAAATAAAAAAAACTGAAAAAAGTATTTAGCGTTAATTATTTTCGTATTTTACAGTAATCGAGCTGAGTTAAAACTCAAAACACGATACGTTTTGAGCCATTAAACGTTTTTAACCTTTGTCGAACTACATTATATATTTTTCTCAAGACAAAGCAAAGCATATTCGATGGTTTAAAATAGCTAATTTTAAACAATAATTTAGTTTGTATTAAAAAAAAGTATCTTCACGCTCATTTTGGTAAAGATGTAAGCAGAGGTACAACCAGGCACCCACGACTAGTCATAGCCACTCACTCCCGGGGTCAAACACGGGACCTCATGAAGTCAAGGCTAACATCTGGAGCGCTACACCATACATATTGAGCAACATATTTTAAGCCTGATATTATCATTTTTAGTACATACGAACACAAATAATAAAGTAATATGAACTACGTAGGTACACAAAATATACTCATTCATGGTTTCGCTTTTGTAATATTGACTACATTTTTATCGATAGATGGCGGTCAAAAACTTTAGTGATATCCTACTGTCAAATATGCGAAACTTTAACAGTAGTATTTTTATTATTTTTTCAAATCATATGAGCGTCTTGTCTTTCTTTTTGTCATACGAGCCAATATTTCAATTTACAATTCAATCAACTTATAAATTCATATTCAATGAACAATGTCGCTAGTGTACCGTTTGGTCTTATTTAGAATTTCATAGAGACAATGATAACAAAACAATCAGATATAGTTGTGAGAATTTCATTCGTCATTTTATTAATCATACGTCAAACAGAATGACGTCTTACGAAATAGAGGCGTAGGTAGTTCCAATTCCGGCTATTAAAAGGATATGCTAGTGGCGCTTTATGTAGAATCTGGAAGTTTCCTGTGAATCGGTAGCGTTTGCAACGCCCTCTCTGTGGGGCTATTGATTTATTCCATGTGGGCGGTATACATACAGCTATGGTTGCCGTTTCCACGAAGTGACAGATCTGACACGCTTGAATGAAAGAGACAGACGATGCTGGTAATTTTGATTTGCACTTGCTATACTACCATTTATCTCTGTCTTCTTTCAACATTTGTAAATGATATTTCTGAAAATTTTTAATCTATTCCATGCATTAATTAAAAACGTCCAGTCTATTCTAACATGACAAAAATGTTCCATCTCTTTTCTTTTTGTTTCATAGGAAAAAGATAGCATTCACTTAAAATAAGTTTAGTTCCTGCACACCAGAATCAGCACCAACAGACATTGCCATACGGCAACTTTAACCATGTCCATGGTTTACTATGATAACGTTTCACCTCTGTGGTCCAGCGGTTCAGGTGTTGGAATTGATTGCAGGAGGTCCCGGGTTCGATTCCCGGGACGGGCAACAAAAAGAAAATATGGTATTTCTAATAAAAAAAATTGCTCGGGATTGAATATGTGCTCGGTTAGCGATAGGCTTGCCACCTATCACATTGTGTGACTAAATGTCTTCGGCTAGTCGTGGGTGGCCTGGTTGTGCCTCTGCCCACGCCTTAGGGGACATGGGCGTGAAGATACTTACTTTTATGTTTTTTATTAATCTAGATATACAAATTCCCCGTGTTGGTCCGGACTCTTCCCCGTGTTGGTCCGGGCTCCTTTGCTGAACCGACCATCTGCCTTTTTTGCCAGGCAGCTCGTAAAAGGCGAGCATAGGCTTATCATCACTAACACCGTGACATGTGACTAGGTGATAGAGTTTCGCAGCGACTTTCCCGGATTGGTACCACCGCCTTACCTATTCCTGCCGTTTAATGTCATGACGTGTTCCGGCTCGGAGGGTAAGGTAGCCGGTAAACTTACTTTTGCTCGAGGCCTAACATCCTGACCTCAAGTTAGCAACGCACTATTACCATCTTTGGTGTCTATAGGCGACGTGAATTTCTTACCATCAGGAGATCCGTCTGCTTGTTTGCCTTCCTATAACATGAAAAAAAAATGAATCCGCGTTTCGCGTGGTCGCGTCACGCCTGAACGGATCGGCCAATTTTGATAAAAAAAAAATTGTGTTGGTTATTGGTCTTATGAAATGAAAAGCCCGGAAAATATAATAAGTAGGGAAAAAGGGGAAAACAATGCTTCAATGCAAACAGTCTGTTACTATGCTAAGCTGTATGTGTAGCTGTCAATGTCAAGCGCGACGAATCTCGTCGGCTAGTTTAATATAAAAATATCGACTGTGGTCTAGCGGCTCAAAATCGGTTTTTTTTTGAAAAACCGGGTTCCATTCCCATGGTCAGGAAAAAAATGGGAAATGCGTTATTTTTTTCAATTTTCAAATAGAATCTGAAAATTACAAGGAGAAGATACGACACTAATTGTACATACTTCTTCTTCTTCTTTTTCAAATATGGCTTTCGATCGTCTTTCACGACTACTTTGCCAATGTCAAGTTAGTTCTTATAAAATATACAGTCATTAGTCACTATGTACAAAGTCATGTCAGGTTAGGGTTTTGAGTCAAGCGGTGGCTTTGTTACTCAAGCTCATCTAGTGAGATTTGTTGGCAGCGAGGAAATAGATTATACACTAATCTCTTCATGATTATTTCATTTGTGCACTTTCACTGAACAAAATTAATCTAATTCCCACCTAAATTAATCAATTTCACTCAATTTAAACACGAAATACAATATTTTTTTCAAAAATAAAATTCAATAAAAAAAATTACGACCCTCATTCACGATGGCGTCAAAACTCTTTCCATACTTACAATTTTCTTATTAGCTATTAATGTCAGGCGGTATGAAGTTTGTCGGGTCAGCTAGTTTATAATAACTACGGATAACATTTAAGTAATAAAGTCCTTACAGATTTACAAAGCGAACTAATATCCGGACAGCTTCATCGACTTGGTATTTCCAGGTAGGTATAATGAGCCTTTACTTATTTGACTGCAAAGGCGTAGATCACTTCAAATAATATTGAAGAAAACTCGATACTCCAAGATATAAAATTAGCCAGACCTTTTCATTTTATAAACGCTTTCCTTTTTTCGCTTCTAAAAGAAGTATTACAGGCTTATAAATAATAGTAATAGTATAATAATAATAAATTTTCCTGTGTAACTAATACAAATCGAATGTAACCCCAAAGTAAGCAAATTACATGCCGGTGTTATGGGTGTTAGTCAACGATACTATTACATAGAAATGCTTTAATAGATACCAGAATAAATTGAATAAACACCCAGACCCGGAAATACAGACATTTTAATGTTCATCACACAAATGCCAGCCCCCGTTGGGATTCGAACTTGAGCCTCGCGGTCGGTCGGTCTAGTTAGGCGTGTACGCTAGCTACTCGACCAAAGAGGCAGTCGAAAATAAAATTACAGTTCGACAATTATGAGATGTAACACCTCTTAGAATAACAGCTGCTAGCTATTGTCGTACTCCAAACTGCGGGGCTATTCCGTATCTTTTTAATGACGATCACTAGGTAAAGTGTACATCATCATATTTGCTATCTCCTTTGACCAACAGAAATATAATGGAGATAGCAAATACAGAAACGTTATTTGACAGCTATTTGATGTACAATTAACTAGTGATCATTAGTAAAAAGATACAGAGTCAGGCCCCTGGATAGCCGGTAACACACGAGGAATAAGAACCCACTTATAAGTAACTTGTCCAGGGATATTTATTTATTTATAAGACACACACAGGTCCGTTAAATCTGTGTGTGGTTATTTGTGGCATCATAGCTATTATATTTCATATCATTATCAGAGCATATTAGTAGAAAATGTTTGTGTAAAGCAGTTTATGATTCTAAATAAAAAAATGTCTCTTTATATCTCTAGTTTGTACACTGTCTACCTATTACCTTTTATTATTTTTTCTGCCTTAGGTTAGCTGTATATTTTTTTTAGAGACAAGCTTGCCTTTTATTCTTTGTATTTTCTCGTTCCCATGTATGTGCGCAATAAAATAAATAAAAATAACATTCACGTCTGGCTGAACGAATCGCCGGATCCCGCTCTTTAATTGACTGACGAAACCACTGGTCGGGTTGGACGGAAATTGCACATATTTAATACAAGGGGAGATGTGCCAGTAGTAGGCTAGCTCATAGAGGACCTGCATAACACAATTACTGTCGGCAAAACTTGATTAGAAGTGGGCAAGTTATTAAGCGGGGACGTGATAGAATGCAAACAAATTACCTATCAACGGCCTCGTTGGACCAGAGGTTAGCTTACACGCCAAGTTATGGGCTTTGGGTTCGATTACGGTAGTTTGCTCGTCACACAAGTCCTTGGCCGCGGGAAAAAAACACACAGTCGGTAACGTCCTTTTTAATGTTATGTCATTTCTAACGGACTTCAAAAAGGAAGAGGTTCTAAATTCGACTGTATGTCTTTTTTTTACTTATTTTATGTTACCCGATTACTTGGAACAATAGCCAACCGATTTTGATGGTCTTATTTATAGAAAAATAGGTCATGATACCGAAGTGATCCCATATTAATTTTGTTGTGATCCGACTAGTAGTTTTTGACCTATATTTATTAACAGATCGACCCGGCGAACATCTTGTCGCTTGACAACTAATACTGAAAGTTTGAATGAAAAAATAAAGTACTGTTTTTCCGTCTTTCCTGCAATTTTTGCGATTTCTTTCTTCATATGAACCTTCTCCTGACAAATAACTAACACAACAATTTATATCAACATTGGTCCATCCATTTAGGCGTGATGCGATGACAACGCGAAATGGGGATTCATTTACATTATTCCTCCTCATAAAGGCCTACCAGCTTTTCACATTGCGCGCATACTCGGTCATTATTTTGGTGTGACATTATTTTATAAATGCGATATTTCCTAAGATATTTATTTAAATAGAGTGAATGAATTCAAGGGTAAGAAGTACAAGTGGAAAACACTGAATAACCGAGTCGGTTTAGTGACAATTACTTTATCACTACATAGTATAATGTAATAAATAAATAAATATTCCTGGACAAGTTACACGAATTGATGTAACCCCAAAGTAAGAAAATTATAGGCTTGTGTTATGGGTGTTAGTCAACGATTCTAATACACAGAAATACTTAAATAGATACCAGAATAAATTTAATAAGCATCCAGACCCGGAATTGCAGACATCTAAATGTTCATCACACAAATGCCTGCCCTCGTCGGGAATCGAACCCGAGCCTCGCGTTTGGTCGATGTAGTAAGGCGTGTATGTTAGCGACTCGACCAACGAGACTTCCTCTTTCTCTGTCCCTATGTCCCTTTTTATGCTTACACCTTTAAACTCACGCAATGGATTTTGATGCGGTTTTTTATAAATAAAATGATTGAAGAGGAAGGTTTATTTATGTATATTTTATACCCGTGCGAAGCCGAGGCGGGTCGCTAGTATGGTATAAATTTTATTATATATTAAGCTATAAAACTTAGATATTGTAAGACAAAAGTATGAAGCTGATAATTTCAACGATTGATGTAGTTTAATAATTATTTCACCGTTGTTAGACCGGGCTCCTTTGCAGAATAGAGTATCTGCCTTCCTACCAGGCAGCTCGTAAGAGGCAATTATAGGCTTACCGTCACTAACACCTTGATAACCTACTAGGTGGTAGCTTTTCGCAGCGACTCGCCCGTATTGGTACCACTGCCTTAGCTTATAGAAGCTAAATAATAATTACAGTCCTTGATCAAATATGAAAGCATCAGATATTCTTGGTTTATATGCCTCATGTATCTCCGATCACGCAAATATTACAATAAGAGAGGTCACTGTAATGGTTAATGAAAAAATATTTTGATTTGTTTTATATATTTGTTGGCCCTCCTACTCAAGTACGACACGCTTAAATCATGCACTTATTGGCATGCCACAAATCCATCACACTTGTATCTAACATGTTCAAGGATATTATCAAACTAAAATGACGGACTACCATAAACGCGAGTCTCTTTATAGGCATTTGATTTATATTACTGATTTTAGTCATAGTACAAGATGGTTAAGATATCTTAATCAGGCACGTCTGAGCAACTGCAAAAATCTCCTCTCGGGCTCCCTTACCATATTACCGACATCTTCGATGTATTCAATGTAAGGATAGTAATAATCACTACATACTATAAAACAAATTCGCTTCCTCTGTCCTTTTGTATTCTTAAATCTTTAAAACTATGCAACGGATTTTGATGTGGTTTTTTTATAGATAAAGTGATTGAAAAGGAAGGTTTACATGTATATTTCATAACCGTACGAAGCCAGTGCGAGCCGCTAGTTAAATATGCAAAAAGAAATAATAATTAGTTAAGCTATTTCAGAAAGCAACCAGTAACATTGTGATACGAGATTTTTATATACAACAACAATTTCACGCTTAGTCAGAGAGTATCAAGTACCAAGATTCACGATCCTTGCAGATCTGGCTAGCTTCCTCCATATTCATTACTTTTTTTATACGAACACGCCAGTTTCAGATATTCTTAACAACACCATTGTATAAAACCCAAGCGATTCGGTCGTTGAATGTCCAGCTACGACTCTCCGGGTACTTCCATCCATCCACATTACTGTTGTATATCTGTTTTGTCAACCTTACATTTTGACCGTACCAACTGTTATTAACATTTCATTAAAAATTTAAAAAAAACTAACCTGTTCATACCCGACGCTATTATTTCTTTCGTGATTATTATATCTTGCGGAGAATTTATTTTTCATCAGTTCAATAAGATACTTCCCCTCTTCCTCCCCCACCACTGTGTTGGTGCAGACAAAGCTGGTGACCGCGTTAGATGCCTGATCCACATCCAGACAGCCCTGCGTCCTCATGTAGATAAACTTCCCGTTTTTCGCCAGTAGACGGTAGCAGGACTCTCCCACGAGGCGATTTTGGTCATACACTAAAAAAGTCTATTAATTACTCCTTTGAAAGAAATATGCGTTTAATATCGACCTCCTCGTTAGCTGAAGAGTTAGCATACAGGCCTAACGCTATCATTTAACCGCCAGGTCCTGGTCCCAACGAGGAGTGGCATTTGTGTGCTGAGCATGGATGTCTATGTTTTCTGGTCTGGTTGTTCATTGAATTGATTCTGGTATCTCTTCCAGTATTTCTATGTATTATAACCGTCGACTAACATCCATAACACAAACATTTAATAATAAAGTTTTTATGTTCAACTTGTGTAGTTTGTGGAAGGATATTCATATGAAATAAGTAAATATCCCTGGAAAAGTTACCAAATTAAATCTAATCCCAAAGTAAGTAAATTATACGCTTCTGCTATGGGTGTTAGTCAATGATTCTAATACATAGAAATACCTAAATAGATATCAGAATAAATTGTATAAGCACCCAGACCCGGAAATGCAGTCATCTAAATGTTCATCACACAAATTAATGCCCCCGTCGGGAATCGAACCCAAGCCTCGCGGTTTATCGGTGTAGTTAGGCGTGTACGCTAGCCACTCGACCAATAACTCAATGTTATCGGAAGGCAAACAAGCGCGCGGATTTCCCGATGGTAAGCAATTTTCGTCGCCTAGAGACACCAAAGGTGGTAATGGTGCGCTGCCAACCTGAGGCCGGGATGTAAGGCCTCGTGCAAAAGCAAACCTCCGGACAACTATGATTTGTTTTCTACAAAAAAAATCCTTGACACTATAATATGTTTTCTCTTCCAACAATTCAAATACCTAGACAAATACCATGAATCCTTTCACAGACGCAGAAGACGTAAAGGCGTGACAGTGTTTCGCCAGGAACTGTCAGGAAATATGAGAATCGCCATGACAGTACATTCGTATTTTAGTATCACATAATTCCATTGACCTCTAAGTAATAATTCAGATAATAATGTCATTTTATAACGTCATTTTATATGAAGCCACAGAGTTCACGTCGTTGATCATAAAATGAAAATAAAAATAAAATTTATTTATTTGCGTAATATTTATGTGTGTTAATAAGATGTTACAAAAATATTTAAGTACATGTTCTACCATATTTTGGTGTGCAAATATTGTAATATTTTTTTCACTGTAACTTTTAAGACAATTATTTATATTAATAACTAGTTTAATTATTTCTTACCAAAAAAATAACACTATATTTAAATTTAACCCTATCTAACGTAAACTATCATCGTTTCCAAAGCTAGCCAGTCAGGAGAAGAAACGGCAAAACGAACTCCTCGGAAACCAGGGCTTTAATTATATTTGGTTATTAATTATTACAATTATTTTACTATAAATTATTTTCTAGAAGAAAATCCTTGATATTATAGTATGTTTTCTCTTATAACAAGTCAAATACCTATACCTATAAGACCTAAAGATTTCTGGGTGTAACCCCTCTTGCAAGATAGACGATTAAAAAGACCTTTCTAAAATGAGCCACTGCGTGCTCATTTTAGAAAGGTCCTTTTAAACGTCAGGACGTCAGGAAATATGAGAATTCCATTATAGAGAGATGATATATATGACATTTGTATTTTAATACTACATAATTAAGATAAAAAAGGATCGTCACGCCCATATCCCCGAAGGGGTAGGTAGAGGCCAAACCAGGGCAGCCAAGACTACCCGAAGACACCAAGTCCCACAATGTGATAGGTGGCAGGCCTATCGCAAACCGGGCACATTTCCAATCCCGATCAAAATTTATTTTTATTATAAGAAAATTGGAGAAACCCAATTTTCTTTTTGTTGCCCAATCCGAGATTCGAACCCGGGACCTCAAGCAGTCAGGTCAAACAACTGAACCACTAGACCACAGAGGCGATAATAATAAATATAAGAAAAATAATATACATAATATAATTCAATAAATTTTAAAGAAAAAAAAATCGCCCCAGTCAGCCTATAACCTAGTCCTATAACCTTCAAGACTACGAATGCTCTAACCATTTGAGCTACTGATATGGTACTAGCTAAGTCACCAGTGCGCGCGTAACCTAACAATAAAACGACAATAAAAATAAAATATTCTTTGTGTGTATGTAAATATAATATACACTTATACATACACATATTTTATTTTATTCAAACAGTCGCCAGTGCTAGTTTCCATAGGTTTCGGAAACCGGCAAAGAGCAATCTCTTTTCCTTTATATACATTTTACTCTTTGACTAATACACTGGATGCCTGCCGTTCCACGTCACCCAGCTGCACACCCCCCTCTCTCTCTCTCTCTCTCTGCTAATTGTATATATAAATAGTACTATGGCTATGTTGGTCCGTCAAAAATCTTCTCCGGAATGGAGATTCTAGAATGACTGAAACAAACGAATCGGATCTGGTGCGCGAATAAACATAGAAATAGTTCTACGGCTACTACGGACCATATTTTCACGGGTTCGGTTCAGATTCGGATCGGACGCAGTGCGGAATCTCTCTACGGTATCCGACTGTCTGGCTTCTCTTTCTCTCACAAATACGGCAGCGGTAGTCCCTTCCTCTCTCACTTTAAATATTTTCGATATTAAATAGTTAAATTTAGACTTGTCTAAGATTTCAAAGTCGAACAAAACTCGGTTTTTTTTTACGAAAGCCTGTATTGAAAAATCTAATTCAAATTTCTCTTCCAACCAACCATCAATTCCTTGAGAATCCATACTTGTTATCGTCGGCACTTGGTGGAATTCCGTTACATACACACTTTTTTTAGGTAAACCTTGTACTTTTCTACTATACACTTTTTTTTAATACTTTATGTTATTCTATAGCCGGTTTTACTTTTCACAGTATCATCAGGGCTTTATAACTAATGATTAAAAATATGTTATAGTTTAATTTTATTTAGGTACTAAACGTCAAATTAACTTTTTTTTAATACTTTATGTTATTCTATAGCCGGTTTTACTTTTCACAGTATCATCAGGGCTTTATAACTAATGATTAAAAATATATTATAGTTTAATTTTATTTAGGTACTAAACGTCAAATTAAAACAGACTCTTTATTTTATTTATAAAGCCTTGATGATGCTGTAAAAAGTGAAACCGGTTGGCTATAGCATAACATAAAGTATTAAATAAAGTGTACAGTGCAGAAGTACAAGCGTTTACGTCAAAAAAGTGTGCATAACTTCCTTTTGTGGTAAGTCCATAGACTTGAATGAATTTGCCGCATTATTAATTTTAGCGAAACGGGATTTCGAAACTAAATACCGACTGTATTTAGCGAACCAACGTTATTACTCCTGTCTGGCGTCCTGAACCTTTGCTATTTACATTACGTTACGTTGTTATTTGGATGTGACTTGTTGTTTGGATGTCTGAAAATAATTTTAATGAACTGTAGTAGTTCAGTCAGTGATAGATATCAGTGGCAGAGTTCTGAAGGGACAACTATATATTGGCACCTTCGACGTAGAGAGCCTTTACCATGAGTTGGTAAAGATAACGTTCGGAAAGTTAAGTGTCGAAATATGTGACACTTTTGGTCTCAAAATGTGTTTCTCTTACCAATAAAGGTACTGTTCAAAGTTTTTATACAAACAATTTTAAGAAAGTCATGGTTAAGGCTAAGTACTACTATTTAAATTATGCGCTTTGGCTTTACAGTTTTTACACTTTATACTTTTTTTTTAATGGGCTGACCTAATCTAAATTTAAGCGAAATGATTAATGATGTGTAATAATAACTATATATAGATATCTTTAAAATACATTCGGATTTCCGAAGCTTGACGAATAAAGCCGAAGCACATATATACATTCTTCTATTATTTCGACAGTACTCATTATTGACATATTGAAAACTGAATAAAGCTGGGCGTATAAATATTTTATACTGTAATAATAAAGGGGGGAAAATTGCAAAAACCGACTCCGACTATTTCATTGGGTATAACTATGGCACTTGGTCATTTTTCAATCATTTCACCTAAACTTATAAATAGCCTATTAGTTATAATAAATATGGGACCACCAAAGACATATTTTTCTGTTTTTATATCTTTGTGTCAAACATAAAAAATATGCAGTTGAATTGAGAACCTGACTTCTTTTTTTGGAGTCGGTTAAAAATGCATATCAGATAACATAATATGAGTAAACAGCAGGCCTGCATCAGCAAATGTTTATGATGGTAATTCAAGATATTATGTTAGTACAACATATGAACATTGATTTATTTTGCTGATAAATTATATGACTTGCTGAAATGCAAATAAATATTAACACTAACATATCACTGTATATCTAGATTTTTCTTAACAATTTTAAGTTTTTTCTTTCTACTAGCATTATTATAAAAAGGCTTTTATTAATTCTTCCAGTAAAACTGCTAAACCGAATCCAATTATTTTTTTAGGTATACCTCATATCTTTTATATTTTTTTTAGAAAGATAACTTACTGTTCCGAGATGGCCCATTATTTATTTTATCACGAACCCACTAGTGGTTTTTGAGTTACACTTTTTTTTATAATATTGGAAGGCAAACAAGCAGACGGATTACCTGATGGTAAGAAATTCAGGCCGCCAAAAGACACCAATGGTGGTAATCGTGCGTTGCCAACCTGAGGCCGGGATATTGGGCCTCGAGCAAAAGTAAATTTACCGGCTACGGTCATGACGCTGTGGCGGCAGGAATAGGTAAGGCGGTGGTGCCAACCCGGGTGAGTCGCTGCGAAACTCTACCACCTAGTCCTATAAACTTAATGAAGCATACATTTTTGACGACATGAAACATTTATCCATTATTTTAAATATAAACTCGGAACGATAACCTAACTTTTAAAAAAAGAATTATCAAAATCAATTGGTCATTGGCCTAATTGCTCGGCCAGTAACAAACCGATTTGGATGATTCTTTTTCGTAATAAACAAAAGTAATAAAAAACGCACAGTAGAATTAAGAAGCTCTTTAAAAATAAAACTGATTGTTATTATATTATATTAACCGAATCATCGGTAACGAGATATAATCATATAGCAACGAGAAGGGTCATATAAAAAAATAATATTTATCGATTCGACAGGATATATTATCTGTCGGCTCATCTAGTAAGCTAAAATAGTTGACTGGTTAAATGTTGCTCCAATATGTAAGAAATATTACTTTTAGACCTTTTAATATAAAGTAACTTGTTGGATATAGCACCTAGAAAAATATTTATAAAATTACACAAACAATTTGTAACATTTTAGTGACATTATCTGTTTGTAGAAGTATCTTCACGCCCATATCGCTGAAACTGTAGGCAGACGCACAACCAGGCCACGACTAGCCGAAGATACTAAACCCCACAGTGTGATAGGTGGCAAGCCCCTCGCCAACCGGACACAATACATCCAATCCCGATGAAGTCAATCCACGCGTATGGCTTCTCGAATCTATGAAAACTAACCCTGTATGTGCGGTTAACGAGATGCTGCTCTTCACCGTTACAGATCCTCCTCCAAAAGCAACAGTTACCTTGATGCAACACTGAGACTAACGTTCTCTAGGGTGAGGATATACTCTTTGACGTTGATCATTTCTATGTAGACTCAACCTAGTCTCATCAGTGAAGAGTGCCATGCCCCACTACTTTAAAGTCCAATTCCTCAATCCTTATGCTCTAAAGCAAATTCAAGACGTGCTTGACGGTGGGCTACCGTTGATTTGGACCTGTTGCGGCTCTCTTTGTAGTCTGGTTTCGTTTAGTAAGTCTCCTTCTGACGATATCTGAACTTGTGAACACTTGACATTCGTCACGTAGACTTCGTTGGACTTAAACTGCGTTTAGGCGGCGATTTCGCAAATCAGAGAGTTGGATATACCGATCGTCTGTTGGTCTTCCCATACCTGATCGTTGAGCGAACGCGACAGTATCTAGCTATCGTCTGTAAGCCTGTAATACTGAAGATCTGTTGATCCTAAGTTTTTGAGCGACCTTACGCTACAAAACGTCTGTTTGAAGTAGTGCTACAGCTTAAGCTGCTTCCTGAGGTGTCTTATTCATTATTGGACGAAGAAAAAAGTGAAAATTCTCGCGCCTGAAGCAAATGATGGATAACAATCAAACAAATCATAAGAAATATTCGACTACCCTCATCATCATCATTATCATCTTCAGTAGGAGGCCAAAGAGCGCCAGAAGTCACGGTCACCAGTCGCCTGTATCTAGCGACTCCCCGCGACTTTGACTACAGGGTGGAAGGTCGTCCAACACTACGTCCTCCGGTTCAAGGTCGCCACTCGAGAACCTTTCTTCCCCGGCGGTTGTCGGTTCTGTGAGCAATGTGGCCTGCCCGTTGCCACTTCAACTTGCTGACTCTCTGGACTATGTCGGTTACTCTTGTTCTCTTGCGGATTACAGACTACCTTCATTGTACAAATAAGAACGCTAATCGCGAATTCTAGACAAAACAGAACAAATCGTTCGTTTTGTGTTTGTTGTTTGATTATAGTGTGAATTGACGGTACTTGAAAATAAACTTGTAGCCATTTCAATCAACACTTGTACTTTTTGTGGGTATAGCTTTAACAGCTGTGAGTTTCATACTTTTTGAGATAATCGAATTTAGAGTTCCAATGTAGCGGGCGGCCCGGTTTATTTGCTGTTCAGTTTATTGCGCCGGTAAGTCGCCGATAAACAGTTTAATAAATATAGAAGTCAATTTTCAAACTTTACAATCTGATGTACGAGGGCCATTCAATAAATTTTTAGCCTAAGAAAAAATAAAGAAAATTTTGAGAAAGTAAAGGTTTATTTTTCAACATAGTCTCCTTTCAATTCAATACACTTTTTTTTGCCAAATGGGGCCTGTTTTTTTTTCAATTCGGCGTCGAATCTGCCCAATAAGTCAGAATAGTAGATCCCCGTGATTGTTTTACCCTTCTGGAGGTAATCGATGTAAATCACACCTTGTGAGTCCCAAAAAACACTGGCCATCACCTTTCCTGCCGATTGAACAGTCTTCGCCTTCTGTGGAGCACGTTCGCCGGGTAAAGTCCACTGTTTCGACTGTTCCTTGGTCTCTGGTGTGTACCAGTGAACCCATGTTTCATCAAAGGTCACAAAACGACGCAAAAACTCCGCCGAGTTGCGTTGAAACAGCGCCAAACATGTCATCGATGTGGTCTCACGGTTGCCCTTGTTGTCTGGTGTGAGCAAACGCGGCACCCATCGCGCCGACAACTTTTTCATACCCAATTCTTCGTGCAGAATATGATGCACTGTCCCATCTGCGATGCCTACACTCTCAGCTATCTCGTGAATCTTCAGTCGCCGGTCTGCCAACACGAGATCGTGGATTTTTTTTACGTTTTCTTCTGTAGTAGCCGTTTTCGGTGCACCTGGGCGTGGCTCATCAAAAACAGACGTGCGGCCACGAGCAAACTCGTTGAACCAATTTTTGACGCTCGCCATCGAAGGAGAAGAGTCACCGTACACAGAATCCAAGCGCTTTTTGATTTCGCTGCGCGTTTTCCCTTCTAAAAACAAGAAGCTAATCACCGAACGATATTGTTCTTTTTCCATTTTTGCAAAACCGACCGACAGGCTTGCTTCCAAAGGCTTTCAAAACAAAACAAATGAAGGAAAAAGACTGAAACTACTTGATAGACTTCAAAAAGTATTTACTTCACGATAGTAAAACTCTTTTGTAACAACAACGCCATGGGGCGATGAGGATAAGTAATTATTGAAGGCCCCTCGTATTTTAATTTTTTTTTAAATATAAATAGTTTATCAATATGACGCGTTAATTTGTTATTAGATGTTATTTATTAGTACGTTATCTAAGGTCTAATGTCAACTGACTACCAAGCTTTATCAATTATGCTGATATCGCTATAGCCAGGTGATGTGGTTTTCAAAACAACAGATACACGTGGAGATTTGTAATTACAACAATTACAGGATAATATACATACAATGTGACTTTTCGTAACTTGATCAAACGAAATGTGCCGATACTAAACAAATAATTATCGATAAAAAACATGCAATTTAATAAAATATGGAAATAAATGTACCTCAAAAACGTTTTAGAGTAACAAAACAATTAATTAACAAACATCACAAACAAATCATATTTAAACTTTTTGCTAGATTTTCCTGTTTCAAATTGTTATTTTATTTCAATCTAACAAGTGATTATTCTTTATAGCTGTCAGACGAGACTTATTTAAAAAAAAATACACCATTCTAAAAAGCAACGATACGATTAAAACGAAAATATCATTAAAATGTCTGTATTTTTGGGAACGTGCCAAAATTAATTTTTTTCAGTTTTTTATCGATAACTACATGCCTTGTACTCGCATATTTCAGTTGGTCTAGGTTGAAAAATCACATTGTTTATAATAATTGGCATTAAAACCGCAAAAAAAATTACCTTTTAACACCTCGATGACATACTGATGCTCGGTTTACAAAATTACAATATCTATAATTACTTCAAAACCACTTGTCGGTTCATGGGAAAATTTATATGGGAACACCTGGTAATCATGTCTGTATTTATATCAACATCAAAATCAATTTGTTAGTAATCGGTTAATTGAGTAACAAGTATACAAAATTATATCCAGGCAAAATTATAAACTCCTAATTTTTGAAGTAGGTTAAAATGTACCGAATCGGATAATTTTTTGACATTGTTGCAAGGACTATGTAAAGAAATGAAGTTCAAGTGGTTATTCCTACGCATATCTGTCTTCTAAATATTGAAAAATTTTTAAATTTATTTAAGGGCAACTCTGTTATACGAGTATTTCTGGGCAGCATATTAGTAGAAACGTATACATTGACCCAGGAAAGAATTATTTATATTATAAAGGTGACTTTTGTATACTGCGAGATCTTTTTTAATACTTGCGTGATAGTGAATATTACTTTTTTAAACATGTTGATGTTCTCTAAAGTAATATTTTATCTTAAGTCTGTAATGTAGGCGTTACAGTTCTTTTTGTGAAGTACATATGTAGAATTAATTTTAGCAGAGTTTATCTAAAAAAGAATCCCATTTCCTTTCCTTTTTTTCTCCTGAAAATGACTAATGCAACAAAAAAGAATTCTAGATTTTAGTCCATCTGTTCAGGCATGATGCGATGACCATGTGATATGGGGATTCATTTTCCTGTATATAGCTTAAAGCTATTATAGTCTATATAGATACACTAAAAATGTGTTTTTTACTTACTTTCTCTTAAAGCAATTAGAACCCAATTGACATCATCGTGATGCATAAAGTTCATTGCGTTAACTCCACAGACTTCGTGAATCATGTATCCTGTTACTAGTGCAATGCGTTGTTCACATTGGATAATATCCCCGGTTACTGAGTGCCTGGTGCGATACTCCATCCTGAAGGACTCCATCCCCATCTCTGTGATGAAGGTGTCCGTGTTAGGTCGAACCAAACCAATAAATATCTGGAATAACAGAAAATAAAAATAAAAATTAAAAAGGAAGTACCTTCACGCCTGTATCCCTGAAGAGGTTGATTAAGCCAGAGCATTGTGTACGATTAGCCGAACTCACTACATAATCCAACAATGGGATGTAATATATCAAACATGTCGCCAACCAGGCACTTACCCAATCTTAATATAACATTACAAAAAAAAAAAAAAAAATCATAGTACCTAATATTAACTGACCTAGCAATTTTTGTATTGCTTCACATTAGCAAAAAAAGTATTTTCACGCCCATATTCCAAAAAAGGTAGGCAGAAGCAGAACCAGGGCAAATGGAAAAACCATATTTCCTTTTTATTACCCGGGAATCGAACCCGCGACCTCATGAAGTCCAATCCAATACCACATGATAATAATAATATATAATAAATAACATAACACAAAAATAATTAGCAAAATTGACCTATTCGTTCACGCGTGATGCGATGACCACGGGAAATGGGGATTTATTTTTACTAGTACTAGTCGCCCATTGGTCGAAATTCGACCATGATACATTTTGATATCTTGTTGATAAGAACGCCATCTTCATTTCTCAAGACCAACTACTTTGTTTCCAAACCTTGTAGTGCGCCATCTGTGATCTTTTATCGTTATCGTCAATATATTTGTTTGTGTGTGTCAAATGCCTGTTAGTGTGGGTAATGTTTTATTTATTGATTTCATGTACTTTATAAGCATTATTATTAAAATTAAAATATTAGCGTTCTGTACTTCTCCTACACATAAACTATAAGTGTGGCGAATTTCATACTCCTTCGTTCCCGCAATTTTTGTAAAAAGGGGCCAAAGTTTTGCCATTACGTACGAATATACAGATACATACTAGTGGTCCCCGGTTGGTCCAAATTCGACCACAATGTATTTTAATACATTTTTGATAAGAACTCCATTTTTATTTCTCATTAAACTACCGTTTAAAAACTTGATGAATATAGTTTTTGTGCCATCTGTGACCCTTTATCGTTATCATAAACATGTTTGTTTGTGTGCCAAATTCATGGTAGTATATGTAATGTTTTATTTTTTATTTAATACACTTTAAAAACATTTTTATTAAAAAATATTATCGTTCTGCACTTCTACATACATATGAGCTATAAGTGTGCCAAATTTCATACTCCTCCGTCTGCGCAGTTTTCGTAAAAAGGAGTCCTAAGTTTTTGCTTCAAGTATTAATATTATGACGATATATTATAAGATTATAATATTCTAGCCGACCTAACAAACTTCGTAACATTGAAAACTAATGACAGTTTGTAAATATATAGAACCTACCTGTTAAGATAATAAATAAGTTATAAATAAATGAGGAAACATTTTTTTTTCACTTCAATGAAAGTGGTTACCGTATGGTACGGCTCCTCTGCAGTGGTGCCTATACTTTATGTTGAGAAGATCGACTTGAGAAAAAGTTAAGGGTTTAGGATCGACAGCTTTATTTTTATGTAATTTTTTTATTACCTTTTAGTAATAACACGTGTTTATACTTATCATTTATTTTTATATTGTAATCATAAGTAATTATTAGCAGTTTTATATAGCTTCTTACTATTTACACACATTTGTAGATAAAAAATATTCGAAATTAAAAAAAAATCTTGCAAGTACTAACTGGCTTAGCTTAATATCGACCGTGGACCGTTTGGGCACCATAGTAATAAGTCATATCACCGCTTATATTACAACACCGCGAATGTGCATTTTCGCTACTTTACGTTTGTAGAGATTCGCGGTGTTTATGTCAAAAATCAACAAATGACAACATTCGGGGTGATATAATTTTTGAAATTTCGGCCTCTTGTTAGCCGCTTTATTAGGACGTTATTGATGAAAAAGGCGTAGAATTTATTTCTTTATTCGGTAAATTAAAAAAAAGCGTAACGTAAAAAATGCATATTCGCGGTGTTATATTAGGTTATATAAGTTATATTACATTACAAGCGACTTATATTACAAGCGACGATATGCCGTCCTGCTTGACAGCTTTTGAGAGGCGAGCAAGGCAAAACGGATCATTACCAAAAAGACAGCTGGTAGCAAAGTGCTGTAGAGTAACTTTCCCGGGTAGGGATCAATTGCCTTACTCATTCCTGTTGCCATAATTGCCTCCGTGGTCTAGCCGTCCTGGGTTGGAATCCCGGGTCAGGCAACAAAAGAAAAATTTGTTTTTTTCCAAATTTATAATAAAAAAATATTGTAGCCCATACCTCTGAAGTGGTAGGGAGAGACACAACCAGGGCGGGCACCCACGCCTAGCCAAAGAAAATAAGTCCTACAATGTGGTAGGTAGCAAACCTATCGCCATATAAGATCATATCTAATCTTGGGCAACGTTATTTTCTGTTGGAAAGTTGAAAATACATATTTTCTATTGTTTTTTTTGCCCGACCCGGGATGTTAGGAAGTCAAGTCCGACTCCGGACCGCTAGACTATAGCTTCATTTGGATTCGGCGAAGTAATTGACTAGTCATAAGTTCAAAAATTTTACTCCATTTCCGGAATTGAAATTGTAATACAGATTTGTGATTTATAATAAATATTAAATAAATAAATATTCCTGGACAAGTTACACAAATTGAAACTAACCCCAAAGTAAGCAAATTATATGCTTGTGTTATGGGTGTTAGTGAACGATACTAATACATAAAAATACTTTTATAGATACCATAATAAATTCAATAAGCACCCAGACCCGGAAATGCAGACTTTTAAATGTTCATCACACAATGCTTGCCTCCGTCGGGAATCGAACCCGAGCCTCGTGGTTGATCGGTGTAGTTAGGCGTGTATGCCAGCTACTCGACCAACGAGGCGGTTCGTCGAGTGTATTAGTATTATTTTTGTAGCTAGAACTCGTAATTAGTACTCGTGTGTGAAGATGTTGTGCTATGTACGTATTTAATGTAAACTTACGTTTAATTGAATTAAAATTAAATAATAATGAAGCAAAAATAAGTAAAGTATATTCAAGCCCCTATCCCCGAAAGAGAAGGCAGAGGTACCCACGACTAGCCGAAGACATTAAGTTCAGCAATGATGGCCAAACTGTCACCAATCCGACACTACATTCTGGAAATGTTGTTTTTATTAGAAAATTTAGAAAAAAAATATTTTCTTTTCATTGCCTGACCCGAGGATCGAATCCTCGGGCTTGGTAAGGTAAGTCCTGCACCGAATTGCTAGTCCACAGACTATGCTAGGGCACAGCAGCGACATTCCTAACTATTGTTACATAACTAACGTCCGAAAGTTTCATGGAACTGAAACAAGTTACTCGTTTAACTACCATTTTACTAGAATTCATTATAAGTTATGATTATGTAAAATAAAATTTTATTTCTCTCCCAGTTGGTCCGCCTTTTACGCCTGGAAAAATATTGAAAAGTCAAACGCAGTCGCAAAGTTTGAATTTTTCCATTGTTTTCAGAACTTTGTACAATTGCCCCAAACAACAGTTCTAATTTGTGATTTTGCCAATTGCTAGAGGAAAATGATTTTGTTAATATGTACCTTGTAATAAAAACATATTATTTATTATATATTATTTATTTTATGATACTGGAAGGCAAGTAAGCAGATGGATTTCCTGATGGTAAGAAATTCACGCTGCCTAGTGACACCAAAGGTGGTAAAGAGGAAGAGATGTTAGGCCTCGAGCAAAAGTAAGTTTACCGGCTACCTTATACTCCGAACCGGAACACATCAACGGCAAGCGCTGACGTTATGGCGGCAGGAATCGGTAAGGCGCTGGTACTAATCCGGGCGAGTCACTGTTAAGCTCTACTACCTAGTCACGGTGTTAGTGACGGTAAGCCTGTGCTCGCTTTTTACGAGCTGCCTGGCACTGAAAGGCAAATGGTATATTCTGCAAAGAAGCCCTGACCAACACGGGGAAAAATATAGTTCAAATTAATTTCCTTAAAAAACTTACAAATTTTGAAAATCTAGTTTTCAATTTCCATTTTTTAATGTTTAGACTAATTGAATTTGAAAGGCTCATAATATATTAACACAGTTTTTCCATTCATGATACGTTTATAAAAACTTTAACTAAAATAGAACAAAAACAAATATCCACAAATGTATATCTTCACGCTAAGTCTCGCGCTTGGGAGGCAGAGGATATCGACTGAAAATAGTCACGATTACTGCAGATTTGCCTTGCTTTACATCATTACTCTTTTCATACTAACACGCCGGCCTGGGAGACGCCATTTTAAAGCAACGCGAGAACGCTCGTGTCATGTGCAGCGAAAAAGATCATTATAATTGTCAGTGGACAGTTTTTTTTTTTAATTCAACATTAAACGGTGAATTGTATTTTAGGCTACTAGTTGTAAGTATTTGACTTGCTGTTGTAGAAAACGTACTCGTATTATAATAATCAAAACGACTTTTTTTGCAAAAAGCGTAAACACTATTAGGTATACAAACGAAATTAAAACGCCTCACGTAATAATATTACGTGAGGCAAAAACTTTGAACCCTTTTTACGAAATATGTGTGGACGGAAGTGTATGAATTTTGCCCCAGTTATAGTTTATGTGTAGGATAAGTGCAGAACGCAATAATATTTTTCATTGATAGTGTTTATAAAGTGCATTAAATAAAAAAATAAAACATTACCCACACTACCATGCATTTGACACACACAAACAAATGTGTTGATGATTACGATAAAAGATTACAGATGGCGCACAAACTATATTCACAAAGTTTGGAAACAAAGTAGTAGGTCTTGAGAAATGATGGCGTCCTTATCAAAACGATATTTAAATTTATTATGGTCGAATTTTGATCAATGGGCGACCACTATTATAATTAAAGATGTCTTGGTTTTCAGGGAGTTTGTTTTGCTGTTTCTACTTCTAACTTGCTAGGATTGGATAAATCACCTTCTTCTCAACTTCATAATATATTAAATACATCAAAACCACCAGTGGGATGTTTATAAAATTTATCTAAGAGTGGTCTTAGTCTCGAAATCATTAATTACATTTTGAAAAGAATAATTATTAAAACGCAACGAGGAAATGAACTAATTGGATCCATTGTTTTGAAATTCCATTAAGTTTAAACTGTTTTGCACAGTCGCCTCTATATTCAGTCAGCTCTCAGGTATTTCAATTAACTCAAACTAATCATTAGATGGTCAGATAGATGTTTGTGAAAGCAACTGCGAGAGTCTGTCATGCTCTTGAACTAATCTGAGCTCGAACTGTACTGCATTCAATTGATTCGAATGGTAATACCTCAAAAACGAACAGCCTGTGTCATCAAAGTCGGCTTTCAGTTACGGTGTTTGTAAACGATCTTTTATTAGCATATAACCAGATTAACGTACAGGGAACTTGCATTTTTGACTTAATTTTTTTATTCCCTATTTTATGGATGTGTTTTTATGATGGTGTATATTTATGGTAATAAGTGTAAAATATCACAAATGTAGAATATGATATAAAAACATATTCGTTAATAATCTTATATATAAAATTATCGTGTCACAATGTTAGTCTGCATACTCCTCCGAAACGGCTTGACCGATTCCTCTGAAATTTGGTAAGCATATTGGGTAGGTCTGAGAATCGGCTAACATCTATTTTTCATACCCCTAAGTGATAAGGGTGACTCACTCCAATTTTTTTAAATAAATCACATTAAAAATATAGCAGAACAACGTCTACGGGGTCAGCTAGTTATAATATATTATTAGTTAATTACATATTATTAGTATTACAGAATATTTTGACGTGACAACGTCTTATAATTCGATGAAGCCGGCTGAAAGCCGCGCATCAAAAAACATGACCCATGCGGCATTACCTCGCTCTGAGGCGTTCCATTTAAGGCTTGAAGTGCAAGCGAGAACGTGAAAATAGCTACAAAGAGGCACAATCGGCCTCTGTTCTTATGACGTTGTCACGTTCAACTATCGTCAGTACACCAACTTTACAGACAACCGCTTTTTGTTTCTATTTATATTTAGTTAAGAATGACTAAATCCGAAATTACAAATAGCGGGCATTTCACAAAAACAATAAGTCGGACACTTGACCCAATTTGTGCGTGTAATGCTAGGTCACCAATAACTTTATTTAGGGTATTTGGAAAAATAACATGACCGTTCGGAAGGAAAAAAGTCAATGCAAAGGAAGGATTCCTCAACTGGGTTTAACTATTAATGTAACTGTACGTTGGGCTTAACTTCAGGAGGTCCTGGGTTCGATTCCCGGGTCCCGGGAACTATTAGTCAGTAGTAAGTAAGAGGTGACTAAAGTATACAGTGTTTTGTAAATATATCTCAAAAACCACTCTTGAGACCTTAACCACGTTACAAAAATAGTAATTGAAATGTATTCACAAAACAAAAACATAATTATTGTTTATGATGTCATAAAGCAAACAAGCAGACGGATTTCCTAATGATAAGAAATTGACGCCACTTAGTAACACCAAAGGTGCAACCCGGATTGGTACCACCGCCTTACCTATTCCTGCCGCCATAACGTCATGACGAGTTCCGGTTCGAAGGGTAGGGTAGCCGGTAAAGTTACTTTTGCTCGAGGCCTAACATCCCGGCCCCAGGTTGGCAACGCACCATTAACACCTTTGGTGTCTCTAGGCGACGTGAATTTCTTACCATCAGGAAATCCGTCTGCTTGTTTGCCTTCCAATATCATAAAAAAAACCAAAGGCTGGTATGTTAGGCTTCGAGGAAAAGTAAGTTTATCAGCTACTTTATCCTCCGAACCAGAACACGTCAATGTCAAGCACTGATGTTATGGCGACAGGAATAGGTTAAAGGCGGTGGTACCAATCCGGACGAGTCACTACTAGACTCTACCGCCTAGTCAGATGTCACGGTGTTAATGACGGTAAGCCTATGTTCGCCTTTTACGAGCTGCCTGGCAGGAAGGCAGATGGTCTATTCTGCAAAAGACCCCGACCAACACGGGGAACAAAAAACATACTAATTAAAAACCTCCTTATTTTTTGGATTCGGTCAAATATTTATACCAAGTATTTACCCCAAAACAGGGCAGTAGTTCGGAAGCGGACCGCGGTCTGCTAGTTGGTAACTCCTGAATGTATCTAGTATAATCGAGTTTGTATTGGAACCGTATCAAATCCGATCGTTGGAAAAGCGAATGCCTCTTTATCTGCGACAACCTACTGCAATCTATTTCGACCAACACCGAAACATACGTTTCCTCTTCTATACAAAATGCAAATAGATTTTCATAAGCATTAATGATAAATTTTTCTTTGAACTTGGCGTGATACACTACCACGTGTCTTGATATAATCATGGAAATGTTATTTCAATTAGCTTAGTGCCCTCCCATTTCATCAAGGAAGGCCGTAGACGTCGATTTGCCAATCTAATGTTAATGTGGGACTAAGAGAAATCAGCAATATACGTGATTAGGGCCTTGTATACCTTAAGTGATTATTCTGATTGAATGATGTAATACATTAAACTGTAGCTTGTATTGTATTGATGGTGAGATTTTTCACGGGTTTATAAATATCTTGGTGCCAATACCCCTGA
The DNA here is from genome assembly GCA_002245475.1 of Calephelis virginiensis. NCBI lineage: Eukaryota > Metazoa > Arthropoda > Insecta > Lepidoptera > Riodinidae > Calephelis > Calephelis virginiensis. The sequence goes on along the minus strand of NJDC01002037.1, from coordinate 127,596 downwards.
AGAGGTAGGCAGATAAACTAAAAGGGCACCCACGAATAACAAAAGACACTTAGACCCACAATATGGCAAGCTTATCGCGAGCCGGATACCTATTTGAAAATTTGAGAAAACACGACGGATTTGGATACCTCGTAAAGTCAAATCCAACAACATAAGTGGCAGGGCCGCTGGACTAGGTACAGATTCTTTAGAGAATTAGAGTAAAATATGTACTAACTGAGCCTTTACCATGTATATATATACCATTAACCATTTACCATGTAGAGTGTAAGTTACGTGTCGAAATCTATGGCAAATTTTGTTCTGAAAATGTTCTCTTAGTTACCAATAGAGGCGCTGTTAAAGTTTTCATAAAAATAATTTACAGAGACGGCAGTGAGTATAGTGAACTTCACAAGCCGTAAACTCATGGTAAGGGCTCTGATATAACCTAAATGCATAGAACAAGTAAAAGCAGACAGTTGTTATTACTTTTTTTTCCTTTCTTTAGGTTTTGGCCTATACGTTGGTATTTCGCCATTAGTCAAGTAGAAATTTGCATCAAGTTTTATATGAATTTTAATTAATTATTATTAGTCATCAGCCATAAGTCGTCAGAAAGTTATGTCAGGCTCTTGGGTAAAGTGGTAGCCTCATTACTCAAGCTCATGTAATGAGATTTCGCGGCAACGAGGAAATACACGATACGCTAATTTTTTCATGATTATTTCATTTGTGCTCTTTCACTGAACAAAATTGTAAAAAATGCCACCAAAATTGACTAATTTCACTAAATATCAACACGAAATTCAATAATTATGAAAAAACTTCGACCATCTTTTCTCTCGATGGTGCCAAAACTTTTTGTTAATTTTAGTACTACCTCTTGAAGATGTTAGTGTTAGGGTTGTCACCCGCTAGTTTGCAATCGACAGTCGAGTGGCAGCTAGCTGTGTTGCACGTATTTATGGTAATAAAATGAAATTCATTTATTTTAGGAATGTGTGTGTTAAAAGATATTTAAACATACCTACATAGCCTACTACATAGCCTAATACATTCAAATAATAAAATTACCGAATTACTTACACTTATTACTAACAGTTTAGAAAATCGATTAAATTTAATCTCATCTGCCGTACACTACCATTGTTTCCAACCCTAGTCATGTCAAGAGAAGAAACGACAAAACAAACTCTTCCGCAACTAGGCCCATAATTACCTATCTGCCGTTTATTAAAAAATAGTAGAAACGCACAATATAATCATTGTCTTACAAAAGTTTGTGAATAAATATATACGCATTCGAGCAAAATTGAAACGGTAGGTCAAAGGCTCGAAGCGACGCAATAATTGTAAGAGCGACGCCATGATATAAATGATTTTATACTTGATTTCAGACTACTGGACAAATAACGAAGCAAACCCGTCTCACAAAATTAAGAATTCAGTTCTAGGTTTTCTAGTCCACTATCAAATTGCCCATTATCATCCGCGGGTGGCATTACGAGTCTCCGATTGTGAACAATGTCATGAATGTGGAGGGAGTTTAGTCAGCAAGGATCATCACACCTGGCAGTCGACGCTATCTGCCTACCTGGCAAAGGACTTCTCGTGAAAATGTGTATGATATATTTGTATTAAATAAAGTAAAATATAGAAAATTAATATTTTAAATTTTCTAATGAAAATAACGTTGCGTGGGTTTTGTATGTACCCGGTTGGCGATAGGCTTGCCACCTATCACATTGTGGGACTTATTGTCTTCGGCTAGTCGCGGTTGTGACTCTGCCTACCCCTTCAGGGATATGTGCGTGAAGATACTTACTTAAAGTAAAATACTTTGAGTCCGGACATTGAACATTCGTAAAAATTTATGAAATGGGTTACATACAGCTTAATCTAGAACATGTTTTAATTCTTGTTAACCGCATCATAAACAGATTACTTAGTTACTGCTTGGAATTTAGTTAGTATTTATAAGAATAAAGTTTTCGTGAAGAGTAAAAATATATTACGATTTTAAATGGTATACATGATGCGTGCAGAGTCACTCAGCTCAGCAGTGAAGCTCAGGTTGTCAATGTTTCAATATAATTGGAATTCAGATTGAAATCTCACTGAGAACTGAAGTTAACAACTGTTGTTGCCAGTTCCCAACTTCGCCCCCTCTCTTTCAGGTTCAATATTTTCCTCGGACCGGTCTTTGTTTGGTATATGTGCTTCTTAATTTGAATGTCTGTTATCATTTTCAAGCCGAGGGTATACAGCACAAGTCCGCTCTGATCGAACCAATCCGTGGGGACAGTTTTTTCCTGACTAATTATATAAAAACAAAATGGCGACTGCTAAGAAATGGTGAAGTGAAAATGTGCGGTTTATAGAGGCTTATTAAAGCGAAGAAAGAAGAGTTTAAGATTAAAATTATAGGTATAACTTCTATGCGGAGCAACATCTGATTATTGGATATCATCTGTATTGTGCAAGAAGACAAGCAGTCCAAATAACATTCTTTTATTCGCGTGATTATTCCTCTTTTCTTGTTTATTTCCTCTTAATCATCAAGACCTAGTTTTATGTTCAGTTAAAACTCACAAATGAAATATTAATGAAAACATTATTGCATCGTGTATTTTTTCGTTTCTGCCAAGTCTCACTAAATGAGCTTGAGAGAAGAAGCCACCACTTTACCCAAGAACCGTTCTATGACAAATTTTAAATAATTTTACCCCGAATTTGCTAAATCGTATAATTTGATGAAAAGTTAAACTTTCCTGTTTGCAATTTACAGCGAAGCGCATTCTTTGTAACGACGTTTATGAAGAAAACCTTTTTTATATTTTTGTTTTCAGTGATATTTTTACACATGCAAGTCAATGTTATTTTTTGTCATAATAGGTACCCAAGTGATACTAAGTTGTTTCAACAACGTCCCTAAATGGTTTTTTAGTTCATGTATTTTTCATAATTTTTCTTCAAAAAGGTTCGACTGATGAGTTTTGGCGGTTAAAATCGACGATCACACATTGGTTTCTTGATCGGGTAAATTCGTAAACACGAAATATACAGAGGCGCATATTTAAAATAGTAAATGTATACTTGCATTCGTTTCTAATCAGGATCACAACCGACAGTTGAGCTCATTTACACTGAACTTAGTTTAGTAAAACATCATTGCTGAAATCAGCCCTTAGTATATTATAACTATGGTATGGGTAGAGGTAAGGAGAACCATCAATATGTGTGAAAAAGTGTCCGTTAAAATCTGCTAAGCAAGGGTGGCGCTACAGTAGCCACAGAGTAAATTTTAAAGAAGGCGCTGAAAGTTATTAGTATTATAACAATATATATATATAGTATTATAACAACACAATGTATTATAACAGTAAACTCTACAAAATCACAAAATAGTATTACTTAAAGCTGAAAAGAAAATTCAATCAATGCTCCACGTTTTACCACAGCAATAATTTGAGGTTTTGTTGACGATATTTGTTTGGACTACGTAAACATGTGAGGTCTTGTATATTAGACTGTCACTAATAACTAATCTAGTCACTAAATAGATTAAATTTCCTGACTCAGCATACTTCAATCAGTTAAAAACTGCTTAATTCATATCATACCCTGTGCCTACGCTAGCGCCATTCTGGAGGATTGTTGAACTGTTATTTAGTGCTGAAAGTTGGACACTTTTTGAAGCTTTCTCTCGTATGAGACGGTTCTCCTTACCTCTACCCTCCATATATATAACTTATGTTTGAAACAATAAATTAAAATCTCTCAAATTCGTCGAATGGAGTTGGTCTTTGGTTGGTCCAAAAGGCATTTACACTTGTATTATGAATGTCAGTCAGCATATTAATACACAGAAATCTATATCATGTAGATACCAGATTAAACTGAATAGACAAGAAACCTTACTGTGAACACAGCGAATAGATGTAGATGATTGAATTATACTAGTTGTTGTCCATGGCTTCACATATTTAACTTATTTAGTTCTACCACAAATATCCGTTACAATGTTAGAATAAACCACCCACAGATTATGGTGCAATTTTACAAAGTTTTAAAATTAGATCAACTTTTGCTTAGAAATGTGGACGTTGGAAAACACATTTTAACGCAAGGTTATTTTAATATTCTGTTTATATTCAGATATAAGGTCACTAAAGTTGTGTTTTTTTCTGAAATAAGAAGGCAAACAAGCAGACGGATTTCCTGGTGGTAAAAAATTCACGCCGCCTAGAGTCACCAAAGGTTGTAATGCTGCGTTGCCAAACTGAAGCCGGTATGTTAGGCCTTAAGCAAAAATAAAAGTAAGAAGTTTACCGGCGACCTTATCATCCGAACTGAAACACATCAACACCAAGCACTGACATTATGGCGGCAGGAATAGTTAAGGCGGTGGTACCAATCGGGGCGAGTCGCTGCGAAACTCTACCACCTAGAATAAAAACTTAAACTTTTTATTCATGATTTCTGGTTTGATTGCTGTTTTAAAATGCTGCGGTAAACTTTACTAGCATATTTATTTGACCGCCTCATTGGTCGAGTGGCTAGCGTACACGCCTAACTAGACCCACTAACCGCGAGACTCTGGTTCGATTCCCGACGGGGGCAGGCATTTGTGTGATGAACATTTAGATGTCTGCATTTCCGGGTCTGGGTGTTTATTAAGTTTATTCTGGTATTTATTTAAGTATTTCTATGTATTGGTATCGTTGACTAACACCCATAACACGAGCATATAATTTGCTTACTTTGGGGTTAGGTTCAATTTGTGTGACTGGTCCAGAGATAATTATTATTATTATATAATAAAAGATGAAGTTTCCGACTTCATAAATACTTTAAATTTGATTTTGATTATTTAAATTATCCTTGTAGTAATCTCGCAGTCGGATATTAAGCACATGAAAAAACTTGAAAATTTTTTTGAAGTCGATTAAAAACTCACCACGTCATTTCCGCTCTGGATAGGGATGGTACCTCTCGACCGGGCCCGGCGTATTGTGTGGGAATTGTATCTGTTTTTCGAAGTAGCCCTATCAGCTTTTCTAAGAGATCCTTCGACATGGCACGTCAAATATTGTATAGGCTCTGAACGATGACGACTTAGTTTCTTAAGTCTGAAACAAAAAAAAATTTTTTTTTAGAAATACAAAATTTTCACCTTATTCATGATTTAAATCTGTGCCCATTGTATTTCGTTGACGACACTTTAATAATAATTTAAGCTACTGAGATCTCAAATCCTGTGGTGAAGAAGAAAAATCTCTTTAAGATGATTCATTTCGTGTTTAAGGTTTTATCTTTTTTTGAAATTTCCCCGTGTTGGTCCGGGGTTCTTTGTAGAATATACCATCTGCCTTCCTTGCTAGGCAGCTCGTAAAAGGCGAGCATAGGCTCACCGTCACTAACACCGTGACATCTGATTAGGTTGTAGAGTTTAGCAGCGACTCGCCCGGATTGGTACCACCGCCTTACCTATTCCTGCCGCCATAACGTCATGACGTGTTCCGGTTCGGAGGGTAAGGTAGCCGGTAAACTTACTTTTGCTCGAGGCCTAACATCCCGGCATCAGGTTGGCAACGCACCATTGTCACCTTTGGTATCTCAAGGCGGCGTAATTTTTTTTCCATCAGGAAATCCGTCTGCTTGTTTGCATTCCAATATCATAAAAAAAGTATTCCCAAACATGGGAAAAATGTTAAAACTAAAATAGCAAGTACATACAAATGTTTACCAACTGTTGCTTGCAGCTTTGGCTGTATTTGACTGATATTTTAATTATTCATGGCATTAAGTAGCAATTAAAACAAACGGATTGACAGATGGTAAAAATAGATGTCGCTGCTTCAGAACTGGCGTTTTCATCCTGTGTTATATGCTCGTCGGTCACTTTAATCAAATCTATAAATGACAGTGACAATGGTTCATTCTACACATAAAACCCGGACATACTGAGCATATAATTAGTTATTGGTATTATATTGGTATATTTTACTAGATGGAGGCGAGATTCTTTAGCCGTGGAGTATTTAATTAAGCTATTAAAATTATCACAGTAATGCTATTTCTAATTCCTGTAATGGGTAAAATTTGTAAACTATTGTTAAACCTAGGGAATGAATGTAATCAGCGATATAGTACACCTGATAAGTAATGGTATTAGGTCCTCTAATGCATATAACTTTCTAATCTCATCTTACTCTTTTTAGTCCAAGATCCGATCATAAATCGACCTTCACCGAGATGATAATAGAATCAAATATGTTTTAAAGTAAATGAATTATATAGAAAATGGATTGGCAAAAATCCTGGACAGAAAGTTTACAAATTTCTTTGAATTTTTTTTTATTGTTGCAAATATAAACTAATAAAAACTTTTAACCTGACTGAAAAAATTAAAAAATCTTAAAATAATAAATAACTACACAATATGTTTCATTCTATTATAACCTCTTGAGTCCGGAGCTTTTTTTTAAAAAATATAATTTTTATATTGTTTATAAGTATAAGAGGTGGGCACGGAGACTAAGAAAACTTATCCGATGCGTTTTTGTCTATGTACTTATACGAGTACATCGGGACTATGTCCTCATCCAAAAATGCGCGCCAAAATTCAAATTCGCCACAAACAAAGTGAACGTTATTTAAAAGTCTAAGTACTCGTCTGAGGATACAGGGTCTCTAGAGGACAAGTTCGGTCAAAGCCGATTAAGGTTTGAAGCTTCTACTACATTACAAACACGAGAGTAAGGAAAGACATATATAGCGAAGATCTAAATGGAATAAATGTTTATATAGGTATTTTACTACATCTTTTATCACATACATATATTGTTGACTGTATGTATATATATTAACAATAAAATATATGATAGCGTTCGTTCCAATTAGTTTTTAAGCCTATTTAATCTGAAAACCTATATAATTAGAAAAAAAACCAAAACATGAAATTGTTGAAGTGAAACTTCTTTAGAATCGTTGTGATTTTAAAACGTGTGCAACAAAAAAGCGACAGGTAAGAGACGCAAATATATATTCATCTCATTCTTTTGCACGTAAGAGACATAAATATATATTCATCTCATTCTTCTGTCGATTTACTGAAGTTTCACTTCTATCGTGTGTGAATCGCACACACACCTTTTTTTGAGTTAGTTTGAGGTTCCCAAACGTACAACATCGCCTACCAAATACTTATGGACTACACTAAAATTAATTAAAGTTTTTTTACCTGTATTTCACCTTAAACATGTATATATACATACATGGTATTCATAATATAATAAATTTTGATATGTGATTAAGAAGCATTTATGACAAATTGTATTTTTTATGTTTTCTGAAACTAAGAAATAAAACTGACCTTAGAATAAAACGTCTTTTGTCATTAGCCAGGTTTTCGGCTGTTTTCTTCACACTTTCCGGGTCGTCTGACAGTAGCAGCTCTCCATTTCGCCCAAGCATACACGTCATTGGTTGTAGTTTCTCCTTTAGAAGTCCATGATCATCTTTATGAACTATGCCAAATATGTTTTGACCAAGAAGATTGACCTGAAATGTTTTATGGCTTTAGACATACAAAATAATAAATATCCCTGGACAAGTCACACTAATTGAATTTAAGCCCCCAAATAAGCAAGTTATATGCTTGTGTTAAGGCGGCTAGTCAACGATACTAACACGTAGAAATAAAAAGTAAGTAAGTAAGTATCTTCACGCCCATATCCCGGAAAAGGTAGGCAGAGGTACAAAAAGGACACCCACGACTAGCCGAAGATACTATGTGATAGGTGGCTAAGCCTATGGCCAACCCGGCACATATTATATTATTAGAAAATTAGAAAATTCCAATTTTCTTTTTATGGCCCGACCCGGGAATCGTACCCGGGACCGCATGCAGCCAAGTCCGACAACTAAACCGCTAGACCACAGAGGAGACATAGAAATGCCGAAATAAATTCCTGCCCCCGCCAGGAATCGAACCCGAGCCTCGCGGTTAGTCAGTGGAATTAGGCGTGTATGCTAGCCCCGAGGCGGTCGATTCTTCTAGCTTGTAATCAGTGAGAAACAATTAATATATGTTAAATAATAATTCGTAGCCTTGGTGCTTCTATTGAACTATACAGGGTGACTGGAGAGTACTCGGTACTCGATTCTCGTAAAAAGGCGTAATAAAATTTGGGGCTTAATTTTTGACAAAAAATTATCTAAAAATAAGTGAAATTTGGATACCCTTTTAACACTGCTGTTTATGAAGGGAAAACAAACGCTTTCATCAAAGTTAGCATCCACGCATTAACATGGGGAGAGGTTTTGATGTAGGTATGCAACAGCTGTACAGTGTCTATACATATCCCTATACCTACGTATTCTGTGTTGATAGGGCGCTGCGCTACACGTGCGTCATTATTTTACGTCACGTGATTCTAGGTGTACTGAGCCTTTACCATGAGTTGGTATAGATTACATTCGGTAAGTTACGTGTCGAAATCTATGACACTTTTGGTCTAAAAATGTGTTTCTTTTAGTTACCAGTAGAGGCGCTGTTTAATGTTTTTATACAAATAATTTACAGAGATTGTAGCGAGTATAGTAAACTTGACATGCCGTCAACTCATGGTAAGGGCTCTGTTTACTAAGTTTACTAAGAAGTAATTTTATTTTTAACCGAGTTCAAAAAAACGAGGAGGTTCTAAATTCGGCCGTTATTTTATTTGTATGTACACCGATTTCTCCGAGGTTTCTAACCGATTTACGTTTTTTTGTTTCCATAATTGGTCCCATAAAAATTTAATTTAGGTATACCTTTTAGTTTTTATTTTTTGAGCATTATTTATCGATTTTCACCTGTCCCGAAGGTTATTTTTATTAAACTTAATCATATCAGCAATAAACTAAAAAGTATTAAATAAAAATAACTACGTTACGAAAAACTGACTTCAAAACTAAGAAGTAAAAAATAATAAAAATGATATATATTGATAAGAAGGTGTTTTTAGTTGTAAGTTTTATTTCTTTTGTGTTTTCTCGTCAGCTTTTTTTTGTTCAAACATTGTAAAGAAAAAGTATAAAAAACTAGTGTTAGGCAGCGTTAATTCCACCCCACAATGATATTTTTTTTATGATACAGGAAGGTAAACAAGCAGACGGATTTCCTGAAGGTAAGAAATTCACGCCGCCTAGACACGAAAGGTGGCAATGGTGCGTTGCCAACCTAATACCGGGATGTTAGGCCTCGAGCAAAAGTAGCTTTACCGGCTACCTTACCCTCCGAACCGGAACACGTCATGACGTTATGGCAGCAGGAATAGGCAAGGCAGTAGTACCAACCCGGTGAGTCGCTGCGAAACTTTACCACCTAGTCAGATATTACGGTGTTAGTGACCGAAAGCCTATGCTCACGTTTTACGAGCTGCCAGGCAGGAAGGCAGATGGTCTATTCTGCAAAGAAGCCCGGACCAACACGGGGAGAATATTGAATATTGTGATTGTGATGATTGTCAATAATCAAAAAATTAAAATTGTTTACCAATCCCTGTTTGCTATATTGCTAGGAACCATTTATATCACGATAGTTAAAAAAAATCTGTCATAAAATTCGGTTTATTCGTTTAGAAGCTATAATGAGACATACATACTCACACACACATACCCACAGACACGTCTCGTAACTCCCCTCTTTCCCTTTAGGTATTAAAAATGTAAGTCAATGGTTACTATTCTCTTACATTTTTCCAAAAGTGTATGGTATCCATACGATCCTATTTTTGTATCAACGATGATTTTTCAGCGGGTATACGAGTAGTTATGGCTGGTTGTGAATCTTGGTCTACGTGTAGCTTATCCAATATTTAATTTCTAGTCAAATCAGCTGAACGTTAATTTTGTCGACCAATATGATAGATATTTAAATCAATATTAGTGAAAGAGGGCTTAAACTGAATAATAATTTGCAATAGCTAAACCTCACTTGATGTATTTATCCGTACACATCCGTATCCGTACATTAACTGAGACCTTGATATGATTGATTTTGGGAACTTATTTTGAAAAAAACTTAAATCGGCTTTGCAAAATCGTGTAATAATTTAATCTTGAACAATTGGCAGATGTGCAGGCCCATGCTAAGAATAAGAAAAAATATATTTGCGCACGTCGGAAGTTAGACTTCTTTAGGGTAATAATTCAAAATAATGAATAATTTAGATGACAGCACTTTCTACAAAACTTATGAAAAATTCTAGCAATTAACTTCAGACTGATGCTTTTATCATTAATTGATAAACATCATTAAAATAAAAATAAAAGTTCAATCAAATTTCGCATTATAAAAAATCACTCTTGTATTTTTTTCCAATCGCGCCAAAAGAAGTTTAACTTCGAAATTGCAATAAAAACTAAAATCAAATGTGTCTAGTTTGAGAAACACTATCTCTTGGAAATGAAAATATCCGATATAAACATAAATATGTCATTTTTCAATGTTAAATAAAGGTTTCTTTTGTACGAAAAAAAGAAAAATATGATTTTAATTATAACTTGACTTAAGTTAAGAATTTCACAATAAAGCGACACTTCAGACGAAACAGGAACTACGTATCAATAATTAAAAAATATATAACAGGATTTTCCGGATAAATACAATTTAGAATTTTTTTTTATTGCTCCTTTATTTGTAAAACCTTTTGTTATAAGTATCTTCACACCCACATCCTCCAAGAGGTAGGCAGAAGTACAGCAGCGGTACCTACAATCAGCCGAATATAGGGTGTAGATAGTTATATAGTCTCATAATGTGATAAATGCCATACTCCAAAATCCCGGATCCCATTTAGTCAACGCTAACACGCTAGATATTAGAGATCATAACTTTATGATATACCTTAAATATTACGTTATATATATGTAATATAGTTTATTTATTTGTGATATAAAAAAACACAAATAAATAAAATATATTTACAACCGCAGCGCCCGCGGTTGTTTGCGGTTCTCGCGGTACCGCTCGCCCGTCGGTAGAATCCTGCTAGTTTGCGAGCGATGATTTCTACCGCGGCAACTACGTGACCGCACAATTAATTACCGGTTTCGTGAGTTTTGAAATAAAACCGCAGGCGCGAGGAGAAACCGCTCCGTGAGTTCTTAACCTTAGGTGCCCTGTTAAATAACAACTGTTTGTAAGAAACACTATTTTTTTCTATTTTCCCAGATTTTTTTCTATAATGTGTTTGCTTTAAAATATTTGCTTAATGCAAGATAATTGTGAAATCTAAACCATAAAGGCGTTTAGGAGTTTTAGCGACGGAAACGAGATATTTACATTTTTATGTATTTGATTAAAGTAAACTTTGTGACATATAAAAATGTATCTAAGCTTTCACGCGAATGGCAAAACCAAAATTAAACTAAACCATCCAGGCGTTTTGGAGCATTTATATTTGTATATATTCGATATTTTTTAATCTTTGTGACCATTAAAAATGTATACTTTTTCTTACACATAAACCTATTCCTTAATCATTGTCTACAAGTATGTAAAATATTTCATTTAATAAAAGCGCAAAAGATTTTTTTCTTTAGGTAAGTGAAAATCTTTTTAATAAACAAAGACATAAAAATCTACTTTTTTAGATTGGTTTAAACAAAAAACCAAGTTGACATAGCTAATAATATGGTAACGAACCAAATTAAACCACATGAAGTAAGCTTTGAGGTTTATTATAATTTATTCTAATATATTATACCTATTTTATACTAAACTCTATTTCCGTGTGAAGTTGGTCTGGTCGCCAGTATATACAATATAATATAGACTAGTGTCTAAATGTTATATGTAGTATATACAATATAATATAGACTAGTGTCTAAATGTTATATGTAGTATATACAATATAATATAGACTAGTGTCTAAATGTTATATGTAGTATATATCAATGAATCCCTATTTCGCGTAGTCATCGCCTCTTGCTTGAACGGATGGAACATTACTAATTCTTTTTTGTAAGGACAAGGTTTTAGGAAAAGAAAAATTAGAAATATTTTAGTGAAAATGGGAAAACAATGTTCAGAGAAAATGGATTTATATTCAAATTGCTAGTAGCTGCCAATGCTAAGTTTTTAAGCTAGTATTCTTTACATTCCAATATTAATTTTGAGTGACTAAAATGTTGCTAGCCTCACATTTTTCAACTTCACTAGATTTTATGGGCGAGCAGAGTGCTCAGTACGAGACGTCATTATACAAGGTTCATTCATTCGACTAGGAATACTTTCCCCGTGTTAGTCCGTGCTCCTTTGCAAAATAGACGATCTGCCTTTGTGCCAGGCAGCACGTAAAAGGTCACTTACACCGTGTCATCTGACTGGATGGTAGAGTTTCGAAGCGACTCCCCAGATTGGTACCACCACCTTACCTATTCCTGCTGTCATAACGTCAGTGCTTGCCGCTGACGTATTCCAGTTAGGAGGATAAGGTAGCCGGTAAACTTATTTTGCTCGAGGACTAACATCCCGGTCTCAGTTTGGTAGCGCACCATTTCCAACTTTGGTGTTTTTAGGCGGCGTGAATTTCTTACTATCAGGAAATCTGTCTGCTTGTTTGCCTTCCAATGTCATAAAAAAATTAAAAAAAGGCCTCGACTTTATATTAAACACACACACTTTTTTCATTTATATTCACAACTCTCTTGTACGGTAGGCAGAGAATGTCTAGAATTGTCAAGATTACTTCATACGTACTTAGCTTTCTCCACATTCATTGCTATTTTAATAAACACAACGGTTTTAAAGACTTGATCATGTTAAATAATGAGAAAATGTTTTTCCGTGTCGGATGCTGTCCAGAACAGATCTTTGGCTTTCCGGCCTGGTAGCTTTCCTCCCGCACGTGGATTCTCTTTTTAGAGTTAATTAAAAATTCCATTATGTATCTTAGGTAATATATCATACGAAATCGCTAAAAAACAAATATCTTCACGCCCATATCCCCGAATAGATAGGCAGAGGCACAATCAGGCCACTCACGACTAGCCGAAGACACTAAGACCCACAAATTGATAGGTGGCAAGCCTATAGCCAATCGGGCACATATCAAATACCGGGCAGCGTTATTTTTATTAGAAAATTGAAAATATACGTCAATTTTTTTTGGTGCCCAACCCGGGTATCGAACCCGGGACCTTATGAAGTCAAGTCCAACACCTGGACCGCTAGACCACAGTTACGAAATATGTGATTATGTTATTGCGACACATCGTCTTTTCTATAAAAGTAGCCAATGAAATATTTACATTATCTACTAATTACCTCTGAGTATCCCAAATATTCTTCCACGTTAGGGGATACGACAACTATGATCCCTTTGTACGTGGTTGCGATGAGGAAACCCTTAAGCATTTTGAGCAGCGACTGAGTGAACTGGGTCGAAAATTGTCGATGATGATGTGTTGAATCCCCGAACACTGCAAAACAAAATACCAGTCGTTGAAGGACCATTTTAACGAAGTTCCTTATTACGCGTTGTGAATGGGGGCTAGACGGAAATAATTCTTACGAAAATGTTGTCACGACACTTTTTGTTTTTCGAAATGACTACTGTGTACTTCTAACGACTTTTACAAAGTCACCGGGTTTTTGCTCAGTGGTCTAGCGGTTCAGTAGTTGGACTTGACTGCATGAGGTTCCGGGTTCGAATCCCGGGTCGGACACTTTTTTTAATTTTACATTTTCTATTTTTTTATTATCATTTTCATTTATTTTTATTTTATTTTCATTTTTTTTATTTTACTATTTTTTTAAATTTCTATAATCTTTTTTTATTTCATGTTTCTCTGTCTGTCTCTCTTTATAAGAGAGATAGAGATAGAGATTATTAGAGATTTAGAGAGAGAGGGGGGGGGAAGAGAGAACTTCGTTCCATCCGGTTGTCCCTTGACACCTCTCAACTTTTTATTTTATTTATGTTTAGAACAAGCTATGTTTAGATAGACTATGGCGACGATTTTATTTCACAATAGTTATGATATGATTGGTTTCCGTATTCAGTATATTTTATGACAAAAGTCGTTCTAGGCCAATAATTCCCGAAGTGGTCCAAGTGGACCCCTAGTGGTCCACGAGAGACTTAACGCTAGTCTACGTTGGGCGTGACAAAAAATGGTCCACGCTTTTAAGCGGGTGTCAATGAAAGTTAATTAATTTTATTTCGATAGTGAAGAACTAAAATGTTGACTTGATTTCTATCAATATAGGCAGATAACATTTCAAGAAGCTCAACAAGTATTACTTGTAAAAACTTGCATTTTTTAAGTAGGGCTGCTTTATAGGTTACACTTTACAGATAGGACAGAAGTAAAAAAAAAAACAGGTACCTTTTACATAGGGGCTTTTTAAGGAAGGCCATTGTGATTTTAAGGTATTGCATGCCACTACGGCCATGGAGGGGGTCCACCAAATCCAGCAAAATTTAGAAAGTGGTCTATGAAACAAAACAGTTGGGGAATCTCTGTTCTAGACGTTTATAAGTTTTAATTGAATTTACGGTCAAGACGGATGAAAACCAATGTTTACAACCACCTAGAACACCTAGTATACAGCGAACAAGTACATGACTACCCTGGTGAGGGCCCTAGAAAGTTGTAAACAGTTACAACCGTTGGTTTGCATCTGTATGTAGATTTTTAGCAATAATTGGAAGATGTAAACAAAGTTTATTGGAAGGCGTGTCCTCATTCGTCTAGAACGATTATGATGATAAAAATCAATTTTGTTCTATAGACAATATTATAGATGTTATGAAAATTAAAGAGATAGACTTAAAAAGAGACAGCTGTCCCAGCGAACTTTGTTCCACCCGTTCAGTATCGGAAATAATAAGGTATTATTTTTCCCACTTTCCCTGCAAGTTTCCTGTTTTTTTCTTCATAAGAACCTTCTCCTGATAATAACTAGTACAATGAAAAAATAATAATCCAAATCGATCAAGTCATTCCGAAGTTACGACATTTCGTGATTCATTTTTATATTATATAAGATAGATATTGTGTGATTATGTGATATCTTCTATAATATTCTCTTCTCTTTTTCGCGGTTTAGTGCTTCTCACTGAAATATCAAACGATGTAAAATTATATAATCGCCTAGAGGGTAAAAGCAACTCTCACTTAGCCAGATCATTTGTAGCTAGCATCATATGCGCACCTGTATCAGGGAGTGAGAATACCTTATATCTATTTGTGCTTAGTGTTTTAGTTCTTCTCAATAACATTTCTATAAATCATCGTGTTGATTGGTTTGCTTACATAACTCGGAATAATAAAATATTGACTCAATAGGTATGATAATATCTTATGGTATTACCTAACTAATAATATACAAAGGTAATAGTTGTACACACGCCTTCTAACAATAATCAGGGTTGCCAATATCTCAAATGTCATAATAGTGTAATAGCAAAATTTTCATTTTGATTACTTAATATAACTAACTTAATTTTACCCGCGACTTTGCTTTTGATTAAGTTATTTTCTATGTTATTTTGTAACACCTCCAAGAATATGTGCACAAAGTATCATGAGGATTGATAAAGTAGTTTCGCGTTAAAGCCAAAGTTGTAAAAACCGCGAGGTTGGCAACATATTAGTCATTCCAAAAAAATGTAGTTTTCCCCTGAATGTGTAATAAACAAATGAAATTGACATTAATAATGTTAGTAGGGATATTAAAGGAAGACAATTAACGTCTATGGACACCAAGGTAATAAGGTACCAACCCTCGTTATACGTTTTATTAAGTCGCCGAGTTTAAGGAATCAAAATTCAAAAGGCTTTTGTTTAATTTACACCTTTATAAGCTGTTGCCTGCAAATTTGCGTATTTTCACATTTTTTTTAAATAAATACTAATTTAAGTTATTGTAAACTTTTCGAGCTGTTAAAAGGAGGCAAGTGTATTTATATCTTTTTTACAGGTAACACGTGCAAAATTCTTTACTTTCTACTATGATTAATTATGATTCTGAGTAATTCTTTATGTTTTATTTTTGTGCATCTAAGGGTCAATAGCTTTAGATAATTTTAAGTGGCCAGCCCTAATCTCAAGTGATATACATATACAGTACACGATTGTAGGCCCTATCATGTATAACTGAGTCATAGACTGCGTAGTTCATAAACAGTGCTCTATCAAATATAACTGCGCAAATTACGCGATTGTGAATATTAATGGAAGGCAGATATGGACCTTAGAACTTGCAGTCACGGACTTTGATCTCAAAAAAGGGTTAAATTGAAGTATGAATTCGTTCATGATAATTGAATCATCCATAGTATCCGTAGTATATTGTAAGTATATTGATGCAAGGCTGATATGGACCTCAGAACAAACAGGCGCGGATTTTGATGTTTTATTTATTTTTTATTTTTTATGATATAAGAAGGCAAACAAGCAGGCGGATTTACTAATGGTAAGAAATTCACGCCACCTAGAAACACCAAAGGTGGTAATGGTGCGTTGCCAGCCTGAGGTCGGGATGTTAGGCCTCGGGCAAAAGTAAGTTTATCGGCTACCTTACAGGAATAGGTAACGTGGTGGTACCAATCCGGGCGAGCTGTTGCTAAACTCTACCATCTAGTAAAACTAATATAGGACCACCTCGAAATTATGATCTGTCTTTTTAGAAAAACATTGAAATCGGTTGGCTGTTGGCCAAGTTATCATGTAACAAACACAAAAAAGACACACTGTCGAAATAAGAATTTCCTCCTTTTTAGAGTAGGTCAAAAATTCACAGCATTAATATTCAAGTTTTCACTTCTGCCTGCACTTTTAGACTGCAACCCGTTGATTTTTAAGACCGAATTTTTTATTGTACCTATAGTTCCATGTGAGAAAAGTAATTTCATGAACATTGGTATTATTTTATGTAATAAGATAGCGAAGAAGCAGATGACTCCCCTAATGCTCTCCTATTGACCGAGCAATTGCGAAACTTACATACAATTAAAAAAAAACATAAGAAAAATATGTTCACGCCCATATCCCCGAAGGTATAGGCAGAGGCACGACCAGGGCAGTCACGACTAGCCGAAGACACTAGGTCCCACAATGTGATAGGTGGCAAGCCTATCGCCAACCGGGCACATATCCAATCCCGGGCAACGTTAATTTTAGTAGAAAAAACATGCAGTCGAATTGAGAACCTCCGCCTTTTTTAAGTCGGTTAAAAACATAAAGAAACAGTTTTATTCAACCAGCATGGCAATAATATTAAATATTAAAAATCCCCGTTTTGTGTTTAGACCTATTCATTTTCTCATCGCCCTTTTGTCTGAAAATACCAATGTCAGCCAAATTTGGACTACCTATTGTATTAACTCACTAACATGAATTAATTTTTAGCGTAGGTAATATACTGTCCTGGTTACTTTTAACACCATTAACGTCAGTGGTGCGTCCCTATTTCATCACATGATTTCACAAAGCTTACCCTTACCTCCCATGCGGAACGAAACAATTGTAAACACTGACTTTAAAAGGCAGGGATAGATAGGGAAGGATAGATAGTGTACTAAAGCCACCGACCAGCATCTGCACTCACTACCTAGCGCTGAATATAGCTTGACTATAAATAAATATCAAATCGCAATACCATATACCATGAATCATCTTGAGCTATGTTAAATATGCAAGTGTTAGCATGATTAGAATTTGCTATCTCACACCGTTTGTAAATAATGTTTATCGCTTAATAATTTATAGATGTACCTACAGTCATGTGGTGAAACGTATTAAATTATCCTGAAATTAAAAATCTTCACGCCCATTGCATCGCCGACTCGCATGATTTGCCGGGTTTGATTCCCGGCTCGGGCAACAAAAACAAAAGTTGGGTTTTTCCAATTTTCTAATAAAAAAAAACGTTTTTCGGGATTGGGTATGTGCTCGGTTTGCGATACGCTTGTCACCTATCGGCTATTACATTGTGGGATTAGTGTCTTCGGCTAATCGTGGGTGTCCTGGTTGTGCTTTTACCTATCTCTTCAGGGATATAGGCGTGAAGATACTTACTTTTAGACCAACCATTCAATAAAAATCAATTTCAGTTTGTGTGTAGCTTAGATTATAAATCCTTGTTAACTTTTATATCTCATTGTATACCAAAATTTTTTAACAATCCTTTTTAAAATAAAAATAAAAAAAAAACATTTTAAAAGTGGTTTGGAAATTAAAAAGGAATTTATGAACATTCATACAAATAACATAGGAGTCGGACATAAAACCTGTTTTTTAAGGATTAATTTAAAATTAAATTAAAATTAATTTAAGGCTTGAAGTCCAACGAGAGCGCGGAACGAGCGACAAAGAAGCACAATCGACCTCCGTTCTTATGACGTTGTCACGTTCAACTATCGCCAGTAAACCGACTTTACAGACAAACGGTTTTTTGTTAGCAAAAGTGAAGTTGCACACCTTTTACAAAATTAACGTAAAATAAAATTGCACTGTCAAAAGCCTGGATAGAATATGCTAACCTTGAGCTTTGTATTATGAAAAAGCGGATAATATAATAAAGGGTGTCACTTAATTAACTGAGAATGAAACACAAAAGCTTTTACAGAGCACGATGTCGACATCGCAGATTGGCATTCAGACAGCTCAATTTCAGATATAGACTAAGAGCCAGGGAACTCAGGCATAGGCCATTTTCACGTTCACAAAACTTTAAATAGTAAAAAAACTAAATCTGTACTTGAAATATTTATGTAAGTATTTTTGTTGAGGATTTTCAAAATGAACCACAAATTGTTTCTCTGAAAATACAAAGTTTTGTTTTATTTAACACGCCTTTACAATATGACAATTATAATTATCGTTCAACTATGAGAAATACACTTTTATCTCACATGAAAATACAAAGACACAATATTTAAAGTTCACTCATACCGATTCCTCAATTAAATCCTTTCCTTTATCTTTCTATAGAATTTTACAACAATAAATTGCACAAAATAATTCAGACACCATTCCCCATTTAAATCACCCGTCAATCCATTCTATGCACCATACATAACTATTGTGGCTAGTTTTAATCTCTGAAATAATGTTCTTAGTCATTTCATTTTTTCATTCAACTTTTACTGCGGGAAAATCATCATCAATCATCAAATATATCACTAACAGGCTCTTGGTCTAAGAATTTTTTTCTAGTAATAACTATGTAATTTAAATAATATTACATCTGAGCAAAGATATTATTAAGAGTAACTTAAAATGCACTAAGTTTAGTCGCCTCTGTGGTCTAGCGGTTCAGTTGTTGGACCTGACTGCATGAGACCCGGGTTCAAATCCCGGGTCAGGCAACAAAAAGAAAATTGGGTTTTTTCAAATTTTGTAATAAAATAAACGTTGCTCAGGATTGGATATGTGCCGGTGTGACTGTGTGTCTTCGGCTAGTCGTAAGTGCCATGGTTGTGCCTCTCCAATCTCTTCAGGGATATGGGCGTGAAGATACTTTAAAGTTTAGCCATTATTATTAACTGTGTCAATTAGTTTAACACCATATTAATCGTATGTTAATTAGTTTAATGACAAAACTAATTGACATAATATTTAACTTTGAAACAATACCTGTCTATCTGAAGAAAAAGTAGTCATCAAAATACTTTAATATTGGCGGTTTAACGGGTGCCAAAGTTCGCCTTAAATTTCAACAACGAGAACAAAAATGAAAAGGTTCGTTCTAATTTTTTTTATCCTTACTATCACAATTTCTAAACAGCTTTATTTCTTATATTCATAGTTCTGAATCATAATTTGTTTTGTTATATTTTCTCAACACTGTCTTTTACACTACAAGATATAAAGTAATATCTTTTATGTTCCGATATGTTTTTATTTATAAAAATTACCATTTCATTCTTTAATGTTAGGTATTTTTTACAGATTTAGTTACTTTTACTTAACACGAATAGCATTTAAATTGTTTAGGCTAGAATGCAAGCGAACGGAGCGAGCAGAGTAAGCATGCTGCACTTACTAAGAGAGCATTTTTTTTGAAAATGTGCTAACCACCTCGCGGTTTTTACAACTTCATTGGGATTTTAGCTAAGCGAGCAGCGGTAGCAACCGCAAAGCGCTTAAAAACCAAGTTTAAGTAATTTTAAGTATATGAATAAAGGATTGATTATTCTAAATGTTGTAATATAAATATATGTGTAATCATGTTTCACAAATTTCTATAAAACGCTTACTAGATGTTAACCAAGACCACAAAAAATTTCAAGACCTGTCTAACTAAACGCTCTATAAAATTGATATGTACATAAGTCTCTAAAATTTGTGATTGATATGAACGTGTAGTACTCTTACTAGTCTGTGTTGATATGGAACCAATAACTTGTTGCGAGTGGTTGCCGTGGCAACATAGTATGAGAATCTAATTTTAGATAATTTTAGTAAAACACGTTTCTTTTATAGTAAGATATTAAGAAGATAAAAAATTAAAAATCCAAAAAGCCCTGGCAACACTGAGCAATATTCACTATGGAAGCAAATCTCCATCTCAAACCGTTAAAAATCTACAGGCTTTTCAAATTTGTATGGCGGCCATCTTTTTCCGCCATTTTGGATTTTTTTCTCAAAATTCAAAGAACCCTTACTAAACCGATCAATAATTGCTAAGGAAGCAACTTTCTAACTCTAACGGTTCGGACGCAATAGGCGAATCAATTTTGTATGGCGGCCATCTTGTTTCCGCCATATGGCTAAGAATTATTATTTTCTTTTATTACTATATATGTCGTGTAAAGTTCGTAATGTCTCCGAATAACTATGTATAAATACAAAACTATTTGTAACTGTATAATTTTATTATGAACTGTATTATTTTATTAGTTTCATTCTAATTATGTGTAATGTAAGTGCAAACTATTACTAATAATACTTACATTATATAGAAACACTGAATATATTTAAGACATCTTTTTCGTTGTGAATTTTGACAAAATGTTTATGAAAAAAAGTACCCGCGTTTTATTTGTCTTCACTATAAACTCAAACCCTAATGAGCGGATTTTTTAGGGTTTTCACTAAGAGACTGAGTGATTCCTGAGAAAGATTGAAATGTTTTTAGTTAGGGTTTTGTATAAACTGATTAAAATATGAGTAAATGGATTTGAGACCTGGGAATCGAATCATAAAGACATTAGATCAGCTTGATTATCGGTATAAAAGTACTATCATTTATGTGGTAGAATACAATATTCATTTATTGCGATATCGTACACAAACACAACAACACGAACATTCGCACATGCGCCCTGCGCCGTCTTACGAATTTTCGATCAGGTCACGTGTCCTGACGCGAGTTTAGAAGTTTTTACCTATCCAAAAAAAAAGTGCGCAACGCCGGCAAAGAAGTTTTTACTTCAATAATTCAATTTCAATAGCCTACTTTTTGAGAGAATTTCTAAGATCTACATTATTTTTGCACCTCTTCCTATAAGTATAAGTGGGAAGTCACTACTTTGCAAAATGTTAATTTTGTTACGTACTACGTTCACAAATTTAAAAGTTAAAAATGTAATACACAAAACGTTTGTTCTAAGATAATAATCCAACAGTAGACTACTACAACATATTAGATTAGTTTTCCAGGAAAATCAATTTTCAAATTTACAGGAAAACGTTATTAGCCGCTTACGTATAGGTGTACCTAATAAATCAGATGAAAGGAGAATATTCCAGTTATTTTATTGGGACCGTCAACATCAATATTGAATAATAACTTCCCCCGCATGTAGGGTTGCAATATTATCCAAATGTAAAAGCCGGACAGTGCTTTGTGGTAGGCCGGAAATAAAGCATTTATGCCAAACAATCTACTACTATTGATATTCTACAATTTATTTACCTTGGACGGAAAAAGAACACTTTTTTTAGGAGTTTGACATACTTGACGGCAACCAGACTAGTATGCTCTTTGAAAACAAACAGTAGTTTAAAGAATAGATTCAATAATGACAAAAAAATCGATCGACGTACATAAAAATATAGACGTCGAACCTCCTCCTTTTTTTCCAAGTCAGGTAAAATAATGTACCTCGTGCACGTAATTTGAGACAGTCCTGTCTGTTATTTATTGATTACAGTAAAAAAACAGTTATAAATAAAAAAAAAAACGGGTTGCACCGGTAGAAGTGAAAATTTGAATATTAACGCTGTGCATTTTTGATATTTTGGAATGGTTAGGGAAAAATTTTGCACGAATTGCTTTAATTATCTGTATGAAAGTACTATCATTAATGCACAAATATTATTTTCATATCAATAACCTGCATTTGGCTAGACAAAAACTCGCTAAAGTAATAATACCACGTGACTGTTAGGAGCGTCATCATATCATCTGTGTAAATAAAATTGCTCGTCTACAGATAAAGCTTATTTTTAAAATGGAACAAATAGAGCAATGTCTGTTGATATTATACTTATCTGCTATCTGTGAGATAGTAATGGTAGGTATATTGCGGCGTATTATTCATTGCGCATCCTATACTCTTCGGAAATATCTAAGCAATACAAAAACAGCAATGAATCTACGTTTTATTTTAGAACTCGCGCAGTCTTATTCGCGCATGCGCAGTGCGCCGTCTTACGTTCTGACGATCTGACGCGATTTAAGAAGTTTTACCCATTCCAAAAAAAGTAAGCAACGCTGCTAAAGAAGTTTTCACTTAAAAAAACAGTATGCGAAACAAGGCAATCGCATTGTACAAGGGTGCAATGTATAATGATGTATATTCTAATTACTAAACATAAGTCTATCTATTATTAAATTTAACTCTAGGGCTTTAATTTGTTGTAGTGTAAGACGTTTACTTTTACACTCTAATTAAACCGATTAATAATGCTTATTTCAGCTAGGTAGGTTAGACAATTAAGTATTAAGACGGACATGCTCGATCAACAACAAGCTTGTCCGACTAAAGCCTGCAAGATGGTAATCCTATTAGCATGATATCGTGTTATTTGCAGATGGCTGAGTCTTCGATGAGCACTTCGTAAAGCATTGCCATAATTTTTTTGCGACGCAATATTATTGGAAGCTAATCCAGGACTCCGTGTTTACCCGCATGCATCAAACCTAAAGTTGTGATATTCATTGTGTATGTGTGCACGTGTGTGTATGTGTGAGTGCGTGTGTGTGAGTTTATGTATATATGTGTGTGTCACTTGTGAATCCGAGTATTGGATATCACTTCTTTTTAGACTAACACGCCTCTTTCGGAGACTCTTGACACTAGATATATGTACTTAAATCACCACATATATGTTGTTAAAATCTTGCGTGTCGCGTGCTGCCGCCATTTTGGGCTGTCTTTTGTTATCCGGTGAATAAAACAAACTTAATTTTTATGAAATTAGAAGGCAATCAAGCAGGCGGATTTCCTGATGGTAAGAAATTCACGCAAGATATTACAACCTTTCTCTAAAGACAACAAAGGTGGTAATGATGCGTTGCCAACCTGAAGGTGAGATATTAGGCCTCGAGCAAAAGTAAGTTTCTTCAAACCGGAACACGTCGACGGCAAGAGCGGACGATATGCAGCAAAAATACCAAACCGGGCGAGTTTAAACTTTTTTTATGATATTGGAATGCAAACAAGCAGACGGATTTCCTGTCTAGAGACACCAAAAGTGGTAATGGTGCTCTGCCAACCTGAGGCCGAGATGTTAGGCCTAGAGCAAAAATAAGTTTACCGGCTACCTTACCGTCCGGTTAGCATAAGCTAATCGTCACTCGCACCGTGACGTCCTATTAGGTGGTAGAGTTTCGCAGAAACTCTCCCGGATTGGTACCACCGCCTTGCCTAATCCTGCCGCCATAACTTCAGTGCTTGCCGTTGACGTGAGGGTAAGGAAGCCGGTAAACTTACTTTTGCCCGAGGCCTAACATCTGGCCTCAGGTTGGCGACGAAAAATTACCTCCTTTGGTGTCTCTAGGTGGTGTGAATTTCTTACCATCATGAAATACGTCTGCTTGTTTGCCTTCCACTATCATAAAAAAGACATTTCACTATGGGACTTCCCCACTTGTAGAGGCGGCGAACGCGACTGCCCGTGGCCTGCAAACGAAGCCGCGCGAAATGTCGCCTCGCCAGACGCAACGCCGTTCGCACCGCCGGTCCCCGTGGCCTAGCCGTAACGTCGCGACGTGTTTCGGTTCGGAGGGTAAGGCCGAGGCCTGATATGCTCGAGCTATTGCTCGAGGCCTAACATCCCGGCCTCTGGTTGGCAACGCACAATTACCGCCTTTAGTGTCTCTAGGCAGCGTGAATTTCTTACTTTTAGGAAATCCGTCTGCTTGTTTGCCTTCCAATATAATATAGAAAAAAAACTAAGCAATTTAATTCAAAGCAGTTGTAGATTCTGCAAATACGAGAGTTTTAACTAAAAATATGTTTCGTACTATACATTGATATATTACCTACATATTCAGAATTACTCACATTCAAGAACACAATCATTATGGAAGGAATGCGGTGAAACTAGAAAATTATTCGAAAACAAAGGCAGTTGCAGATCTAGATTCTAGACTATTTATAATGATACTAAATATTAATAGTTTATGTATATTTATATTGGTTTATTAGTTTTTAGTATATTTTAGTAGTTTAGCATATTTTAGGTTATTAGTTTACTCTGTGGTCAAACAATCCGGTGTTGTGTGTACCTTTGTACCGAGGTACAAAGCTCGATCCCAATGTCGGACTACCAAAATAAAGTGATTTTCCAATTTTCTAATAACAACAATGTTGCTAGGGATTGGATTACTTTCAGATTTTCGACTAGTAGTGAGTGCCGTGGTTGAACTTCTGCGTTAAGATACAAAGTTAAATTAATTTAGCTAAAATATTTAAATTCAAAAATTCAAATGTTCTTTTATATAAAGTGTTATATATAAATGTTATAATTTAATATAAAGTGTTGTTTTAATCAATATGACCTCGTTTTATTTTATTACTTAAGATTATTAATTTTTTTTCTTGCTAATTCAATGGTTTAGTAGGAGTACCTACTGTAAAAATAAGTGTAACGGTCGCAGCCATAGACGACAACTTAACGTATCATTAAGTCACAATTTCTTAGACATTGTCGACTCAATCTATGTGTATATAAAAATCAATGCCACTTTTCATTGTAATTTTATAACTCAAGAACGGTCTCAGCTATCCAAAATGTTTAGGCATTGTTTGGACTACTACTACTATTTAGTAGATGGTTTATGTGAAGTTTGGATAAAATCGGTAGAACAGTTCTTCATTTATCAAATTTTTTGTAACAAATGAATTCAATAAATGGCGGATCGTTTTGTTAATTGATATTTTTCTGTCAAATTGAAACTTTTTTCAGTTGTTTTTTTTTTATTTTTTTTTCTTTTGTTGTGTTATGTCATTAATGCGGTCATATACGTAGCGAAGCACGTACCGGGCCGCTAGTAACTGACTAAAAGATAATTGATTCGTCTTTGATTTTAGTCGTAAGACATTAATTGTATGTATTCTCTCCCAAAAGAAACTAAAAAACTAACTTATTTAGTCTGACTGTAATGTGTAGTATAGTAAATCGAATTTTTTTACAAAATTGTATTGTAATAATAGGTTAAATGTTAATTAACATATCTTAGTGCAGTCATAAGCTAATTAATAAGTTTTCGTTTTCTTATAATTTTTTTTAACATGCTATTCAAAGTTTAGACTAACTCGTTTATGCCTTAGGAATCGTGCACAAATTATTCCTGTCGAAGGCTTGGGTTCAATAGCTATTTTTTTCTATTTATTACTTACCAAGTGACTAGTGTACCCAACTACATTCTACCTGTCCAGTTTGTAAAGGTTGTTTTTTATTTGTTAATTTTTAAAATTAGATATTTTAGCAAACAAAAAAAAATAAGATTAATTGATCCTCACACCAATATCTTACCGAAACTTGTTATATGTATTACTAACTATTTCCCGCGACTTTGTACACAATATGTTAGTGACAGCAACGTATTATTACACAAAATTTGGTAAAAGTTAATTTAGTAATTTTTGTGTAAAAACTGAACAATCGAATACAAAAACCGATTACAATTTTAATAACTGTTTTGGGTTCTGTATTCAATGATTTTTAATATTCCATTTTCAGATTACGTTTTATTAGTATTGTATTTGCATGTTTCGATAATAATTTCACAATGTTTTAAATATCATACTTTTCGAAAATTTATCTAATTTTTCAAAATTGGTCGAGTCTTAGTCTGCAAAAAGTTCTCGCAAAAGCCAATTTTGAATACATATAATAGTAATACTTATTCTTGCTATAAAAGACTCTATTTTCTTTTCTACTCGATACCGTAACGTGAGACTTGTAAAAGATTCAAGATATCAAAATTCCCGTGAGATGTCAAAACTGTTCCTTTGACAATTTCCACATTTGTTCTCTAGTAAGGAGTCACCTTGACACGACGATTTAAAAGTGAGACAACTTTGTTCCAGCTGTATTAGTTTCTTTATTGACTGACAGAGCGAGTAAGGGTCGATTTGTCAGTCAGGAATTCGTATGTGCGTATATCTTGTTGTAATTTTTGTTTGTTTGTATACTACCCGTCTAAATAAAACAATTTATAGACACCTGTTTAGCAAAACTGTTTGATATGCAACAATTAATGTCACAATAAATGAATAAGCAATGACAGACATTGATAAATAATAACATTCCCTGTGACATTATATAAATTGATATAGCCCAAAATAAAAAAAAATACATTGCTTTTGATATGGAATGAAATATGTTATAATATGCAATTGGATTGCAAAATTTATCAATCCTTACTAATAGGAAGTTAGGAAAATGTACGTTATCTGTAATAGCATTATCGAAAAAAAACTATCGTTTCATTTCCTCTATGTGTTTTAAATTCAACTGGTTTTGTTTTTGTAAAATTTATTAAAATATTATTTTCATTTAACATTTAGAAACTTTATTCGTGATTATTCATTCATCAGCAATTAAGATTCTTTCTTTCTTTCTTTAAATATTGGCCTTCACGTTAGTATTTTGCCATTAGTCAAGTAGAAATTTGCTTCAAATTTTACATTAATTTTAACAAATCATAATTAGTCATCAGTCATTAATCGTCAGTTAGTCATGTCAAGCTCTTGGGTAAAGCGATGGCCTCATTATCCAAGATCATATAATGAGGTTTGGCGGCAATGAGGAAATACACGACACGCTAATTTCTTCCTGATTATTTCATTTCTGCACTTACACTGAACGAAATTGTACAAAATGCCACCAAAATTGACTAATTTCACTCAATATCAACACGAAATTCAATAATTATGAAAAAACTTCGACCATCTTTTCTTTCGATGGCGCCAAAACTCAAGCAATTAAGATGGAATCATAATTAACAGCATCATTATTCATGTAAATTAAAATAGGCGTGGCTCTAAAAAGCTACCTTGTTGCACACCGCAGTCATTAACAAGATAATTTGAAGCATACAATTTGCAGTTTCCACTTATTTTTGTTATTTAAAAACACTACTTTCTTTCTTCTAAGTAAAGGTCTCGGCACACATATCAAATCGGAAAGGGATCATCACCGTATTGCCTCGAGTCGTTCTTTATTGTTTGTATGAAACTCCATACAGCAACACAAACTAAACGGAATCGTACGCGGTGTCGTTTAGGCGTATCCAAGTTGATGTACAGGAGCTGCTGATACTGTTTGGTTATGTGCGTACCTTAAGTTGACGCCTGATTGTCGGCGATGGGAAAGGCGATACGATGACAATACCTTTCCGAGTTGATATATGTGTTGAGACCTTTAATCAGATCATATTATCCAATATAAATAAATAAATTTTAAGCCAGTCCATTAACCATAAGCCTCTCTCTCATATCTCTCAAGCTTTGTTATATTTTTTTTATAAAATTCAATTCTGAAAATACAATTCAAATTTAAAAATACAGACAGTGGATACTTTATACTATTGAGATATTCAGTTAGGTATTACTGATTTTAATTTTAAGCTGCCTATTCTAAGTCAGTACTTCCAATTGTTTTTAAATATTGTTTTATTAGATATAAATCGCCGTAACTTTCTCTAATGTAGAGCAATAGAAACGCACTCGATCTTTTATAACATTTACAAATATGTAACAATAAAATAAAAAAGAACCGTTCAAAATCTACATGTACCTACGCAAATCATCTCGGTCACGTCGATTTCCAAAACAAAAAAATCAAATCGATCAGAATATTATGATACACACAGGCAAAAATATAGACACGTCAACCAACCAACCTTCTTACACCTTCTCTGTCCATCGAGGGTTGAGGAATAAAGCATAATTAAAAACTAAAATACAAACTAAGATACTTCGGCCCTTTATAGTGAATATATAGACTATCACATTGTTGGACTTTAGTGTCTATGGCTAGCTGTGGGTGCTGAAGTTGTACCTCTGCCTATGTGTTAGGGCATTTTTTTAATACAATTAGAATAAATGACGACATTTTCGTACGTTAATCAGATGTAACTTAAAAAAAACAAAGAATATTGGAGTTATATTCAAGCACCCCGTGCTTTTATACGATAAAATGTTTTTTTTTCTCATTCAATTAATTTTTTTGTAGAAAACTGTTTCCTGATTTTTATCTTAGCTAGATATGAAAGCGTCTTTTTTAGTTTTTTAAACCATGAGCTATTTTTGATTTTTAGTTTTCAGCGAATAAAAGTACAGAGTACCAAAGTATCAGTTTTTTTAGTAGGTACATCCTATTAGATAAATTAATAAAGAAATGAACATCCTTGGATAAATAAATAAGTAAATACATGGTAAATACATTCAGGACAAGTTACACAAATTGAATCTAACCCCAAAGTAAGCAAATTATATGCTTGTATTATGGGTGTTAGTCAACGATACTAATACATAGAAATACTTAAATAAATACCACAATAAATTTAATATACACCCAGACCCAGAAATGTTCATCACACAAATGCCTACCCCTGTCGGGAATGGAACCCGAGCCTTGCGGTTGGTCAGTGTAGTTAGGCGTGTACGCTAGCCACTCGACCAACGAGGCGGTCGAAAATAATATTACAGTTCGACATAGACGGGTCTGTGTGTGTTTGTCTGTGTCGTCAGAACCTCTGATTTCGATGCTATATGCGTATTAGTAATTTATATTTATGCATATTAGTAAAGAAGTTACGGGTATTAAGTAAACGTTATCTATACATAGAAATACCTAAATATATACCGGTCTGAATACAATATACACCTACATCCCGAAATACAAGCACCGGTATTAATGATGAAAATGCCTTACCCAGTTGGAAATATTGGTTAAACTTTAAATATAGACTACTGTTAAAACTGTTGAAAAAAACAATTAAATAAAAAAAATGGTCGAAAACATTGTAAAGCAATGAATCTTCCTTAATCAACTTTAATAGATAAATTCTTGACCTAATGTTTACCAAGTCATTTTGAATGTTTGCCAAATAAGAAAAATAATTATGTAAAACGTGTTGTGCGCTGGCTGCACGCTGCGATACGCTCCGTCGCCGACTATAGCCAATAGTTCTCAATGTTAGGTCCGTCACATACATACGAAATTCCTTTACGAAATGTCATACACTTTTACTCGAATTACGTACATACATACATATCTTCCCGCCAAGTCCCTTAGGACAGAGAGTATCGAGTTCCAGACCTCACTATCCTGACAGACCTGTCTGGCTTCCTTCACGTTCATTTTTTTTCTCAAAACGGAATCCCTTTAATAATTATATTTCTAATGTAATGTCAAAAGGTATAAAAATGTAGTATGTGAAAGTATTTTCCCAAATCCGCCCTGACTCGAACAAGCATAAAATTTATACAGTAAGTGATTGTTTCATTGTCTTTTTTACAAAAGGAACAACAAAATTTTATTCATGATGGAATTCCATGTAATTTCTCTTTTTTTTCAAATTTTTATGCTATGAAGATCATAGATTCTCAGTCTTGAATCGACAATATTATTTTAAGAAAACAAACGAGAAATATCTGCGTTGGATTCGGCTAAAATAATAAACGGACATAAAAAAAACTTGAAAATACTATAACTGAATAAAAATTCCGAACTATTATGTTACATCTTAGAAGGCTAAATAAAGTGTGAGCTTTGCTATTAAATAACAAAAAATTAAAGAATCTATTTGAGAACTAAGGGCGAATTTTAACCATAACTGATATTGAATCCGCTACGAAGGTTTATTTTAGTTACTTTCACAGCATCATGTATGAAATTCTATGGGGGAGTTCTGCGGAAGTAAATACTGTATTTATTTTTACAAAAGAGAGCCATAAGGGCAATTTATAGCCTAGGCCCAAGAGTTTCCCTGAAAGAAAAATTCAAAGAAATCAAAATTCTAACTGTAATATCCAAACATATCTTTGAAAATTTAATATATTATGTTCATAGAAATTCAAGTTTATTTAAAAGAAATTGTGTTACTCGTACATACAGTGTCAATACAACAAATAAAAATAATCTTGCTGTGCATGTGTCTCGTCTCCACAGAGTAAGCCATTCTTTCATCGGCCAATGTATATCGTTTTACAATAAACTTACCAATTATATAAAATAAAATTCCAATTAATAAATTTAAGAAATATGTTAAGTGGAAATTAAATGAAAAGGGTTATTATAACATTGTTGAATATTTATATATATAGATTATAAGTATACAGATATCCATCAGTTTGCAATCTAAAAATCTCTTTTATCTCGGTTTAGTATTTTTAGTTAATTTATAAATGATGTGAGACTAAATTTATATCTCCATAAGAAGCTCTACTGAGCATCTTCTTCGACATTACAATCTAGTCACTAATGAGTAATTCTAATTTCACTTAATCTTATAAGCTACACTCTCTAAGTATAAGTCCAACAACTTTTACTTATTATCTCCAAAAATAAGTTCCATTAGTATCTTGAACTTAAATTACTGTCACTTGATTTTAACACTAGATACTAAATTTGTAATTTGTGACCATCACTTTTTAGGACAATAGTTAAATGTGTTTGTGTTTTGGCGATAAGGCTACCTTTGTTGCATTACTTAGTTTTTAAGTTCTTTGTAGTGTATTTATTTTTCATGTATAATATTGAGTTATTCTATTCTATTTGTCAATAAAGTAATAAATTTACTATAATTATTTACTATATTACAACCATGGAAGAGTCCTTAGATATTTTTGCAGTATACTTTAATTTCATTTACACACTTAAGTTTTAATGCTATTTTTCTGAAAACCCTGACATTTTCCCCATCCTTATAAAAGTGTAGGTTGTTCAAAATATTAGCAGATAAAATGAAGTAAAATTTTGAGTAACTTGTATAATTGTTTTATACTTGTATAAACAAATGCTAAGTAGTAAGATGGGTACTGGATAGCGCCCTCTGTTGACAGGGCGGAGCGTGCCGGGCCGGGGCGCATGGCATTGCAAAGGCCGGGCCGAATCGCATCGGCGGATTTTTGTTACTCAGTACCAAAGTAGAACAACAAAATAGATAAGCCACTCGACGTCAAAATCATCAAGTATAGGAAGTGGCATGGCTAGTAGTTGTTATATGAATCTTCAAGTCTGGAAAGTGGCGCCCCTAGTATTGTCGTACGAAACTTTAGCATTTAAATACCATAGTGCTCTTTTCTTAACAGTGATATCATGATCTTTGGTCACTGTAGGCCGCATCGGGGTACGCGCGCAGGATGCCTTGCGGAAATCCGCCGCGGAAAAATCCGAGCCGATGCGCCCTGGACCACCGGGCGTTGCTCCATATAAAATGTATGCAAGCGATCTAGGCGGATTATTGCGCTGCGATGCGCCCCGTCCCGGCCCGTCCAACTGGGCGCTATCCTTAATAAGTATAAAAAAACGCTTTATACATGTAGAGCCTATAGAAATTTTGCTCTTCAAATAACCACAGATAAAATTGTTGTTGTGAAAGATTAGTAAACGACTCTTAAATCTCGATTTCATGCAAATGGGAAATTGGAATCGGATGTATCATTTTAGATAGACCTAAATTTAAGGCGGAATAAAAATTTAAAATTTAGGACATGCTGCTTAAAAAAATTAGCAATAGAAAATACGATTGAAAAAGAGAGAATCGTTATTTTGTTAATAAAACATATATTCTACAAAGGCTGACATAACACCAACCTCTCTCACACCGTTGCCAGAGAGGGGGTTGGGTGGAGGAGGTGACGCATGTTCCTGATTCAGAGTCAAGTTCGCCGCTGTCTACATATGAACCCACCCACTATTATTAAAGATTTAACATCAAATATTGCAATATCTCAACAGATAATATGCGTGTGCATCCTGTGTGCGTGTGTTAGTTCTTGCATGTGTGTGTGTGTAACTCGTGAAGTCCAGTATTGGATATCACTTATTTTCACACAAACACGCCATTTTTTGGAAACTTGGCACTGTGTTGAGTAAATAAAAGAACCGCTTTCTTATAGATATATGTATAAAATTACTAACTAACCATCTAGCTTACGGCTAAAATGGATTTTGTTCTAAAATGTCGACATACAATATTTAACACGAAGATATTAATTGATATTTTTACATGTGGCATGAAAATAATTATTTTTTATAATATTAATACTCACAATTTTGGAAAATAAATTAGTATAAATCCTGAATTACTCTAATTTTTGACTGCTCTCATATGAGGAACAATGTGAGAACTTATTAAAAATGTATAATTTTATGGTAAACATTTTTGACTTAAAAAAATAATAATCAAATTTTGAATAACACGTTATGATATTGACTACTGTTTATTGACGTCATAGCGAAGTTTACCCTCACTCCTCAGTCAGCGGAGGTGGTATTTCAGGTTTCTGGGTCGGGGTCAAGTTCGCCGCCCAGGCGGCATGTTGATCCTTTTATAACTAGCTGTTAACTCACTACTTCCTCAGCGTAGAAAAGTTGACCCAACCTTTTTCCTTCCGTTACGCAATGTATAATGTAGCCCATATTGTCATGAACTCCTGTGTCTCCGAATACATTAAAACGTTTGTTTATGACGTTTAAAAAGAAATTTGTTTATCCTACTTTTAACATATTATATTGATTTCCAAGCACTAATTTATCATTAGCCT
The DNA here is from genome assembly GCA_002245475.1 of Calephelis virginiensis. Lineage (NCBI taxonomy): Eukaryota > Metazoa > Arthropoda > Insecta > Lepidoptera > Riodinidae > Calephelis > Calephelis virginiensis. Next base: position 94,372 of record NJDC01002037.1, on the reverse strand, counting down.
TTTCCAAGGATGCAGCAACGGCGCATGTTACTGGGTCAGGGTCAAGTTCCAAACCCAGCCGCTATTTTCGAGACTTTTTGTTTTATCATGTTTTCAAAAATGCTTTATATTATGGTAACTTACATCTGACTCAAGTAGCGTGTGAGGAATATAGCCGAAAAAAAATTGACATAATAGCAACCTTCTCCCTCACTCATATGTCAGGGAACGCAGCGATCGCGAGCTAGGTCAGGGGTCAAGTTCTCTGCCCGGGCAGTAATATTGAAACTATTTTACAAAACCCACATTTTCAAACTCTACGTTTAGAAGTTCTTGACTGTTATGTTTTTAAGTTAATTGTTTCTTGCGTAGTGCGTGTACAAAATATTGACAAAATCTATATTCGAATAAAACATATTGACTACTGACGTAATATCATCCTTCTCTCTTGCTCCTATGTCTGTGAACGCAGCGGTCGCGCAAGTTTTCAGGTCTGGGTCAAGTTCGCCGCCCGGGCAGTTTTATTTCCAAATGTGTATCATGGACAGATTAAGGATAGTTTTGGGGGGAGGCGTTTACGTTAATTAAAGTGTTATGTCGATAGAAATTTAGTTTTAATTTTTTTCAATTATACATAATACGATTTTTTTTTCTTTAAAAGGTAAATAGGAAATAGGAAAGTAGGATAGTTATTTCATCAGTTTTTTTTAAATTTAATAACAAGGTTATATCAAAAAGCAATTGCAAAAACGACCCTAACTATTCTGTTGGGTACCACGCCACGATATGTTTGTTGGTAAATGGGTCCGAAATGGTCCCACATAAATTTTATCAACATCTTCCAGCAGTTTTTAGGTTACACTTAATAATGCAAAGAATCTTTAATTACGTCGACGATCTCTTAAATAAAACAATATCAGAATCGGATGGCTATTGGCCGAATAATCACGCAACAAACCCAAAAAAAAAATATAAAAAAACACAGTCGAGTCGATAGCCTCCTCCTTTTTAAAGTTGGTTAAATTTGAATCCCTATTTGGAACACATGTACACGGATCAATTTTGCATGTTTATTTTTGTTGTTGTCAAGAGAAAGTTCATATGAAAAAAGAAACAATATTCGTAGTTAGGACAGGACAAATACTTATTAGCAGCTAGCATCAAACAAAAATATGTTTTTGAATCTAGACCGAAATACACTGTCAGTGTATAGCGAACATGTCGATATAAACAATCGACTAACGGCTACTCGTACATTCCTAGTTTAAGAATTTAACTTACATTTTTCACTTTTTTATGGTATTGGAAGGCAAACAAGCATATGGATTTCGTGATGGCAAGAAATTCACGCCGCCTAGAGACACCAAGGGTGATAATGGTGCGTTGCCAACCTGAGGCCGGGGGAAGTAAGATGTTATTAATATTCGCACACGTTTGTATGTTTTTATGTAAGAGTTCAGCGAATGAGCACATTGCTCTTCTAGTGGTATGAGATACCCGTGGTCTAGACACTACATATATTTTAAGTGCGTCACTGTCCTGAGCCCAGGATGTTAGGCCTCTACACACTGTTTTGAGGTAACCTCTTTAAGTTCTACTATAGCTAACCGGTTTTAACTTTCACAGTATCAGCAGGGCTTTTATAACTAAATATAAATAAATATTGGTACACACATGGGACAAATGGAACGATCGTTTTCAATAAGGTTAAGGAAACATCTTAGAAGCTGGTGCTTGGAAAAGATTCTGTTAGGCCTATAATTGTGCATGACTACCAACTACTCTACCCTATGGACCATAACATGACAGAATCAATAGATAACTCTATAATTTACTTCTTATTTTAGGACGGTATTATTATTGAGAGATTCCAAATTGATATTTTAATTATTTCCAAATTCTTCTTGCACGCCAATCACTCTCCAGATTGATATATTAGATTGGGCTGTTGGAACAGATATTTCAATCTAAAATTGCATTTTTATTCAAATAATTATAATAATAATTTCATAACTTTTAATTTCATATTACAAACATATATAAAGGCTTGCCACCTATCACGTTGTGGGACTTAGTATCTTCGTCTAATCGTGGGTGCCCTGGGTGTGCCTCTGCCTACCTCTTCGGGGATATAGGCGTGAAGATACTTCATATTACATCACAGTCTGATCACGGATACATATTTTTCCATGTGTTCGTAGTTAGATTACGTAAGTCTGACCAAAGACACACGTCACGGGGGAGAAACACGTCATGAAGTTATGGTGGCAGGAATAGGTAAGGCGGTGGTACCTATCAGGGTGAGTCGCTGCGAAACTTTACCACGTAGTAGGATGTGACTGTGTTAGTGACGGTAAGCCTATGCTTGCCTTTTACGAGCTGCCTGGCAGAAAGGCAGATGGTCTATTCTGCTAAGGAGCCCGGACCAACACGGGAAAAAACTTACAAAGTTTTAACTTTTATTTGTTAACAAGGTGACAAAAGAAACTAAATTTTGCGTGTTCGTGTCTATGAACACGCAAAATTAGTTTGTGATCACAATAAAATTATAAACATTGTTTTTTTTATTTTTCGTTTCAAATTTTTATATATAGATGAAGTTTATAAATAACCGAAATCAATCACATTGATCCCAAATTGTCTATATCAGATCAAAATATCAATGATTGTCCTTTGCCATATAAAGTTAACACTTGGACTTATTAAACCAAAATGACATTCACAAATCGCACTATTGGTTATAAAATAAAATAAAAACCTATAACATTATAATATAATACAATAACTCTATATTGTGATTCAGATACAGAGAAATTACTATTACATCAAAATAACTTAAACTAAGAAGATACACAAAGGCAGCCTTATAGCCAAGTCAGCGATCTCTTCCAGACCACCCTAAAGTACGGAACAAGATTTAGTGAGATACTGGTGGTGATTCTGCTGTTCACAAACTAAACTAATTTTAGATGCATGCTATCTTTCTCAAATGAAACAAAAACAAAAGAGATGGAACAGCTTAGACGTGTCAGATTGGTGCGGACATGTCTAATCGTGATGTTTTTAATCAACATTTTCCGAGTGATAGATTAAACGTCTGTAGAAATGACGTGTACGGTCTAATTTGACAGCACTAAAAGTGTTTTGTTTCCTTCTGTTACTTTCGTTGAAAGAAGACAGGGATAACTTAAAATTAGTTTAGTGAGTGCACAACAAAATTACCACCACTGTATAATGACGCTCTTAAAAATATAAAAATGCATCTAACACTAGACGTCATAAATCATTCTAAAAGCAGAAGCTTGTTTTAATTATATTTGTATTTAAAAAAATTAAAAAAAAATCAAATTCAAACTACATTATAATGAATGCAGAAAGTAACGTTTTAACATGCTTTTGAAAATATGAATATCTGGAGCTCTCCTAATATCTACGGAGAGAGAATTCGAAAGCCCCACTGCTTGCGAAGTGAAAGAACGGCTATAGTAACAAGTGTTTCGAGAGGGAACTTGAAGAGTATTGACATTGACCTTGCGTCACTGCGACGCAACCGCGAATGATGGCATACCGAGTGCCTACCGAAACTGTGTATATGAAGATATACTGTATATCACATTATCGTTATTTCTTATACTCTCTCAAAAATCTGACGTTAAATATCTATATTTGATCTCTTTGGCAGGCTTTGGCCTAAGTATATTTTAAAATTTGTCGTATAATCAAGCGGACACAGACATATTGTTTGAAATTGGCAAGCGATTCGAGATAATTTACCTGATATAATCGATAGGGGTTGAGGCTGGCGGGATGTAAATGGGCAGTAAAGTGGAGCCCTCTCAAATCGTAAATAACATACAAGCGGCGTGTTTTAGTTTTGTTGAACGTTAAAACCACAGATGATTATATTGATAACGATCCGTTATAACCTTAGTTTAACTAGGGCTGCCTAGCAGGAAGGCTGATGGTATATTATAAAAGGGAAGAGGGGAGAGGACGCAGACGAGTACGTTGAGTACAATGTCAACTTCAACCTTTCACATACATACACATCTTTACGCCAATTATCTTATAGAGTAGGCAGAGAATATCGAGTGACAAATGTCAAAATCCTTCTAAACAAAGAAGTATTAAACCTTTTAGTACTAACAAAATGTTAATTAATAAGTAAGTAGGACATATTAAAAAAAATGTTTTATGACAAAAAAAATGATGATCGCCTGTGGTCTAGCGGTTCAGGTGTTGGACTTGACTTCATGAGGTCCCGGGTTCGATTCCCGGGTCGGGCAACAAAAAGAAAAGCTGGTTTTCCCAATTTCCTAATAAAAAAATGTTGTTCGCATTGGATATTTGCCCGGTTGGCGATAGGCTTGCCACTCATCACATTATGGAACTTAGTGTCTTCTGCTAGTCGTGCGTGAAGGTACTTTTTAATGACAAAAAACCCTTTCCTTTTTTGTATTGCGATAACTAAGAAAATCATCCGAACAATATACCTTAAAGTTTAAAGTGCCCAAATAAATAAATAAATAAATAAATATCTCTGGACAACTTACACTAATTGAATCTAACCCCAAAGTAAGCAAATTATATGCTTGTGTTATGGGTGTTAGTCAACGATACTAATACATAGAAATACTTAAATAGATACCAGAATAAATTTAATAAACACCCAGACCCGGAAATGCAGACATCTAAATGTTCATCACACAAATGCCTGCCCCCGTCGGGAATCGAACCCGAGCCTCGCGGTAAGTTGATGTAGTTAGGCGAGTACGCTAGCCACTCGACCAACGAGGCGGTCAAAAACTTATAGTTGTTATAAAATATCAATAGTCTGGATGCACAGCATCTCATGCTATAGGGAGATACATTACTGAAATCGGTAACCCAGACAAATACTACGATCGCCGTCTGGATTAAAATTTGTGTTTTGTGATCTTACACATACCTTTACGCAAAATCACTTGCGGTTAGGCAGGGTGTATCGAGCCAAGCGTCATCTTTAAGTATATTCACGCCCATATCCCCGAACCGGTAGGCAGAAACACGTCCAGGGCCACGACTAGACTAGACACCAAGTCCAACAATGTGAAAGGTGGCAAGCCTATCGCCAACCGGGCACATATCCAATCCCGGGCAATGTTAACTCTATTACAAAACTGAAAATATACATTTTCTATTTATTTTTTTTATTGCCCGACCCGGGGATCGAACCCGGGATTCAAGAAGTTAAATCCGACGCCAGACCGCTAGACTACAGAGGCGACCTTTGATGTCACAATTCTTGCAGATCTGCTTTCCTTCCTTCACATTCAATATTCTTTTCATGTTTGTATGAAAACAATATTGAATGTGGAGAAGCAGGTTTCGGAGACTTGACACATTTGTCGACAAGTAATACCCAAGTAATTTGATCCTGAAGTGTCATCCATCCACATTGTATCCGCGCTGTTTATCTATTTCGCCTATCTTTCATCTGTCATTCTTTTTACATGACTGAACCAACGAAACATTTTCCATTTTCACGCCAATGTTTTTGTTTCAATCCCTATTTTCTCTTTGTAACGCTATGCGAATGCGACCGGTGCGACCACATATTCTCCGTACCGCTCTGTTATTTCGACCGCATATCTATCATGATTTTTTCTGACATATCCAATTCTAACTTCCATATAGATATGTTTAGGATAAGAACAGAATTATGCCACTGATCTCAATTTTGTTTCCGTAGTATTTATTAGTTTGTGGTTACTCCTTATTAAAATCGGAAAACTTACAGGGAAAATGGGAAAACAATGCTTTACATACAATCTATTAGAAGCTCTTAATGTCAAGCGAAATAAAGTTCGCCGGGTAGACTAGTCTTATATATATCAACAAGTCCGCTTAGTATCTTTTGCCCAAACTTCTTAGTGTTTGGCTGCTTTCCGATCCGGTGGTAGATTTTAGTATACAAAAACGTCACAAGTGCATTTTGTATGGTATTTGTAAAATAAATGGATTTCATTCTTTCTAGTATATTTCTAGTATGCTTAGTACCCAGTTGGCGATAGGCTTGCCACCTATCACATTGTGGGACTTAGTGTCTTCGGCTAGTCGTGGGTACCTTAGTTGTGCCTCTGCCTACCTCTTCGGGGATATGGGCGTGAAGATACTTACTTACTAGTATGCTTATAACAGATGAAGCTAAACATACCATATTGGTGAGCACGTAGATAATTTGCCGAAAGTCTTAAAATGCTTGTTTTGTCCAATTTCCGCCCAGTTCGGACCACTGGGGGAACTATCAGAGCCAGCTTTGAAATAGATTGATTAAGTCTGTCCCGTCGTGCCTTTTCTGCCTTGTTCCGCAATTCCCGCGGGTCGTCCCTGAAAATAAATAAAAAATAAACATCACTGGAAGAATTATACAAATTGAACCCAGTCCTAAAGTTAGGAAGTTATAAGCTTCTACTGTGGATGTCACTTAATCGTATTAATCATAATATGAATACGTGAAACAATAACTTTGGAACCCCTTTTAAGAAAATTGTGGGGACGGAGCAGTGTGAAATTTGGTAGGTACATTTATAGTTCATGTGTACGAGAAGTGCATTTCACTTATATTTTTCTATAATACTGCTTATAAAGTGCATTAAATAAATAAATTACACATACTACCTTATATGTGACACACATACAAAAATATTGGTAACGATTAAAGATCGCAGATGGCGCACAAACCATTCTCATAATGTTTGGAAACAAAGTAGTTGGTCTTGATAAATGAAGATGGCGTTTTTATCAAAAAATAATTGGTATTGAATAACTTATAATTAAAATTGATTATGGTCGAATTTCGACCAATGTGCGACAACTAGTAAATAGAAATACTAAAATAAATACCCGAATAATCATTCGCTGTCTGTTACCACAAATAAATAGTTGCCATCGTAGGGAATGAAACTTGAGCTTTGCGGATGATCGATGGCACGAGGCATAGAAGGCGCTAACCCGCCAATCAACTTACAAATAAAACACTTATAATCTTATCAACCCCAGTAACTAAAAGTAACAAGTGAATAAAAAAATCTGAAAACAAAATAATTTCTGAAATTCGTATGATTTCCTGAGATTTTTAATTTATAATTGCAACTAAATTGGTTGGTGGAAATAATAGAATTATATTACTATAATATTTCAATATTTTGATTTCAAGCAGGTTTTATTGATTGTTAACCTATCGAAATACTGTTTATTAGTATGTCCTTAAGTTAAATATTAAATTCGTAACGATGAATCTGATTGTCAAAGATCTTCAGAAATACCGAAATAGACATGTGTTTGATCGTAATTATTAAAAGTAATGTCTAACAAGGTAGTAATTGGTAATTGGTTATTTCTACCGCTATGGAGTCATTGCTTGCTATTGTCTTATCCCGTACTAATGTTAACTAGTAGATTTTTACGTACCTAAACTAAGATCCTGGTCATAAGATAATAATCCGCTAGTTACATCTAAGATGTTTATAACTGACGATCGTCTCTTAGTACCTAGAAAACCGCCTGCTTGTGCAATTATTTATTACGATTTTATTAACAACACCAATAAAATTGCAATATTTTGCAAAAAAAAATACCTTTCCACATCAATTTAATAATATACAACCAAACCGAGTTCGCTCATTAAAGGGCTATTTTCACTTCAATATTGAAACAATCATTTTAAAATTTCTATTTTAATGTTACAAAAAATATATTTCAAATCAAACTATTTTAAATTTAGTAACTTTATTTTTTTTTGTAATGTAATACAGTTAACAAGACATGACTCATCTGATAGTAGTACATTGCAGTTTTTTAAACGAGTTTTTAAGTCTTATGTGAAAGTCTACTGGCCGTCATAGCCTTTGTACCCGATTACGATGGTGACAATCACTGATGTCTTGTTTTTCCACTTTATATAATTTTTCAACAAGTACGTTGTATTTTTCGAAAACCATTCTATCATGGCATGTCTATCGAAAATATTGTAACATTTCACTGCTATTACGAAACAAGATACGAATGAACGGGTAAAAGATATTTGTTTTCATTTCATACTTTTCAAGGGTTTAAATAACAGCTTGGGCTATTTCAGTGTTAAATTAAATATTTAAAACCGAAATAGAGGTTTCAAAAGAGGTTTTAAATGTATACTATATATTTTATTTATTTATTTATTTCTCTTACCACAGTCTACAATTTAGGTTCTTAATGATGTATTTACAAATTTTTAACATTATATAAAAGTATCCCGTTATGTAAGAGAGTTGGTGCCTGAAAGGCTGAATTATGTACTAAAAGATGCTGTAGTACAGGAAGGTATAACGCCAAGTCTCTTACGAAGGTAGACAGAGAACTTAGAGTGCCAAACAATCCTTGCAGACCTGTCAAGCTCCATCTACATTCATTTTTCATAAAAATACACCCGAAACTTACGAATTTAAAATTTATAACACACTATATATTACGCTTATAATGTGTAGATCAAAAAACTATTCCACTGACTTTAAAGACTCTACTTTGCAATAATGACAATTAAATGAAATCGGTCCAGCCATTCAAAAATTATGCTGCCACAGACTGATAGCCCAACAGAAATACACACGTACATTCAGATACTTCAGAGATACGTAGTCTCGGGCTAGTTTAATTATAATCAAAAAATAATGCACAGATGCAACTAATCAGAAATGAGATAATCATTGGTTACTTTTTAGACAAATTACAGATTTGTGGAATCAGTTACTGAGGGAGATATTCCCATGATTATGACTTAGGATCCTTCAAGAAAAGAGCGTACTCATTCTCGGTCGGTTAAAGGTCGGCAACGCGTCTGTGATACTCTTGGTGTTGCGCATTCCCGTGGGCGGCGGTGATCTCTTTCCGTCAGGTGACCCACTTGCTCGTATGCCTCCTCTTGTATATAAAAAAAAACTTGCGTTAGTTTTAGTACTCGTAAAATATTGATTTATCATATAATTTTACATTTTTACGTTATTGGCAAAGTTGTCAATATTTTTAAAATAAATTCCAACCTCGATGCAGTGGGTGCTAGGGTAAACAGAAGCTACCGCAACGCCCACCGGTGGGTGAAGCCAGTGGGTGTACTGGTCGCGTCCCTTTTAATCAACGTTTTCGGAGAAATAGTCTAAAACCATGACATCATTTTCAAATACTGCTAACTCACTCTAATGTACCAACCTCTATTTTTATTTTTTACTTTGTTTATTGACATCCAATCTTTATTGACAGTCTAATCTGCAGCAGTAATAAAGCTTAATGACTAAAAATTAACTAATCTGACGTTACTAAACGCGTTTTATCTCTTTCTATTGCTATCGTTGAAAGTGGCGACAACTTAAAATTAGTTTATAGTAAGCGCGAAACAAAATTACCACTGTTGTTTAATTCATTGTATGAAATATTACATTAATTAGATTATAATTGTTCTTAAATTATAAGTTGCGAAAGTACAGACTCTAATCACATTTTTTCAAATGTTTGAATCTCCTATGTGGTGAGCGTCTCCCTCTCTGCCAGACAGAGATCGATCAAGACGAGGAATGAATTAACGTTATATGTTGGTCTGGGCTCCTTTGCAGAATAGACCATCTGCCTTTCTGCCAGACAGCTCGTAAAAAGCGAGCGTAGGCTTGCCGTCACTAACACCGTGGTGTTAGTCCTACTAGGTGGTAGAGTTTCGCAGCGACTCGTCCGGATTGGTACCACCGCCTTACCTATTCCTGCCACCATAATGTCCAATGCTTGCCGTCGATGTGTTCCGGTTTGGAGAGTAAGGTAGCCGGTAAACATACTTTTGCTAGAGGCCTAAAATCCCAGCCTCAGGTTCACAACGCACCATTACCACATTTGGTGTCTCTAGGCAGCGTGAATTTCTTACCATCAGAAAATCCTTATGATTGTTTGCCTTCCATTATCATAAAAAAAATGGACCAACATAGACCACTTGTAGAAGAGTTCTGCGCATCAACTTATCCAGGTAGGGGTCTATCCTGCTACCATATCGACAGTGTCATTCACCGACACGGAAGGTAGGATCGCCGGTATACTTGCACAATACGCTCTGCCATAGGACAGAGTTAAAACATTTATGCTGGTAGCTTTTACCAACAGAAGAGCCTGCTGTTCGCTGTATCACATAAAATAGCAATTATTTTTCTTATGATATTGGAAGGCAAACAAGCAGACGGATTTCCTGATGGAAAGAAATTCACGCCACCTAGAGACACCAAAGGTGTTAATGGTGCGCTGCCAACCTGATGCTAGGATGCTAGGCCTCGAGCAAAAAGAAGTTTACCGGCTACCTTACCCTCCGAACCGAAACACGTCATGACGTTACGGCGGTAGGAATAAGTAAGGCGGTGGTACTAATCCGGGCGAGTCGCTTCTTAACTCTACCACCTAGTCAGATGTCACGGTGTCAGAGACGGTGAGCCTATGCTCGCCTTTTACGAGCTACCTGGCAAGGAAGGCAGATGGTCTATTTTACAAAGGAGCCCGGACCACCAAGGGGAATTCGAATTTGTTAGCAAAAGCCCCTAGCAAGTACGCTCTTTACACAAATAGTGTTCTTAAAATCTGTTTTCATAAATCGATTTATATACTTCAATAATGACGGGGAAAAGATTTGAATGAGAGACTTTTATTTATTGCTACTAAGTGATTTTGTTTTTGATTATTGATGCTAAAAGGCAAACTGTACTACTGGGGTACATACGATTAGCCAAATGTACTTCTACAATTCTATAAGTCGGCAAACCAGTCGGGCGACCACCAGAGCTCGAGCGACGTTGTTTTCTTGGAAAATTGAAAAAAACACGCTTTGAGTTGCCCGACCTATATTTGGACTTGTATATATAATTAAAAATAAAATGCACAATACTAAATGAAAATATAACAAAGTATGCGTGTATCAAAAGAAATATCTTCCAGGAAACCCCTCAAAGTGACCTGAAATTGCTTTGGCGATACATGTAATAAAACTGTAGAAAAGCGAGTTTCTGTGAAATTAAAGTATTTAGAAAAGATAGGCCAAGACTTGAAACGAACAGCAGAACAAAATTTGAGTGTGTTTAGTATTATTATTTGTCCGTCTGTCAATTAGTTTGTGCTTCAATCACGCAAAATCTACTGAACAGATTTTAATGAGATTTGATAGGATTGTAGTTTATATTACCGAGATGTTACTAGGCTAGTTCTTATCGAATTATATTTAGTTTATTCTAACCTTCTGTAAAAAGAGGCAATTTTTTTTCGGTTTTATTCTCTAAATGTTAGCTTTAATTACGCAAACTCTATTTGATATATTATGATGAGTTTAAGCATAGTTGTAGCTAATATCAACAAGAATTAATGATATACGAGTATTTTAATAAGTGAATAGTAAGCGTTGTAATCCATCTTAAAGTAAATAATAATAATAAGTAAATAGTTACACAAACTGAATCTAACCCCAAAGTTAGCAAGTTATATGCTTGTGTTATGGGTGTCACTCAACGATTCCAATACATAGAAATACTTAAACAGATACCAGAATAAATTTAATAAACACCCAGACCCGGAAATACATACCTTCAAAATTTTTATCACTCAAATGCCTGCCACTTTCGCGAATCGAACACGAGCCTTGCCGTTGGTCGATGTAGTTGGACGTGTTCGCTAGCCACTTGACCAACGATTCGATCAACTTAATAAATTCAAACCATACTAACATCATGAATGTTAAACTATGTCAAAGAAAACTACTGAAATGTGCTTGAAGTGCTGTTGGTTGTTTGGAAGAGATCGCTTGTTAGCGATAAAACTGCCTTTTGTATAAAATATGTTTTTATCAATGTAATATGTAATAATTTCATGATTTAGTTGTACAATAAAGAGTTTATTACTATTATCATTTATTTTCAATGCCTCTTATTTTCTACGTCTATACATTTAATATATATAAAAAAAATATAAACATAAAAAACAGGTTACCAAAAACGGTGGTCTTACAACTAAACCGTCAGTGGTCAGGGCGACAGAGTGAGGAATCTCCGCACAATGCGCGCCGTCCCCAAAATTGCTGCCTTCTGAATTCGGCCCTTAACCCAGGGTTGTAGAGCGACTCTCTTAAGATGATGGTCGAGACTCTTCGCTATTAGACCGTTTACTGACACGACTATCGGGACAGTTATTTTTGAGTCAACATCCCACATGTCAGTAACCTCGTGCGCTAAGTCTATGTATTTTGTCAATTTTTCCTTCTTAGCTTTCACGAGGTTAATGTCACATGGGACAGTGATATCAACAAGAAAAGCCCGGCGCTCCAACCGATCTACCAGCACGATGTCAGGCTTATTGGCGACAATAGTCCTGTCCGTGATGATAGATCGGTCCCAGTAGAGCTTTGCATGGCTATTCTCAAGAACTGTGTATACTTACAGTAAAGTACTTCAAAACCGACAAGTCCATGTCGAAGAGCAAGTTGCTGGTGGATTATCTTGGCTACTTGGTTATGCCTGTGCAAGTACTCGCCGTTGGCAAGACGAGAACAACCGGAAATAATATGTCTAATGGACTCACCAGGACGATGGCACGCTCGACATATGTCAACTGTGCCATCCCTCATGATGTATTTCCGATAGTTATTCGTCTTGACAACCTCGTCAGTAATTGCACAAGCAAAACCTTCGGTTTCACCAAAGAGGTCACCGAATCGGAACCAAGATACGGATGCTAATGTATCAATATCAGGCCCATAAAGAACCTGATAAAATCGACCATGTAGTTCTTTGCTCTTCCATACATTCAAGTGATCCTGAGTACTAAGTACCACCGGTTTATGCCAGTTCTCTTTACCTAAGGATAGCGGAGTCAGTCCATTGTCTACTGACACTACATCACGATGCATTTCACACTCAACGTGTAGGAAGTATTCTCTAAGATTGTATACTTCACGGCTATGAAGGTTTTTGGCATTAAGGAAGCCACGTCCTCCACATTTCCGAGGAATATACAATCTCATCACAGATGAGCGTGGATGATGCATGCGATATGTTGTCAATAGTTTACGGACTCTTCGGTCCAGGGTGTCTAGCTCTGTTTGAGTCCGTCTTAATATGCCAAAGGTGTATAATAAAACAGACATCACCCAGCTGTTGAAAGCGCGCACCTTATTACCCCCTGACAAAAGGCTTTTCAACACTTTTGTCAAGCGACCAAAGAAATTATTATTATTATTAAGCCCGTTCTTGAGTTATAAAATTACAATGAAAAGTGGCACCGATTTTTATATACACAGATAGATCTAGATAGACTCTATATAGGCCACTTTTGTCTCCCTTACTGATGGAAAGTCAAAATTTGTTTTCCGATTTCTTTTTTTTGTCGTACTTATTTGTGTCTATTTTGAAAACCTTTTTAACATCCCATAATAGGCCATAGCTGAAATCTTATGAGGGTGCGGCAACAGCTAGTATTTTTGTTAGCCTATAACAGTCTAGTATACTTAATTTTTTTTGTAAACTTACTGGCCTAAATCATTAATATTTTAATCCCAGATATTTTTTTAACTATATATACGTTAAATTAATATAGTCAATACACAGTACTGCAAAAGAATGATGTAAATCCAATGAAATTCTTATTCCGTCATAACTTTATTTCCATTGGAAATGCCGCAACTCTACATCTTATAAGAACACAATAGTTTGTAGAGCTGCAAGCTAACTTTTGATTACAAGACAGATGTTTAATCTAAATTTTACATACGTAGGAAAAGACCTGATGTAAAATTCAGATTACACATCTGACTTTTTAATCTCTCTTTTAATCTTTAAATGAAAACCTCATCGGACGACGTTTGTGTTTGTTTGATGTCTTATATCGATGCAGGCTCCGTTTTATTTTCACCGAACGTTCGCGTTGTTGAGTATTTTTGTGTGTGTACATTTCTCTGTGTTTAGATGGGGTTGTAGTTGTATGTTTATGTGCTTGTATGTTTAAGTGTGTGTATGTTTATGTGCTTGTATGTTTAAGTGTGCTTGTGCGTTTGTATGTTTGTATGTGTGTATGTCTATGTGTGTATGTTTGTATGTGTATATGTTTGTATGTTTGTGTATCTGTATGTTTGTATGTCGCCTCTGTGGTGTAGTGGTTCAGTTGTTGGACTTGACTGCATTAGGTTCCGGGTTCGAATCCCGGGTCGGGCAACAAAAATAAAATTGGGTTTTTCCAATTTTCTAATAAAAAACAAAAGTTGCTCGGAATTGGATACGTGCCCGTTTGGCGATAGGCTTGCCACCTACCACATTGTGGGACTTAGTATCTTTGGCTAGTCGTGGGTGCCTGGTTGTGCCTCTGCCTGTCTCATCGGGGATATGGGGGTGAAGATACTTTTTTTTCAAGAGGTAATTACGTTCAAATCCTACATTTTTGTGTAAATTGATCGATTTCTTCGTGATTTCTTTTTTTTTACTTAAAAAAGCGTACTTAATTATAAGTTGATCTCATTGACACCATGCTCAGATTTGATGATAAATTAAAACCGATGAAAATATTCGATTTTAATCTACTTAGATGACATCATTTTTGAAATTAATGTCTTTTCTTGTAGTTTTACTGCGCTTATATTATTAACGTCGAGATGCGAGGAACCTATCATCTGATGGTGACGATTTTATAACTTAGATTATTGAATTATTCTGCTAGTTCATACCAGATGGTTAGTGCTGTGCAGCAGCTGGCCAGAGCCTTTACCATGAGTTGGTATAGATCGTGTTCGGTAATTGACATATCGAAATCTATAGCGCTTTTCTTCTAAAAAAAAAACGGGTTGCACTCCTGTTATCCTACACTGGACATTAGATCTCAGTAGTGAGATATAATATCCAGTAATAAGAGATGAAGGTCACATTAATTGCTTTGAGGTAGTGAAAAGATCTTGCATTTTTTTAAAGTGAAACTTATTTTTTTACGCTTAACAAAAAAATATACTATACTGAAGTTTCACTTCTTACGTTTGTACAATAATACAGACACCCTTTTTTATTAAGCCCCGGCATAACCTATATGTAATGCCAAGAATTATCATAATCGCACCAGCTTTCATAAAAAAAATCGTACTAATATAAATCTATTCATACAATCAAAAGTTATAATGCCACAGTTACAC
This sequence comes from Calephelis virginiensis, assembly GCA_002245475.1. Lineage (NCBI taxonomy): Eukaryota > Metazoa > Arthropoda > Insecta > Lepidoptera > Riodinidae > Calephelis > Calephelis virginiensis. The sequence continues at coordinate 79,197 of NJDC01002037.1, read as the reverse complement.
ACATAATAACACTCGTTAAACGTATAACACACCTTTTTTCCGTCGTAGGTTATAAGATATGCTACATGGTGTTTAGTAGCAAAACATGAAACTCAAATTATAAGCCAATTAGAAGAAACAAAGGAAGTTACATACTCGTCTCCTAGTTTTAAAAGAAACATAAAAGGCTTCAAAGAATGAATATTGCAAATGTAAGTTTTAAAGGAACTACACCAACCGGTGAGATATTTATTAATAAAGATGTATATACAGTGTGGAAACTACATCACAGTACAAATATGAACAGCAGGGAAACTATCTATACCTATATGTTTCAAAGTGGCATCCTCACACAAACATGCACATCAACGGGGCAGAGGGCGCTGCAGGCCCCCAAGCGATTTTTGCAGGGCAATAATAAGTGACGTATTAAAAATGCGTGAAATTTGTTTCCGTGATCTTTCTTAAATACCACGAGCTTTTTGAAATTGCTTTAGGTCTTTTTTACAGAAATAACTGTCTTATGTTGAAACTCGGTGAAACAGGTTCACCGACACGGCCCTCCCGGTCTATGATATGACTACACTCACGTCTATCTACGATGTCCGAAAAAGTGTGTTTTCATCGATGTCAATATTAACTACATACTCCGTAGTCTGTTGCTGTGTGTAATCAGCGATCAACATCGCGCGCCGCTAAAGCTTCGAACGTAAAGTTGACAGAATGATACCTATGGAATGCTAGCGCCGGAGTGTAGACGACATTCAATTTTTAAATGCTCAATATGATTGAACTCATTTTCACAATAGAAACAAACTACGCAGTAAGCCTCCGCTTACTAGGTAAGCATGAATGATTTTTTCTACGGAATGTTGAAAATTCCCTCGCCTCTGTGGTCTAGCGGTCCGGGTGTTGGACTTGACTGCATGAGGTCCCGGGTTCGAATCCCGGGTCGACCAACAAAAAGAAAATTGAAAGGGAAGGAAAATTTTTCCAATTTTCTAATAAAAAAAATGTTGGTCGGGATTGGAAATGTGCGCGGTTGGCGATAGGCTTGCCACCTATCACATTGTGGGACTTAGTGTCTTCGGCTAGTCGTGGGTGCCTTGGTTGTACCTCTGCCTACCTCTTCGGGGATATGGGCGTGAAGATACTTTTTTTTATGTTGAAAATTTCGGATGATTAGTTTGATTTGATAAGAGTAGATTAATCAAATCAATAACAGACCATTCTTTAAATTGCTAGTCACTAGTTAAACATTAAGTTCAATAAAGTTCACCAACAAGGATCCACGTCATATAGCCACCAGACGCCGGCATTGTGTGGGCGTCGATCCTTAGAATTGCTTTGAGAAAAACGGCATTCACTAGCTATTTTCAAGTCATAAACCAGGCTAATCCACAAATTACTTTTTTGGAGAATGATTTTTCATTAATCTTCAAAGCCGAAACATCCTATTTATTCCATTCTATATAATATGATTCCTAGATATAATAATAAGATACATGATAATACACTCTATACAAATAATACTTGTATTTTTCCGCAAAACTATGTTAGTGATACCACACAATTTAGATATGATATAGGCTGTAGCTCTTAAGAGACGAGCACTGGTAGAAATATTGGTCGATACTAACAATGCTACTGTTGGCAAAGTGCTGTGCAGCTACTTGCCTGGGTAGGGTTCCACCGCCCTGCCTATTCCTGCTGTCTCTTCCATGTTCCAACCCGGAAGTAAACGTAGCTGGTAAACTTGCGCGATAGTTCTTCCATCAAGGCCTCAGGACAAGGACGCACCTGTAACATCTATGGTTTCTATAGGCCACAAATGTCTCTTACCATCAGGAGAGCAGTACACTTTTTGTCTGACCTCTAACATATAAAGGTACTTTGTGATACGAGTGTAGACAATGCATTTCTATCAAGTGTCGACGATATAAAATCTGCACTTTGAGAACTTCATGTTGCAAAATTTCTTTGGTTTTCTGTCTCCCCTTAGAAGGTTTGTTACAAATTCACTTAAGGATTTCTTAGATTCATAATATTGATTTAGGTTGGCCTTTGTTTATTTACGTTACCACGAAACTCAACTTGGAAAAGATTGAATTTCCTGCTATATACATTTTAAATGAAAAAGTTCGTGGCTTGGATGGATGCTTTTTACTCCTTTACTTAAAAGCTACACAATGGGATAGTTTATCTATATATTAATTAGTGAAACAAAAACTTTGGACCCCTTTTTACGATTTTTTTTTGCATAAAATTTGGCATACTTATAGTTTATGTGTAGGAGAAGTGCAGAACGCTTAAATGCTTATAAAGTACATTAAATCGATAAATAAAACATTACCCACACTACTATGCATTTGACACACACAAACATATTGATGATAACGATAAAAAATCACAGATGGCGCACTAAAAAGTTTGGAAACAAAGTAGTTGGTCTTGAGATATGAAGATGGCGTTCATATCAACAAGATATTAAAATGTATTATGGTCGAATTTCGACCAATGGGCGACCACTTGTATATAAGAATAACACATTGGTTACATTTTTTATAATATTTTGCAGTAGCAGACCCGATAGACGTCGTCCTATCCAAACTGATGATGCAGGTTGAGTTAGAACTGGAAATTACATGTAATACGATTTTTGTTAAAATCTGAAGACTTTCTGAACTGTTTTTTTTATACATGAGATAGCGAACAAGCACACGGCGCTCCTGATGGTAAGAAATATGGCCTATAGACACCATAGCACCATATGTTACAGGTGCGTCGCTTTCCTGTAGTCGGGATTTTATTCCTATTGTGCAAGTCTAACGGCTGCCCTACCCTCCGGACCGGATCATGACAATTTAGTTATGGCAGCAGGAATAGAAAGTCGGTGGATCCTTACCCGGGCAAGTACTGAACAGCGCTCTTCCCCCAGTGGTCTCCATGGCAATGAGCCAATAAACCCATGCTCGCCTCTTACGAGCTGCCTGGTAGGAAAGGCAAATGACACGAGGAAACCGGAACAACACTGAGGTATCAACTGGTAGTTATAACCATTATCATCATTGTCATAACTAAATTAATTACAATAACTACTACCTCATTACATATCAATTGTTATGTGATGAAAAAGGTTCTTTTGATATTCAATATTGAATTTAATTGAAATTTTAATATTTTAAACCTGACAGATTTTACACTAATGAATCTCGCGGCAAGCTTTTAATAATGATCATAATATAATATTACTAGTGGCCCGCCCCGGCTTTGCACAGTTATGAATGTACATATAAACCTTTCTCTTTAATCACTTTATCTATTAAAAAAAAACCGCATTACAATCCGTTGCATAGTTTTAAAGATTTAAGCACATAAAGGGACATAGGGACAGAGGAAGTGACTTTGTTTTATACTATGTAGTGACGTAGTTATTATTTGATAGATAAAATGTAAAAAATGTGTTTTTTTCTTGTTAAAGCTTTAATTTTCAGAATTTCCTCTAAAATGTTAAAGCTGCTTCTTAACAACTTATATATTCTTTTATATACTGTGTCTTTCCTCGCTCTCTCGCCATCTCGCTCTAGCCATCTCGCTCTAGCCATCTCAATTACGCTTCCCAAATTTGGAATCCAAATTATAAAATTTATATTGACTGGTTGGAAAATATACTGAGAATTTTTTTTAGGTATATCCAATTTAGATCTAATTGTTATTAACTACCTTCAAAGATAGATGTAAAAAAATCACTTGCTACCGTCAATCATACGCAGGAAGGTAGGTAACCTGGCGTTCTTATTGGAGATAGTAAACAGCGAGATTGACGTGCCTGAACATCTCAATCAGATTAATCTACGAACACCCTCAGCGTTTTTGAGGAGGTCAAATTTACTACATTTCCCTTATAATAGAATAAGGTAACTCTTGTATTATTAGAATGTGCTGTTTGTATAATGCCGAAAGTGAAAGGTATAGTTTGGACATGATAACTTTTTTCTCTAATGTTATGTATTTTTTTCCTTTTTGTGTACGATATTCTACTGTCTACAGTTTGAACTTATTATATTTAGCCTAAGCAATTTGACTTGTTTATATGTGAAAACATGTAAATCCTCCGATATCATCCGATATAAACTAGATTTTTCCTTGTGTTGTTCCGGGCTACTTTGCAAAATCTGCCTTCCTACCAGGCAGCTCATAAAATGCAAACATAAACTTATCGTCACACAGGGACGTCTGACTAGGTGGTAGAGTTTCGCAGTGACTCGCCCGCATTGGTACCACTGGCTTACCTATGCTTGCCGCCATAACATTAGTGCTTGCCTTAACGTGTTCCGGTCCAGAGGATAAGGTAGCCTTTAAACTTACCTTTGTTCGGGTCTAACTTCCCATCCATCGTTGACATACATAACATCATCGGCAACACACCATTACCACATTTGGTGTATCTAGGCCATCATTATGAAAAAGACAGGACGGCTATTTAAGCAGCTAGACACATTCATTGGGGCCAAAGTGATGTTGCGTTACAATGAAGATGTTTCTATAGGTGTGGTGAATGGTGTGATTGATTGACGAGGCCCTGTTTCCGAAGAGCACAAATGTATGACACTAATATACCCCCCGTCCGTATATACTTTGGTAAAGAACGCCGTCTTTTTAGCTAATTCAGTCAAAGTCGGGGCAATTTCAAGCAAAATATAGTCACAGAACTGCGAAACGAACAATGCTGTCGATTTTATTAGGTTGGGTTTATACAATACACAAAATGCAAGGTAATGCTGTCGACTTTCGCGTTATTTAACTAGGCTCGAAGCTTTTTTTGCTGGGCAATCATACGTGGCTTTAAGTAGGGTAAAATTATAATAATAATTTTAATTGAAAAGCTCGACCCTTTGAAATTAACCGATACATGACTTTGAACAAACTGAAAACCTAAAACCAGACAGCGATAAGCAAAAAGTAAAAAAGGAATTAAAAGTAATATAAATACTAAAATGTTTCCCTCAAGTTACGATCCTATAAATAATGAGGTAATAAGTGGCTAGTTAAAATTTAAGAGGAAAATTTTATCTGGGGGCGTCGTAGTGCTCCCGGCAAGACGAGCAAAGTGAAGCCCAAGGGCACTACCTACCTTTTCTCGAAGTGTTTCGTCGTACCTCTTAGAGCTGATTTCCGATGAACCAGGTAGTTCTTATATTTAGAATATAACTTCAATAATACGCTAATTAAACATACAAAGTCTCAGTCCAATAGCTCTAATAATTTAGATTTTATTGATAACTAAAATATACTGATTTCGTCACTGACACACTGATGATCACCAAAATGTTTGGCTACTTCCTGAAGTGCTAGGAATCTTGAATTTGGTATGTAATCTAAGTTTAGTATACGACCAACAAAAATTTAACTTTTGTCGCCCATCCTTTAAAATGGGGGTTGGGAGTTTGAATAAAACTTTAAAATGTGAAACCTGAAGTGCTAAAAACCCGAAATTTAGTATGTAAACAAAGTTCAGAACATAAACAAAATAACACCACCTTGCTTCCTGGACACTTGCCAGGGCTAGAATTTAAAGATAAATAAAAAAGAACTGAAAAAACTGGGTATTAGGTTGAAATTGTTTTAAAATACTTTATTTAACATAATTTCATTAGCTTCATATAGCTTGACATTAATAGCTGCTGACAATGTCAGTGGACAAGCATGTTTTTTTATATTTTCCTTGCAATTTTTCCCGTTTTTATTTTCATATGAACCTTCTTCTAACGATAAAAAAATATAAATAAAAATACACTAAAAAATAATTATCATCCATCCGCTTAGGCGTAATGCGATAAATAC
>NJDC01002037.1:28483-67066 GCA_002245475.1 Calephelis virginiensis | reverse complement strand
ATGCTCTTTCTGACATACCCAACTCTCACTTCCATACAGTAACGTTGGAATGAGCACAGAATTATGCAAAGCGAGTTTAGCTTTTTGACTCAAAACCTCGCTTTGGAATATCTTACCCAACCCAACAATATCATAATTGTAAATGAAAGCGAAAAACGTAACGAAGAGAGAAACTGTCGTTACTTTCTTAGAGCTAAGTCGCTAGACCGATTTTGATGAAATTTGATATATCCGTTAAAGACCTGAGTTCAACCATAGGCTACTTATAAACAAGAAACAATCCCAAAATACTACAATGAGGGTGAAATTAGGTATGAAAACCTACTTTACACTTGCTTATAGAGAAGGGATATATATGTTTTTATGTGTAACCCTAAATCTTTTTTAAATTATGCCAAAACTGATTTTATGTAATTATTTGCCACTGCTTTCTAGACCATACTGAAAATTGTTCAAGACCTGACAAGTAGATTCTGAGTTATATTAAACTAGCTGACTCGGCAAATTTGGTCCCGCCCGCCCAGTGACGCACCTGTAACATCTATGGTGTCTATATGCCACGGTCGTCTCTTACCATCAGGAGAACCGTGTGCTGTGAGAAATAGTTCTATATTTTTTTAAACATCATAAAGAATTATTGTCAAAATAGATTACTAATGAAAATATGGATACGGGTAACGGGATAGACAGGTTTGTCGGGATCGTGAGGTCTGGCACTCGATACTCTCTGCCTACCCCGTAACGGACTTGGCGTGAAGATATGTATGCATGGATATTATCAGGTTCCCGGTGAGACATAAGTTGAATCTTTTTGACCAAAACGCTAGGGTATGGTAGATATTATCTGATGTTGGCATCAAGATTGTACCATAACCGATGTGTTTGTATGAATAAGTAGTTTTTATTTTAATGTTATTGCAAACAAGCAGACGAATTTCCTGATCGTAAGATATTCACGCAGCAAGAGACACCGAAGGTAGTAATGTTGCGTTGCCAACTTGAGGCCGAATGTTAGGTTTCGAGCAAAAATAAGTTTACCGGCTACCTTATTCTTTCAACTGGAACACGTCAACGGCAAGCATTAACGTTATGGCGGCAGGAATAGGTAAGGCGGTGGTATTAATCCGGGCAAACTGCTGCGGAACACCTAGTAAATAAATGTACTTATAGTAAATAAATAAATAAATGTGGAGAAAGGTAGGCAGATATAAAAGAATCGTACACAGGGAACTTTATACTGTCTGCCTACCCTGTACCCTCTAATTCGATTGTGTGTGTTTAACATTTTCTGTACCCTCTAATACGAACGTGTGTGTTTAACATTTTTGAAAAAGTTACTTCGCTGCTCGAAGCTGAGAAGAATCTAAAAATACAGGTGAATTATAAACTACAATTATAATAGTACAAGCGTAGAATCTATACTTATTATCGTCAGCACTTGGTGGAATTCCATTGTATATAACTTCCAACCAAATAAGTACTGAACGTTAAATTAAAACAGTCTTTTTATCTTTACTTTTAAAGCCCTGGTGATGCTGTAAAAAGCGACACCCGTTGGTTATCGAGTAACGAAAAGTATTAAATAAAGTGTATAGTGGATAAGTATCCGCGTTTACTACAAAAAAGTGTAAAAAGCGCAAAAGCGTCTACATAAATAATGGCCTAGCACATTACTCCCGGTTCAGGTGGGTCTGTACTTCCCGTGTCATTGTGAAATCAAACGCACCGCTACCACCCACTTCCTGGCTGCGAGAATTCCAACAGATGCCCGGAGGCATTGATCGGTTAATCATTCCAGGATTGGATCAGGCTGCGCAAATAGGAGAATCGAAACTCTCTCCCTTTCTCTACAAAGTAAACTTTCAATAAATTTCATATTATACGGTCGGTGGGTTATTTCATGTCACAGATTAGACCATAATATTTGTTACGAATTGTGAGTAGGTACATGTAGATTTATTTTGTATTGTGTCTCGTTTTGTTTGCTAATTTAATTTGTCGGGTATTAATAAAATCATAATATTAATACGTCAAGCAAAAGATTTGGAACCCTTTTTATGAAAATTGCGACTACAGAGGAGTATAAAATTTTGCACACTTATAGTTTATGTGTAGGAGAACCGCAGAACGCTAATATTTTTCAATAATAATGCTTATAAAGAGCATTACATCAATAAATAAATCATTACACATACTACTTTACATTTGACACACACAAACAAGAACATTGATAACGATAAAACTTCACAGATGGGTCACAAACTACATTCATAATGTTTGGAAACAAAGTAGTTGGTTTTGATAAATGAAGATGGCGTTCTTATCAAAAATATTTTTTATTAAATAACGTTTAATTAAATTTTATTATGGTCGAATTTCGATCAATGGGCGACTACTAGTAATAATAAAAAAATTAACTGTAATAATAAAATCTTCATTTGCCCGAAGCAAATCTCTTCAATAAATTTCTTATTTTTAGTATGGTATTTATATTATAGTAACTAAAACGTTTTTTCCGAATTAAGTTTACACGAAAACTTAGTTTTCTATTGTTTTATGGTTCATATACTCAGATTAATGTAATCGTATTCTTATTATCATAATAAATTAATAATAAATAAACAAATTACATAAATTTATAAAACCCCAAAATTAGCAAATGTTATGGGTAATAGTCAACTATAAAAAAGCATAAAAATACCTTAAAATATCTACCGGACCACATTTTTGATAAACACTCAAAATACAGATATCATAAATATAATTAATTCAATGTGATCGTCTCATTAGTCGAGTGGATAGCGTACACGCTTAAATCAGCCGAATAACCGAGAGGTTCGGGTTCGATTCCCGACAAGTGCAAGCATATTTTGTGTGATCATCGTTTGGATGTCTGTATTTCCAGATCTGATGTTCATTAAATTTATACTGGCATCTATTCAGATATTTCTATATTTGTATCGTTGATAAATCCATAATAAAAGCACATACATTTTGCTTACTTGTTATTAGATTCGATTTGTACAACTTGTCCAAGGATATTTATTTGTTTATTATTATTTTATAAATAACCTAAACATAGTAAGAATAAAAAAAACTCATAACAATGACATACTATAAAACAATATAACTAATATTAATAAATCTATATAAATAAGGACACTGAAAGTTACAAATTGTTATACAAGTGCTAAGTAATATTCTTTCAACCGTTTTTTGAAGATGGGCAGGGAAGTGTTATCACGGACCTCTAGAGGGAGTGAATTCCATAATTTGACGGAACGATAAATAAAGGAATTTGAATAACAATGTGAGTGGGATACAGGAAAACGAAGTATTGAGTTACGACTAGAACGATACGGTGATTCACTAGAGTGTACAAAATTAAAGCGCTCTGAAAGATAAGAGGGGGCAGATGGATTATATAAAATATTATAAAGGAGGAAAAGTATATGAGAATTCATGCGAAGACGGATAGGAAGCCATTTGAGTTTTGCTCTAAAGATGGAGATATGGTCATATTTGCGAAGACCAAAAATAAAACGAATACAAGAATTTTGGAGTTTCTCAAGTTTATTTAAAAGAGAGAGTTACTGTAGCATCGAGAAAACATGAATCAGCATAATCAAGAATAGGCAAAATGAGAGTTTGAACGAGATACATTTTGTTTAATAAGGAGGAAATTTTTAAGAGATTGCAGTGAGTGAAAAAATATATATTACATCAAAATGTACAATATTGGACAATGAATTTGTAGAATTTGATACATGCTGAATCTCGGGCTAAGTTTTTCTTTATTGACATTTCCCTTGAGGGTCATCAAAATACAACCGCAACATTCGCGACAACAGGCTGGGAATTCAAAGCCCTATTTGCGTAGGTACGCACGTTAAACGTGTTATCTGAATGCAACATAAATGCGCGTGTAAAACGCCCTATCTGAATAGGCTCTAATACACTCAACAGATACATTCGTATTGAATGCTAACGTCAAGTTCATTCCATATTAAATACGTCCGTAAATGTATCTGAAGCAACCCGCCCTAATTCTAGGAATCTGTTCCAAGCATACAAAGCACAGACGAACAAGGATGATTTAGCTATCGATATGGCTGACAAGATTAAATTACAAAAGTTCGTAGGATGTAGATGAGGCCAGAACTATTATGCTTTGCGAATTCGCTTAAGTTTTGCAATTCTTAATATACATATTTCATATTTCTCGTGTTCGTGTGTTTGTGACTGAACTTCTCTTAAGCGACTGGAGTGATTTTCATGAAATTTTTTGTGCGTGTTAAATGGGATTCGAGAATGGTTTAGATTCACAATTTGGTCCACTGTAAGTTTTTTTTAATTATTTTTTTATTTGTAAGTAGTCTTTGATATTTGAATGTTTTACATTGGATCCAGCAGACTGCGCTACTGTCGGAGTATCAAATATTATTTCATTTCAAGCGATATAAAGTTTGCTGGGTCAGCCAGTATAAGTATAAAAGTCATTACGTATAGTTTCAGAATATATAGTAAAATACACACTTTTTATTTTTTTTGCTCGACCATTTATTTTTTGGTTTTCAATTTTCTGACAAAAATAAAATTGCCCGTGATTGTATATGTGCCCGGTTGGCGATAGACTAACAAACTTTCACATTGTGGGACTTGGTGTCTTCGGCCAGTCCTGGGTGTACTATTTGTGACTCTGTCTACTTCTTCCAGGATATAGGCGTGAGTTACTTTAACAACTTTATACAGTTCGACAATAATTAGTAAACATCTTTATATATTAAATACAAATTTAACCTTCTTTACAAAATGCAATATTCATATTAAATGCATATTTTTCATTAACAAGTTACAACAAAGCACAGTCAAATAATTACACTTTTGCTTTGTACTATAACTATAAATTATGGACGTATTATATTGTTATAATGCTATATGTTTTGGTTTATGGATCTAGAAAACATATTTTCATTAGTAGCTTTAATTAATAAAAAAATAAGTCTATGTTACTTAAACATTTCTATTTGAAACTATATGTTGCCCACGTCATTGCCCGCGTGGTTAATGGTCCCACAGCAATATTTTTTCAGGATAAATACTGTCATATGCGTTAATTAAAGTTACCCTCTACGTGTTTGCCAAATTTCATGAAAATTGGTTGAGCGGTTTTTTGGTGAAGGTGTAACAAATAAACAAACATAAAATGTTCCATCCGTTTATGCGTGATGCAAGGACCTATATAAATGTATATTTTTTATATAAATAAAATATTAAAAAACACGCTTTACTTGTCACTCAAAAAAAATTATGGGGAAGGCTTGGGCAGACCTAATATAAGCCTTTATTTTGCTCATTCCGCAGTGTAACATGCAGTGTAACAGTTGTGACGAGAAGTCCTCTAAATGACACAGAATGTGACAAGCCTTACTAATGTTCCTACCGCCCACCACCGCGACCACACCACGAATAGGGACCGAACTCGGGAAACAAATCCACTTGTCACATCCTTCACCAACTTTGCCAAAGAACTCACTTCAGAGAACACCAAATCGCACTCGACGTACGTTTCACCTCGACACCGATGTATCCTCAGGAAATCGACTCTACCGTAAACGACGACACTCGAGTGTCACTTAGTTAGGCTTGTCACATTCTGTGGCATTTTGAAAACTTCTCGCAACAGCAGCTACACTGCTTACGCGGAATTAGTAAAATAAAGGCTTCATGCATCTGTTATAATGGATTTTCGCAAAGTAACTTCTGATTCTATAAAATATCTCAGGTCGGATAATGAGGATACTGTGATTGTAGTCGGTAACTCATTTACTTTCATTGCAAAATTATTTGCAATTTACATAGAAAGTCGACAAGAACCGGCATTCAGTAGTAATTAAAGTATTGTTGTTACGAGTCGGACTCCCCCAGCGAGGGTTCCGTAGTAATAATAGCATGATGTATTATATATGTACATTTGTCTGGAAGTAAAATGTTACTAATTTATGCGGCAGGCATGAAAGTAACTGCGACTATACACCGGCAACAACGACCTATCGAAAATTTGCTGGTATCACCGACATATTTAACTAGTTTTGGAAAGATATGATATATTTATTGCAAAAAAAAATTGTTTATGCATTTTAGGTTTAAATAAACGGAAAAATTAAATAAAATGTTTAAAGTAAAATACTAATACTTGACGGGCTCCAAAAAAGAAGGAGGCTGTCCATTCGATTTTGGTTTTTATTTTTCTGTGTATGTGTTAGGCGATTACTCCGTCAAAGTCAACCGATGTTTATGGTTATTTTCAGAATTCAGGTCATGATTTCAAGATGGTTCCACATTAATGTTATCATGATCCGACTAGTGGTTATTGTGTTGATAACATTTGTGGGACCATGTCGGAACCTTTTGCTAATTTCGAAAAAAGAATCATCAAATCATGACGTGGTACTCAATGAAATAGCAGGATTCGATTTTGCAGTTTTACTGTGCTTAAATACTATTTCGGTATTGAAAGACTGGGCTCTTCTGATGGTAAAAGGCAACCTTAGCGTTAGACTCCATAGATGTTATGTTATGTTACCCTTTCTCTGGTATGATATATGACATTTTTTGTGCAGCAGTAATAGCTCCACCAGGACACAGATGTATATAGTCCGATGAAGTTGTATAAACCTCGCGGTTAGCAACATATTGGTTATTTCAAAAAAAAGACAAAGAACTCCAACTCTCACAAGGCGAGTCTGATTAATTTGTAATCCCGATTTATGCGATTGCCCTCTAATTTTATCATCAGCAATTTATTTAATCTGACGAAGACCTCTCAATAGAAAGCTTTCTAGATATTATAATAGGAACAATGTAACTGAAATGTTGAAAATTATCGTAGTAATAAACGTATAATTATATTTTAATAAAGCCTACAGCGGGGGTTTATTTCAAAAACCCTTTAAAATAATAACACGCAATAATTGTATCATAATGAGATCGCATATCATATTGGAGAATATATATTAAATTATAAATGTAAGTATGCTACAGAGCGGGCGGGTTTACATTTGAGGCTAGGGCCCCGTGTATACGGAGGGCCCTTTATGTACAGACATTATCAGAATTAAAATTTTGTATTTATTTCCAATTTTTTTAAATTAAATACATTGTCAACAAACCGAGGTTAAGCTTTTAAATGGGTAGCGCAAATAAGATATTGACTACTCAACGATCCAAAGAAAGCCAACAGGGTTGAACACTGACAATTCATTACTAAAAATTCATATGAGCTTTTATGAAACTTTATCACCTAGACTGAAATGGTAAGATAATCCAGTCATTTAATGTACTCGATTATTATATTCATATAATAAGATGTAATCAGTTATATTTTTTTTGCCATTAGCGTCAATTATATTTTAATTTGTACAGTTTGAATAGATGTGTAGCTATAGGCACATAACTTTAAATAAGTACAACCTACGTTTACAGACTATTATGGATACAATTTTAACAAAATAAAAATGAAGTTATGTATTAATAATTACAAACTGGCGTTTCACTAAGTGCCAAGGTCGGAAACATTAAATCAAATAATATAACATTACAAAAAATCTATTAACCCTTTAGTACATTGCACTCATATAAATGTATAAAAATAGTAAGATTGATAGAAGAGGAGGCAAACGAGCAAGTGGGATGGAAAGTGATCACCTCCGCCCACGGACATGCGCAATACCAGGAATAACAAAGATGCGTTGCCGACCTTTAAGGAATGAGTACGCTCTTTTCTTGAAGGTTCCTAAGTCATAATCGTTTGGGAATACCACCCTCGGTAACTGATTCCTCAAAGGTGTTATACGAGGTTAAAAAATGTCTTCGGAATCGCATAGTTGTAGATCGCATCAAAATGATGGGCATGACACCTTAAGCTCTGACGCGATGTCCGAAGTTGGAAATCAGCGGCTGGAATTAAACCAAACAACTCCTGAGTAAAAATAAATGCATGTGCATTATATAAAATACATAAATCGATATTTTCCCAAAGTAATATATAATATGTATATAAGTATTAGTCACAGATAACAACATTTATTTGAATAATCACTGAAGTAAGTTGTTTATACCAATTTCTCAATCAACAACTGTTCACTACAATCAGCTAAAAAATGTTTTGTATAAAATGTTCCCCCAAATGAAAGCTATTGAGTTGAGTGAGACATGTTATCGTGCAGAAATCCGTAGCGCTACCAAAACAGAAAGTAGCGTATGTACTACTTTAAAGACCTGTGTAACAACATACCCAAACAATGCTTCATTTCCACTTTAAAGATGGGCTGCTATACAAACGGATTTCCTTTTCATTATTTTTTATTTACTATTTAATTTACTAGGTGGTAGATTTTGGTAGTGACTCGCCCGGATTGGTACTACCGCCTTGCCTATCCTTGCCGCCATAACGTCAATGCTAGCCGTTAATGTGTTCCAGTTCATAGGTTAGGAAGTCGGTAAACTTACTTTTGCTCGAGGCCTAATCATCTCTATCGCTGCCTCCGGTTGGCAACGCACCATTTCCACCTTTGGTGCTTCTAGGCGACGTGAATTTCTTACCATCAAAAAATCCGTCTTCTTGTGAGCCTTCCAACATCATAAAAAAATACACGTGCGCTTTTACTATACTTATTAATCGCCTCTGTGGTCTAGCGATCCGGGTATTGGACTTGACTGCATGAGGTCGCGGGTTCGAATCCCGGGTTGGTCAAAAAAAGAAAATTGGATTTTCTCAATTTTCTAATAAAAAAAATGTTGGTCGGGATTGGAAATGTGCCCTGTTGGCGATAGGCTTGCCACCTATCACATTGTGAGACTTAGTGTCTTCGGCTAGCCGTATGTGCCCTGGTTGTGCCTGTGCCTACCTCTTCGGGGATATGGACGTATAGATACTAATTAATTATCAAAACATTAAACAATAAATGATAATCGGTCGCTTTTGAACTATGATATGGTTGAGTAAGTGAGCCTGTAAAATGAAAGCCCCATGTGTTGGCCCACTCCGACAATATCACGGTCCATCCCTGTGGTTATGCTTATTATAGAGTAGAATTTTCAGCATGCAGCCAACCATCACCTATTAAAAACAAAAACATTAAATTCTGTAAATCAGCCCCGTTTTGTTGTTTCAATTAAGTTTTGCATAGCTGCCCAATTATGTATTTAGAGTATGTTAAATGCACCAATGGAAATACCATGGCCTTTAATTATTTTAATATGATCCGTGTTGGTCCGGGCTCCCTTGCAGAATAGACCATCTGCGTTCCTGCCAGGCAACTCGTAAAAGGCGAGTAGAGCCTTACCGTCACTAGCAGCGTAACTTCTGACTAGGTGGTAAAGCTTCGCAGCGAATCACCCGGATTGATACCACCGCCTTACCTATTCCTGTCGCCATAACATCATGACGTGTTTCGGTTTGGAGGATAAGGTAGCCGGTAAACTTACTTTTGCTCGAGGCCTACCATCCCGGCCTCAGGTTGGCAACACACCATTACCACCTTTGGTGTGTCTAGGTGGCGTGAATTTCTTACCATCAGGAAATCCGCCGGCTTGTTTGCCTTCCAATATCAAAAAAAATATATTTACAATAATTCTAAAATAATCAAGGGCAGTAGAACTGGAAAAATTTGATCCATTTACTTCATTAAGTTCCACGACGCAATTTGATACTATTTTTCTCGAATGATAGGAAATAATTCCGAAATTGTTCCACATATATTTTATCAACCTCCTTGTAGTTTTTGAGTTGTACTAAATTATGCAATAAAATAGCTTAAGTTGACGACCTCACCGATGATGATGATGATAACTGATCGATACATGACAAAATTAATCAAGACCCAAAAATGACTGCTTTTAAAAAAAGAACCATCAAAATCGGTGCGTTTTTGGACGAGTAGGAAATCGCGTAACAAACATACAAAAAATAAAAAAAAACATACAGCCAATTGAGAACCTCCTGCTTCCTTGGAAGCGGTTAATAAATAGAAAGCCAAAATCTTGGACTTGTGTTTTAATTAATAATCAAATTAAATTATATATAGTTAAAGTAAATAATTTATACCTACTAAAAAACTCTAGATAGTTTTGTTAGTTGTTGTTTGTCAAGTCTAGTTTCTTACAACACATCTAGGAAATCGTTGTGTGATAAAGTATCGCCTCTGTGTTCTAGCGGTCCGGAGTCGGACTTGACTTCTTAAAGTCCCGTGTTCGATTGTATCGTGTATTTTAAATTTTCTAATAAAACAACGTTGTCCGGGATTAGTTATGTGCCCGGTCGTCGATAAATTTGCACCGACCACATTGTGGGACTTGTGTCTTCGTATAGTCGTGGGTACGTTGGTTCTGCTCCGCCTACCTGTTCGAAAATTTGAGCGTGAAAATACTCTTTAATGAACGTGAAGGAAGTTAGGTCTGAAGGAGTTGTGACACACGCTTAATAGTCACTGCCTTCCTTGCAAGGGACTTGGCATGAAATGATGCATTTATATAATTGTATAAATATTTGGAAGTGAAAACGTTCGTTAGACGGCGCAGGGTACTTGCGCAAATGTCCGTGTTGTCATGTTTGTGTACGATAGCGCAATCAATGAATATTGTATTCTATCACATAAATGATAGTACTCTCATACTGATAAAGCAATTCGTGCAAAATGATTCCCTAACCGTTCCAAAATATCAAAAATTAACGTTAATAAAAATGTACAATCAAGTTTTCACTTCTGCCGGAGTGCAACCTGTCGTTTTTTAATTTTTCATGTAACCTTACTTAAACTAACGCAAGGCAGAATGAGAAAAAATACCAAGAGAAAAAAGATTCATGTTTATACAAGTATATATAAAAATGCATCACTGAAATATATATAAGCGCATAATTTTCGACTGCACTAATTTAGCAAGTTTTAATATTCAATTATTTGTGAAAGTCCAGCGGAGGTTTGAAAGATTATATACATTATATATACAATATTATTATTATATATACATTAGGAAAATCTACGAAGAAATTAAGAAAAATAACACTTTCATTTTTTCTGTACAAACTGGATGGGAGGAACGAGTTCGACACTAACTTCGTTCAGCTAGTTGTTATTACAAACCAGATATTTAAATTATTTAACGCTATTTGCAACTTTACAAAATGGCATCTAACATAAAAAATCTAATTTTGATTGAACACTTAAAGTGTAATGTACTGAGATAATGTGTTATTATTTTGGTGATTCTGGCATAGAGAAAATGTAATACAAAATTAAAGACCGCGGCACGAATGCCAAGATTAAATATAGCATGCCATTCGCCTTAACGATATTACCGATCGCCAAGTCTCATTGGGAAGTACTTTCGATTGCAAAGAGCTTTATCAATGTTTACGACAAAATTTTGTGAAATTAGTGCCAAGGTTTCTAGACTAGATTATTTAAGAGCAGTTAAGGTAAAAACAACTATAATTTTATTATACCTAAATACATTTATAATTATAGTATTTGTATATATATAGTATGCACATTTAATCGTTTACTATTATTTTTTCTTTTTTTTTAGTGCATATTAATAGGTTTTTTGTTTTTCTCTAGGGTTTGATGTATATAACATATATATGTTAATGCTTTATATTATATATAATAATATTATATATAATGCTGTTTATTGTGTACGTACTGTAAGTCTACCATTTAAGTTATTCTATGAGCTCCTTTTTGGGTGAGCTGGAATAAATCTCTTTGAGATAAGCTGACCTTATGTACAAGTCTTTTAGGTTCAAAGTTTATATAAGTTTTTTTGTGTACAATAAATGATTAAATAAATATATACCAGTTTATGGTATATGAGTTTGAAAATATTTTTCTTAAATTATTCAATAAAATTCTTTTGGCCCTTGATGAATATGTATATGTATGAAATAAACGTATTGTATAACTAAGTTATGGTATTAATATAATAAATACCGAAGCTTATTGAGTATTTCTGTGCAAATATTCGAAAATTCAATGCGTTTGAATATGTTGGTACAAATAAATATTTTTAAAAACGTCTGATATACATTTTCTGCAAAAAAATGATTTACAATTCCTTTCGTTTTGTTTGAATGTCGGCGCTTGTTAAAATTTCCAAGTATTCATATTTTGAAATGAAGAAACATTTGTACTGTTTTACGTATCACTTATAGTTAATTACTGTATAAAAAGTCTACCGGTTTCGCATTACACATCAGGGCTAAGACTTCATTTTAGTTTTAGGTTTAGTTTAATTTTAGAGCTGTAAACAGAAAAATCTGTATCACATTATTTCATTTAAAAATAAATTTTATGTGTAATATGACTATTCAATTTTATTTGTTTTTAATTACTTTCAGTACTAGTCAGATAGAAATAAAAATTAATAAACATTTTCACATTATATTATATTGATAACACACATTTTAAATACTACATACGATTCTTATTTTGTTCCCTGACCGAGGATTGAACCCGGGATCTCAAGACGTCAAGGTCGACGCCAGATCGCTAGACCACAGAGACGATCAAATTCAAGTAAGACAAAATCTGAATCTTCACCTGCCTTCCGGAAAAATAACAAACTTCTAAAACAATATTTCTTTATTTTCATATGAGAGGTTTCTAACACAAACAATAATCGACTTTTGTTTCTCATAGTACAAGCGTACCTGGAGAACTTGAAATATACTAAGATAGAACCGATAGCAACAGCGCTGGTGGCCGCGGCAAACGTTTGCCTCGTTGTGATAATGATTTACGGTGGTCTCTTCACCAGCACAGAGTCTAACTATATCCTCGGATTCAATTACTCATGTGCTGTTTTCATAACAGAGGTGTCTGTCTTTCATCTAATTATCCAAGTATTGTTATGTATTAGCAGATATTAGTAAATATAAATCTTTGTTACTAGTATTGTTGTCTTACAACCATAATACTAGAATATAATTTGCTAATTGAAAGTTAGATCATTTTGTGGAATCTGTCCAGAGACAAAAAGTAAAAAAATATATAAGAATATATGTATAACATTTGTATACGTAAGTTTTTGCATTTAAGTATCTCTGTTTTTCTCGTACATTTATTAAAGATAGCAGAAATATTAAACCGGGTTAATATTTATCGAATTATATTTTTATACTAGCTGCCTGTTCCGTCTTCGCTTGGATGGTAATTTTTTTCATAAATTTTGATCATAAATTAAGATTTAAGCTAGGTATCCTTTCTTTCAAGTCGAATCAAATTGCAAATTTCATTGAAATCGGTTGAGTAGTTTAGGAGTCCATCGCGGAAAAACAACGTGATACGTAAATTATACCTACCTATAATTATTTAATATATAATTAAGGCCCCATACTTAGTCAGCCAGAAGAGCCAATCAGCGCACTCCCCCGTTCCATGATTACTATTAAATATTGCGCTCTAAAGTAAATGAAAAAAGTCTATGAAAGTAATTTGAAAAAAAAATATAAAACCTGAAACAGTTATCTTTTAGGTATAATACTTATCTATGTTTATGTTAAATCTGGTGTCGATATTTTCATAATTGAAGTAGACAATTGGGTTTTGCTTTCAAAAAAGGGTTAACTTTTTCATTTTTTTCTATCGAGCAAAGTGAAATGAATCGTGTTTTGGAAACACTAGTCTTATAAAGCATATTAATGTTAATCTTGTGTAGTTTTGTCGCCAAGATCCATAATTGCTTTTTATGAAAAAAAGCTTTAAAAAAACGGGGCTGACATGTCTACTCTATGACAAAGTCCATATAATAAAAATAATAAAAAAAAAGCTTAAAAAAACAATTTAGCTTAACGGAGCTGCCCCGGGGCCGCCAAGATTTGCTTATAAATAATCAAAATGTAAAATATTTAAAAAAAATGTATTAAAATTTTCCATGTGACAAGAATATAAATTATAACCGCCTGTGCTGAGCTAGGTCCCCCTGTAACGAGTCACGAAGAATAAGTACTTACCCGACCTTTTGAGTATCTTTCAAATAAGGTACAATCAGGGCTCCAACTACTAGCCAAAGACAAGAAGTCCTACAACCGAGCTGGGTTATTTTTATTGTAGTATAAAACATATATTATTTTTGTTGTCCACTTTCCACACCCGACTGCTAGACTTAAGAGGTGACTCACGTTTGGCTATTATGTAATAATTTAGGCGTAATAAATTGACCATCTATTTTTTCGAAAGGTAACATATAATTCTTGTTAAGAAAGATGAACTACGTTATAATTTCCTAAAGAAGAACTAACCGAATCCTAAAGAAGAATAAAAGTAATCGCGTCATATACAAAAAACATATAGTCCGTGGTAATCTCCACCTGTTTGGTCGGTTGAAAAACTTTAAAACATAACTTTCTTTTTCGTAATCAGGTAAATAGCATACACAAATTAAGCAAAACGCATTACCGTAATGGCTTGTTTGTCGATACTACAATTAATAATTGGCTGCGTTTTGGATGTCGTCCCAAACGCCATCGTAAACACAATCTTAATTTGTAAGTACATCCATACTAATATAATAAATGCGAGTGTTTATCTTATCGGTAAAATAAAAAAACGAACAAAAGCGAGTCAGACTTGCATATAAAGGGTTCCGTAGCTGCAAGTAATATAATACAAAAGTTTTTGAAGTTTATATGCAGTGGTTGTGGTTTATGACATTTGAAAAAACTTCATACTAGATCTCCTCCTAACCAATTTTCGGTGGAAGTTTACGTGGTAATGTAAATCTATGTTTTACTTTCATCATTATTTTTTAGAAATAATAGAGGGGTCAGACAGGCGTGAGGAATCTATAAGGGTTCCGTTTTTTGGTCTTTGGGTATGAAACCCTTACGTGATGACGCTCATGGCCTTCTGGTGGTAGGACACAACCGTGGTCTAGGGATACCATAAATATTATAGGCACGTCACTGTCCTAAGGACGGAGTACTGGGCCTGATTTGCAAGTCTATCCTGCTACCTTACTCTTCCGACCGGAACATGACCATATCATTGTGGTGGTAGGAATAGGTAAGTTCTACCCTAGCAAGTTGAAGCACAGGACTTTACCACTAGTCTTGTTAGTTGGTTTCGTGACCCATTTTCGCATTATAATGTCAGTAGGATAACTAATAATATTTTGATCATCTAATTTAACCTGTTGGTTCCAGGCTTTTTAAACGCTTATGTGAAATATTTTGAGACGTATTTGGTATTTTTCATCGTCGGGTTTGGCATAACTTCTAATTATGAATATTATTAGAATTAAAAAAAAAAAAGTTGAGAGGTGTCAAGGGACACCCGGATGGAACGAAGTTCTCTCTCTCAATCTCTTGTAATCTCTATCTCTATATCTCTTATAGAGAGAGACAGACAGAGAAACATGAAATAAAAAAAATTAAAATTATAAAAGAAATGAAAATGATAATAAAAAAAATAGAAAATGAAAAATAAAAAAACGTAAAAAAAATTGTCCAACCCGGGATTCGAACCCGGGACCTCATGCAGTCAAATCCAAGTACTGAACCGCTAGACCACAGACCAAAAAGTGTCGTGATAACATTTTCGTAAGATTTTTTTCCGTCTAGCCCCAATTCACAACGCGCAATAAGGAACTTCGTTCCAACACTTTTTCTGTTTAACGTAGCTACTTCATACCATCTGCCTACCCCGTAAGGGACTTGGCGTTAAGATATGTAATGTATGTAAGTATGTATTATTTATAATATAATTTCAATTTCACTTTTTACAATAAATTCCGATTTAAGACTTAAAGTTCCTCGTATTGATCTGTGTCATCTGTATAGAGTAGAATATTTGCCTATCTTTCAGGAAGCTCGTAAAAGGCAAACATAGGTCATTACCAATAATACCACTTATTGTAGCACAATAACCTACAGCAACTACCTAGTTAGAATAGCTATTTTTTCCGCCATAATTACAGTGTCATATTTAAACCCAGAAAATAAACTAAACCGTAGACGACCACAGAACATCACTGCACCGATAAAATCTATGGTACCTAAAGATTGTCTTTTTACATCAGAAAGGCCGTGTTTTTATTTTTCTTATCCCATAAAAATCAGTTGTCTCTCGGTAACAAAGTAACAAAGAGGTCATTCAAAACTAGTCTGGCAGAACATGATCTTTGTCCCCCAGACGGCTGTAACAAAGGAGCTATATCAAGATGCTGATACTTTCGCGTGCTCACACAAAAGAAGTACAAGGAATGAATACACGTCAATGTCTAGACTACCTATTCAATTTTCACCTTGACACAGTCTCGCGAAGATAACATTCATAGTCATAATATAAAGCCAGCCAATGATGTCTAGGTGATAACTGTATATCGCCAGGATTGGTATCACTGGAGCTGTGCACCAACTTGCTCAGGTAAGGATCCACCTACTTACCTAATCCTGCCGCCGTAATAATCGAATCATATTCCGTTACGGAGGGTAGGGTATCCGGTAGATTTGCACATTATAATTAGGTATACCAAAAACTCCGACTACTTTATAAAGTAAGTATCTTCACGCTAATATCCGCGAAGACGTAGGCAGAGAGAGACGTAGGTAGGTAGAGAGAGAGACCAGGGCACCCACGACTAGTCAAAGACACTAAGTCCTACAATGTGATAGATGGCAAGCCTATCGCAAACCGGGCATATATGCAATCCCGAGCAACAATGTTTTTTTTAGGAAATTGGAAAAACCACATTCTCTTTTTATTGCCCGACCAGCGAATCAAACCCGGGACCTCATGAAGTCATGTCCAACACCTGGACACAAAGGACCACAGAGGTTACTTTATAGCGACTCGTATAACATCTATGGTGTCTATATGTCATGGTTGTCTCTTTATATCAGGGAAGCGGGTTGTTTGTTCGTTATCTTATACCCGACAGACCCGTAATATCTGTCCAGTCTATAAGCAATTGTTGTCTCTTACCACCAGGAATGACGTCCACTCTTTTATTTTCTTAAGACTAGCTGTGATGCGACTTCGTACATATGAAGTGAAACAAAAAAGACTAAAATAAAAGTAGCCTAAATTACTCCTTATCACATCAGCTCCCTGACAGTGGAAATCCCGTCAACAACGGTCCAGCCATTTCAAAGGCAAGCTGAAACGAACAGATAGACCGACAGATAGATACACAAAATGTTATGTATGTACCGTATACACATTCATGTGCATTAAGTAAAAACAGCTATTTTAAAATTAAAGAGTTATATTTTATACCAATAATTTTACTATAATTGTTGATATGAAAATGTAATGTAAAATAAGTTTTTCATAAAAGCCTATTTTTGTGACAATATTTTTATTGTAAAGGCAATTTCTAGCAGTAGACTTGACTACTCTTACTTCATTTAAGTCAAAACATGAAAACATTAGGAATTTCAGAGGTTTCTACCTTCCACCTTTCGGACCTTGTCAGTTTTAGTAGGTATATCATATCATTTCGTTTTCATTAAACCTTAGTGTGTGTGTGACAAAAACACAATCGTTTTAGGTTGGCTGCTTTAAAATTAAGTTGGATAATTCCAACCGAACAAATAAACCTAGACTGCAATAATTTAAATAAAAAAAAAGAACAGGTTGTACTCCGAGAGTGCCCGCAGAAGTGAAAACTTGAATATTAACGTTGTGCATTTTTGATATTTTGGAATGGTTGGGGAATTATTTTGCACGAATTGCTTTAATTATCAGTATGAATGTTAATGAAAGACCGTCATTTTTTAAATTTAGAAACATGAAACTTTATTTTCGCGTAAGTTACTAAAAATGAGCAGATACGCATTTAACCGGTTTTGGAAATTCTGCCCCTAAAAGAGTGAAATAGAGTTTGGAAATTTGTATGAAACTCCTTATCAATGTGATACAAAATAAAGTGTTTAATTAAAATAATATTTTAAATTAATCAGTACGCCACGCGAGCAAAGCCGCGGGTAGCAGCCCGTATTGGTATAATAAATAAAATTTCAACTTTTTACCTTACATATTTCAAAAATCTATCATTTTAATTTTCATTATCCTGAATTGATTTTACCTGTACATCTATATATATATATATATATTTACAGGTATATATATATATATATACCTGTAAATCTCATATAAACTGGCGAGATATTGCCCGCTGTTTGTTGAAATCCAGCAAACCGTATGCAGAAACAAATTGGATGTAATGAAAAATAAAAGGAAATGTAGACGGATCTGCAATCGATTAATCTCTTCATTTCTCAGGCACGTACGCTTCTCACCTCATCGACATTAATTATTTATAGTCTAAGAGCCGGTGGGAGATCGACCTTCACCGATGTGACAACCAGATGAGACAAATTTTTTATCAAATATAATTTATAAACAAAATATATGCCCATAATTACTTGCCTAGCTGAAACTGCTCGTGGCTATTTTTAATTACATTATGTATGCTATATTATGTTTTTGCAGGCAAGTCTATATGACTGATTTTATAATAAAATAATCTTAAATTTGATATAACTTTCGATAAGTTAGCAGAACGATGGAGTCACCTAAATTGACTTACCTGTTCACATCTGTTTGCCTAGTAGCTATACACAAAAATGGGTAGGCAAACCTACTGAGGCATATTCTGTGTGTTAATAACTAACAGGAAAACAAAATTCATTTGGCTATCAAAAGAATGAAAGTGATGAAAATAAAATCGATTATAGATAATTTAATTAAAAATAGCCATGAGCACTTTCAGATAGGCAAGTAATTATAGGCATATTTGTTTATAAATTATATTAAATAAAAAATATGTCTCATCTGGTTATCAGATCGGTGAAGGTCGATCTTCCACGGTGTCCTCTACTATTATCCATATAACAAACACAGCGATTCTAAT
Source organism: Calephelis virginiensis (assembly GCA_002245475.1). NCBI lineage: Eukaryota > Metazoa > Arthropoda > Insecta > Lepidoptera > Riodinidae > Calephelis > Calephelis virginiensis. The sequence goes on along the minus strand of NJDC01002037.1, from coordinate 48,148 downwards.
TCTACTCGTGTAAACGCGATTTAAGCTGCATAGAGAGCTGGTGCATGATTACTTTTATATTGGAGAGCGTTTTCATCAAACAAATCAGTTTCAATACAAAAATGTGGAAGTGCAATACACAACGTTTTTGGAATAATGAAGTTTCTTCACGACCATACAAAGTAAGCAAAGTCACAACCTAGGCACCCACGACTAATCGAATACACTTGAAGTCCCCGAATGTGATAGGTGCAACCCCGGTACACCAGACACATGTCCAATCCCGGGTATCGTTACTTTATTAGAAAATTGAAAATCCTACTAATATTATAAATGCGAAAGTTTGTATGTTTGTGTATTACTCCTTCACGCAAAAACTGCAGAACCGATTTTCATTAAATTTGGCACACACCTAGACGGTGTAACACATAGAATAGTTTTTATTTCGAAAAAAAATTCATGTGGGACTATTAAAAACGTGGGAACGCCGCAGGCAACAGCTAGTATATAATACATTCCATTTAATTTCTTACTCAACCCGGGATTGAACGCCGAGCCGAGCCCATGTTTATTTTGGAATAACTACCCTTATTACACGATTTTACAGCAATTTAATTACACTTTCAACATTCCTTTTTATGTTAGAGGTTAGCGAACAAATACAGGGCTTTTCTAATGGTAAAAAACACCCGTGGTATAAACACCTTAAATATTATATGCGTGTCGCTATCCTTTGACCGGGATGTTAGGCTTATTCTGCAAGTCTACAAGTTTTCCCCGTGTTAGTCCGGGCTCCTTTGCAGAAAAGATCATCTGCCTTCCTGCCAAGTAGTTCGTTAAAGGCGAGCATAGGCTTACCGTTACTAACACCGTGACATCTGACTAGGCGGTAGAGTTTCGCAGCGACTCACCCTGATTGGTACCAACGCCTTATCAATTCCAGCCGCCAAAACGTCATGACGTGTTCCGGTTTGGAGGGTAAGGTAGCCAGTAAACTTACTTTTGCTCGAGGCCTAACATCCCGGCCTCAGGTAGGCAACGCACCATTATCATTGGTGTCTATAGGCGGCGTGAATTTCTTACCATCAGGAAATCCGTCTGTTTGTTTGCCTTCCAATAGTATAAAAAAAATATTAAAAAAAGTAACACAGATCTGAATATGATGGAGTCATTATGGCGGCAGCAATAGATAAGGTGAATCCCTATCCATACTAGTAGTTGCTCAGTACTCTGTACCACCCATAATCTGGTTGGTAATATATAAATGTGCCCAGTACTCTATACCACCCATAATCTGGTTGGTAATGTATCAATGTGCCCAGTGCTCTAATCTTACTGGCCTGGCAGAGAGGCAGGTCCCCTTTTCTTCTCGGTAGAAAAGAGGACCTGCTTCTTTATAATATGAAGGTAAAAAACTTTATCTGAATAATATATCTGTTGATTTATTACTAATCATTTCATGTAATAATCGTACCACAATTTTTCAATGAATTTTCTTCATAGATAGGCTCTTACGGTATAACAAATAAACACGTTACAAAATGTACTAGAAATAAACTAAGACAAGCAAGATCTCTACTAATGAAATCAAAATATACCTTATACCTTGTATAGCCTCAGTATAACTGTCCATGCAAGGTATTCCAACCCTCACTCTGTGCCGTAATAAGTGCCGAATATCTCTTACAAATTAAAAAATCTGCATTTGATGTCGCTCTGTGTTTTCGTTTTACTTCATTTCTAGTACTTAATTCAATATTTCTAATATTAAAATCATTATTGCGGGAATAAGAACTTTTTTAAATCGTTATATTAATAGTATAAATAGTGGATGACGATTTACCTACACCAAATATTTTTAAAAACTACCAGACTTTAGCCGCGTTTGTTTTACTTTAGGTGCATTTAATAGTCTAGTATTTAAATTATTAATCTGAAAATAAGAAAATGTTTAAATGCATGCCCCGTTGGTCGAGTGATTAGCGTACAAGCCTAACTACATCGACCAACCGCAAGGCTCGGGTTCGATTCCCGACGGGGGCAGGCATTTGTGTGATGGACAGTTAGATGTCTGCATTTCCGGGTCTGGATGCTTATTAAATATATTCTGGTATCTATTTAAGTATATCTATGTATTAGTATCGTTGACTAACACCCATAACACAAGAATATAATTTGCTTACTTTGGGGTTAGATTCAATTTGTGTGTCTTGTCCAGGGATATTTATTTTATTTATTTATTTTATAACATTCATATTAGTAGAAATAGTAGATGATGATTTACGTACACCAAATAATTTTAAACACTACCAGACTTTAGCCGCGTTCGTTTTACTTTGGGTAAATTTTATATTTCTAATATTAAAATCATTATTACGCAAATAAGAAAATGCTTAAATCATAATATTCATATTAGTAGAAATAGTGGATAACGATTTCCCTACACCTAATGTTTTTGAACTACTCGACTTTAGCCGCGCTACTATTTTCGACAGATTTATGGATGAAGCGTTTTGAGTATCCCGACATAAAGTATTAAGTACATCGGTTTCTAACACTTACTTATAATATATAGTAAAACTTACGTGTTTTTTTATGATACTACGAATGTCATCTGAAATAAAATGAAATGAAATGAAATTTATTTATTTGCGGAATATATGTGTTTAAAAATTGGTATAGAATACTTATTCATACCAACATGTTCTACCACGTTGTGGTGTGCAAATATCTAACTTAATTATATTGAATTTTTTATTTTTGTTATTTATATAGTTTAACATATAAATTCGTTTAAATATATTTACTACTAGGTTAGCACTTATTGATTTAAGCTAAAATTTTAACGATCGAGTTTTACCCTATCTACCATACACTACCGTCTGTAACCCTAGGAGCAGGAAAGTGGGTAATAAAATACACATTAACCAGGCTTCACAGGTTTAACTGGTTTCCCCGAGTCGGTCCGGGCTTCTTTGCAGAGTAGACCATCTGCCTTCCTACCAGGCAGCTTGTAAAAGGCGAACACAGGCTTACTGTCACTAACACCGCGACGTCTGACTATGTGGTTTTTAAACTTTGTGAAATGCAAAGTTAATTTTTGCAAAAAATTTTAACCTCTTTAGAATCGATACCCAGATTCTTTCATGTTAAGTAATTATTAAAATATAATTACGGAATGCTTTTTATAACGTTGTCCAAAGTTGATGTTAAAAAGAACCCTCTACATTTTCACTTAACATCGTCATTTTATCATTCTGGCTGTAAAGCGGATAAATTCTTACTTCGTCGAATATTCTAAGTATTCTAAGTTTATTTTTTTGCTATTCGAACGTTTTACATTGGGTATAAACTTAAAGTTAGTTGTTAAAGTGCTTTAAAAAAAAGACGGGTTGCACTTCGGGAGTGTCGGCAGAAGTGAAAACTTGAATATTAATGTTATGCATTTTTGATATTTTTGAATGGCTAGGGAATAATTTTGCACGAATAGCTTTAATTATCAGTATCAAAATACTATCACTTATGTGGTAGAATACAATATTCATTTATTGCGCTATCGTACTCAAACATGGGAACATGAGCAATTGCGCAAGCGCATCGCGCCGTCTTACGAATTTTTGTCTTACGAATCAGGGCACGTGTTCTGACGCGAGTTTAGAAGTTTTTACCCATTTTATATATATTACCCACGAACTTCTAGGCTCCCTCTTTGCTTCCAACTCGACTTTAGATGACCATGGAAACACGCCGCCGACCATCCCGCGGTGTGAAGTGTCTATGCCAGAAATAAAGTTTCTGCAGAGTTTAGTGCGTAGAACACTTATTTCATTGGACGTCAACAAGTTGAGTGGGCCCGATGGTATCCCTCAGATTGTTCTCAAAATGTGTGCTCCTGAGCTGGCACCGGTTTTAATTGTACCGAAATACATTTACATTGTACCGAATTCATGGAAGACCGCTTTAGTACACCCAATCCCTAAAAAAGGTAACCGCTCAGATCCGTCCAATTACCGGCCCATAAATATAACTTCCTTGTTTTCCAAAGTTATGGAATCCATAAAGAACTATCAGCTCTTAAGGTACCTAGAGAAGCACCAGCTGTTAAATTATCGTCAATACGGTTTTCGTCGTGGTCGTTCAGCTGCTGATCTTTTGGTTTACTTAACTCACCGATGTGCACAAGCAGTCGAAAGCAAGGGAGAAGCATTGGCTGTCAGTTTGGACAAAGCGAAAGCCTTCAATCGGGTGTGGCACAAGGCGCTTCTATCGAAGCTACCTTCTTACGGTCTTCCTGAGAAACTATGTATACGGATCACTTGTTTCCTGACGGGGCGTAGCATCCAGGTCGTTGTCGACGGTGTGTGCTCGGAGTCCAAGCCTGTCAATGCTGGTGTTCCCCAAGGCTGTGTGATTTCTCCTACTTTGTTTCTTCTGCATATCAATGACATGTTGCAAATTAGTGACACTCATTGGTACGCAGACGACACTACTAGGGAAGCCTTATACTTTGGCCGACATAATATATTGTGGGAACATGTCATCGAGAGCCGGCCTTGTGTCTAAAATTGACAATCTTTTGTCTGAAATCTCGTTTTGGGGCCAGCAGAATCTGGTGCAATTTAACCCTAACAAGACACAAGTTTGCGCGTTTTCCGCTAAAAAGACTCCCTTTGTCACACCTACTCAATTTGAGAGCGTTTCCATTTCTGCTACAGAATGCTTTGGTATACTCGGCGTTGACATTTCGTGTAATGTTTAATTTCGTGGTCATCTGGAGGTGAAGGCTAAAATAGCCTCTAAAAAACTTGGTGTGCTCAATAAAGCGAGACCGTATTTCAAGCCGAACCTTCGCTTACAACTATATAACTATAATTCGGCCTCATATGGAGTACTGTTCTCAACTCTGGACAGGGGCTCCAAAATACCAGCTCCTCCCATTTGACCGCATTCAACGTAGAGCAATTCGAATTCTCAATGACGGGACAATTACCAATCGACTTGATTCCTTAGCGTTGCGTAGAGATGTTGGGTCACTCAGTGTTCTCTACCGCATCTATCATGGGGAATGCTCTGAGGAGTTGTTTGGTTTAATTCCAGCCGCTGATTTCTACCTTCGGACATTGCGTCAGAGCTTAAGGTATCACGCCCATCATCTCGATGCGTGGCGATCTAAAACTGTGCGACTCCGAAGACATTTTTAACCCCGTATAACACCTTTGTGGAATCAGTTACCCAGGGCTGTATTCCCAAACTATTATGACTTAGGAACCTTCAAGAAAACAGCGTACTCATTCCTTAAAGGTCGGCAAAGCATCTGTGTTACTCCTGGTCTTGCGAATGTCCGTGGGCGGAGGTGATTACTTTCCATCAGGTGACCCACATGCTCGTTTGCTTCCTCTTCTATAAAAAAATGATATTTCATTTGAACAGGCGACATAAAAATCACATTTCAATGTCTTATTTTAAGATTTACTTTTAATTTTCCATATTTTTCTTTTGACAAGTTACTCTATTTTAACCCCAACATGTTTGCTATTGACAATGATTATAGCGAAGGAACCACCACTCTTTCATACTGTTGCAAGACAAGGTAGACGTTAAATTTGCACACTTAAATGGTGTTTTAACAAACGAACGAATGAATGAATGAATTAACACTTTATTTTGCACCAATAAAAATAGGAAAAGCAATACTTTAACTTTTTCCCTATATACGTGTTAGATGTCCTAGGTACAAAGTTCGCTGGCTCTGCTAGTATGTATGTTGTGTGCAGTTTAAGCTTCCTTATTGCTTTGTATCTTCGGTTTAATTGTTAACGGATGTCACAAACAATAAATATAAGTCAGAATTCAATTCAGTTCGACTTGTAACTCATTGCCTGAGGGCAAATTCCTTTTCTCATACAGGAAACGTCGGAATCGGGATGCAAAGTGTCAATGTTTCTAAGGCTAAATTCGGAAGTGCGACTTTTCTACAATTTTCGATTAGCATCTTTCATGTATAAGGATATGTGTATCAGGATTTTAAATTTTTATGCATATTATAATATCCAAATGCGACAGTGTATATATTTGTATTCACGCTAAAATGCTTGAGTTTTTATTAATCTGAATTAGGTTAACTGATTATGACATTGTGTGTATTTTAAGAAAGCTGTTTATTCCAATTACTTAAAAAAATCCAGTGTGGCTTTAACAGGTAGGTACAGTCGCAAGTAGCAGTTCATAAATAAATGTGGAATAATTTAAGAGCTGTATTTAAGTAAATTATTTTTTTCCAATTATTTAAAAGGTGATAGTGTGACTTTATCAGGTGTAGGTATAGTCGCAAGTAACAGTTCCTAAATCAACGTGGAATAATTTAAGAGCTGTAAAGCATCAAAAAATCAACTTCGATTTCCATCTTTAAAGAAACAGAAAGAACTTTTAAAATTGTCTAGATTTAACATTAAAAAAATATAAACGAAGTAAAAATAAAACGTGAAATTATGAAATAACTCTGTAAAACGATATTTTTGAAAACGAGAAATACAAAAAAAATAGTTTCTTACAGAGTAATCGTTTTTTTTTCTGGTATAAATCTACCAGACTTGTATGTCATAAAAACTAATAAATAAAAAAACCTTACTTAAGTATGTGATTCACACCCAAGTATGTAATTTTATGAATAGTACATACACGTCCGAATCGAGCCTTATTTCGAAGGATGGGGAGAAGGTGGATATGGGAGGTTGCGGGCTGCAAATAATGAACAACGCACGAAGTCCCGCCTGTAAAGAATATTACTCGTACATTATTTTACGTTTAAATTAATGCCGGTAATTGTTACAAAGAATTAATATAGACTCATATTTTTAAATAAAGCCCGTGTACGACATATGCAAATTAAAAATATATTAAAAATTTTCTTATCGCCTTTTTAGGTATTTTATAGAAAGTTATTTTTATGGCTTTCTTTGTAAGTAGTCTGTTCATCTGTCTCATAAATAGAGAATTTATTTATGTGACTGCTTGTTGTCATTTCAAAACAGTCTGAATAGCAATGTTTTAACACAGGTGTAAGGATGTGATGTCCCATTGCAAGCAAATAGAATGACTAAGTTATACGTTTTTTTAGGTCTTTTCGAATACGTGGTAGAGATTTGCAAGTTCTCGTCCGGAATCATACATTTCCTGTGGGAATTTTCAATTTGCATAAAATCGAGTAAATTTCATTCAAATTGAAAATTGGAATCGAATTTGTGCCATTTTGTAGGTACTCTTGAACACAATACTAGTGAATTATTAACTTTAGTTGATAATAATAAATAACATGTAATTCGTTATATCGGATTCGTATTAATTTCTTCTTCTTCTTATATAAATACGGCATTCGATCATTTTTCACGACTACTTTGCCGATGTCAAGTTAGTTAATTCTTATTCAGTCATTAGGTCATTATGTACAAAGTCATGTCAGGTCAGGGTCTTAAGTAAAGCGGTGGCTTTGTTACTCAAGCTCATCTAGGAGATTTGACGGCAGCGAGGAAATAAACGATACACTAATTTCTTCAAGATTATTTCATTTCTGCGCTTCCACTGAACAAAATTAATCTAATTCCTACCTAAATTAATTTCAATTAAATTCAATTTCATTAAATTTAAACACGAAATTCAATAATAATGAAAAAAAAGTTGAGAGGTGTCAAGGGACACCCGGATGGAACGAAGTTCTCTCGAAGAGAGGGGGGGCCCTCTCTCTCTCAATCTCTATCAATCTCTAGTGATCTCTATCTCTATCTCTCTTATAGAGAGAGACAGACAGAGAAACATGAAAAAAAAATATACAAAAAAATAAAACAACTAATGAAAAAAAATAAAAAAACAATAGAGAGAGACAGACAGAGAAACATGAAAAAAACATGCGCAATCCGCAAAGCTTACAATAGCTTACTATAGCAAAAAGTGTCGTGACAACTTTTCGTAAGATTTTTTCTGTCTAGCCTCCTGTTACAACGCGCAATAAGGAACTCCGTTCCAAAATACGACCACCCTCATTCACAATGGCGCCAAAACTCCGTATTTATTTTCGTGCTGTAGTATTGTGTTCACGAGTACAAAATGACATAAATCCGATTCTAATTGGCGTGAAATCGAGTTTCGAGAGTAACCGTACTGTTCTTGCCACCTTAACGTACAAATCTGTTAGTGATAAAGGACAACTATGGCTTAAAGATACCAAAGATATTTAGATTTTAGCACTTGCTCTGCGCTTGGGTTAAATTTCTATAAATTTTAAAGAAAGCAAGAATATCGCCCCAGACTGGATTTGAACCTGTAACCTTTTTTTTTTCTTTAAGTTCTGGCCTTCACGTTAGTATTTTCCCATTAGTCAAGTAGAAACTTGCATCAAATTTTATATAAATGTTAATATATTATTATTAGTCATTAGTTATAAGTCGTCAGTAAGTCATGTCAGGCTCTTGGGTAAAGCGGTTACCTCATTACTCAAGCTCATGTAATGAGAATTGGCGGCAACTAGGAAATACACAATACGCTAATTTCTTAATGATTATTTCTTTTGTGCACTTTCACTGAACAAAATTGTACAAAATGCCACCAAAATTGAGCAATTCCACTCAATATCAACATGAAATTCAATAATTATGAAGAAACTTTAACCATCTTTTTTCTCGATGGCGCCAAAACTCCAACCTGTAACCTTTCGTCTAAATCTGACGAATGCTCTAACTATTTGAGTTACTTAGGATTGATTGAGGATTGTTTTGGACGATTTTTTTTTCTTTCTTTAAACTTTATTGATACTATAGACGTAAGAGGTCCCTGTCCTTCTACTCGGGGATTGAGACCTTATCAGGCAAGTTGCTGCACAATATACCACCAGCAAACTTGTTAGTATTATTTTATAATGTTGGAAGGCAAACAAACAGACAGATTTTGTAATGAAATGCACGACGCTTAGAGACACCAAAGTACCAAAGTATGCGTTGCCAACCTGAGGCCGGGATGTTAGGCTACGAGTAAAAGTAAGTTCACCGGCTACCTTACCCTTCGAACCGGAATGCGTCATGACGTTATGGCGGCAGGAATAAATAAGGCGGATTACCACCTTTGGTGGTTTTGGTGGCGGGAATTTCTTACAATCAGGAAATCTGTATGCTTGTTTGCCTTCAAATATCATAAAAAAAAACAAAGCGACTTTCGTCCTGGAGGGCGAGGTAGCCAGTAGACTTGCACACTACCCCCTTACTAATAAAACTTACGCGCCCGTTGATCTGGTGTGTAACTTCATTTTTGTTAGCAAAAGTAAAGTTACACACCAGATCAATGGGCGCGTAAGTTTTATTAGCAAAGGGGTAAAATCTTGATTCCTGTCAACGGAGAGCACCTATTAACGGATTTTAAAACCTATTGTGTCTATGCCACTGTTTTCCATTACCAACAAAAGAGCCAGCTTATTTACTAACCTATCACATAAAAAAACGACATAATCAAGATTATTGATATTTTTCATGTCTTTAATAGTTTGTAAAGGGTTTTTACTAAATACATTTTAGAAAATAAATTTCGCAAGACATGAATTAATCAGACCTCAAAGCAAGATGTAACCCAGCGTTATTACAATTTTGTCAAAGATATTCAGTCACTGGGATATGTAGTTGAATACCAAAGTATACAATCACAGAAATACAGAAATCTGTCTAATCAAAACTGTAATTAATTTAAAAGCTGGAATATATTATCTCTGGTCTAGCGGTCCGGCGTCAGACTTGATTTCTAGCAGTCGCTGGTTCAATCCTTAGGTCAAAACAAAAAAAATAGAAATAGTATTTTCAATTTTCTGATAAAAAACAACGTTGCCCAGGATTGTATTTGTGCCCAGTTGGCGATGGGCTTGCCACTTATCACTTTGTGGGACCTAGTGTCTTCAACTAGTCTTGGTGCTCTGGCTGTTCCTCTGCCTAGCCCCTTCGGAGATTTGTGCGTAAAGATACTTTCTCATGAAGACATGAAATCTAGCCTTAGACGCTCCCCGTATACTACGTAATGTACGTGTAATAGTAATACTAAAAATATAAAACACATGCCCCTTTTTTAAGCTGCCCTATGTTATTAGAGATCTAAAGTTAGATACGTTTAAAAAATGTATTGGTTAGGGCTCTGTACTAAAAGTGTACTCGAATGTGACGTCACGTTCGACGACTTTACATGCATCGTACAGGAATTTTGTTGGAAAGTTATAATGAAAGTTGCGTTTGCGGGAGTAGTTTCATAACAAAGATTGCTATAAATGCGTGGATTATTCATAGGTTTCAACTTTGAATGTTTCAAAACTGGTGAAACATGATCCGTCCTGCTACAAAAAAACTTTGTTGTAGGACGGATCATGCATGCACGCATGTTAAACATCGTTGCGTAGTTTCAAAGATTTAGCAAAGGGACTTGTTTTATACTATGTAGAGATTTTCATTTAATCTGCGATCTAGACGGATGCAAGCTAATATGTATAACCAGTATTTACAACCGTCTAAAACCTCTACATGACTTTTCATAAGTGACGATGTAGTTAGGTAATAATATTGTAATGTGGGCTTGTCAATTTATCGGGTGTATCACATTCCAAGAGATAATGATAAGCTATAGGTACATGTTTTTGTCCAACAATAGTATCGTGAAGCCTCTACAAATGAGAATGTATTCATCTCACTACGACTGTGACTCCTGTCACGTCCCCTTTAATTAAATAGCCCCGGCTGCTCTGTTCTCGCCAGAATACCAGGAAGCAGTAACCTATTGTCCTTCAATTCAGTTCATATTCGTGTATTCATTCCTAAAGTTTGTAGTGGAGGGTAGGATAACCAGAGACAAATATGAACAGTCTGGAAAAGTTTAGTGAAAAACTACAAACCATTAAAGCAGTGGGGTTACCATGTTATTTTTATCAATCGAATTTTAATAATAACCTAGTTTACAAACATAAGTAATCACATGGTGCCGGTTAATCCCAGCAAAAATAATACGAATACAATAAAACACGGAAACAAATAAAGTGCCATACGTCTGGGCGCGACTCTCGCTACTGCACTGTGAAAACTGCTTAGGGGCCTCGTCGATACAAGTTTTTGTATGAGTATGCTATTTCTGAACGTTTTTAGGTAGCTTCCCTAATGTTCATGTATTGTGTTGTAGACAACTGTCTATGGTCTGTAAAAGATGTCAAGGTTACGATGCCATAACGTCAGTGCGCGTCATTGCCTTGTTCTATGAATATCAAACTGCCTAACATCCGACTATAAGGTAGCTACGCGCCAGTATATTTAGATATACCACTGGTGTTTAGACAACTGTCTTACGATATGAAAAGCCGAATATTTGACAAAAAAATTACATCATAGTATCGTGTTGATCCGGGCTCCTTTGCAAAATAGATCATCTGCCTTCCTGCCAGACAGCATAGGCTTACCATCACTAACACCGTGACACATGACTAAGTGGTAGTTTTGCAGCGACTCACCCGGTTTGGTACCGCTGCTTTACCTGCCGCCGTAAATTGCCTGCCATTGCCTCCGTAAAATCAGTGCTTGCCGTTGACGTGTTCCTGTTCAGAGCAGGTAAACTTACTTTCGCTCGATGCTTCACATTCCGGCCTTAGGTTGGCAGCGCACTATTACCACCTTTGGTGTCTCTAGGCGGCGTAAATTTCTTACTATCTAGAAATGCGTCTGCTTATTTGCCTTCCAATATCATAAAAAAAATAACGTATATTTTATTTTACTAACTTTCTGGTTCATATTTCAAAGGGTCTATGTTAACATAGGCACGGGCAAAGGTTTATTATTACTAACGTTGTTACTTAGTCTATAATTGTATTACAGAATTCTGAGCAACCTCTAACAGCTTGTTTATATCAATTATCATACCGAGACATGAACTTTAATTTATTAACTACTAGCTTCTATCCAAGACTTCGCACACGTATCGAATATGGAATGTAATGTTATAGTTAAAATCTCACAGTTATATGGCCACTATAAAAAAAAATTAAAAAAAAACGGAGTTATGGCCCCATCACGAAAGAAGATGGTTGTAGTTTTTTCGTAATTATTTAACTTCTTGTAAATTATGTGTAACATCAGTTGATTGAGGTGGCATTTAGTTTGATTTTGTTCATCAAAGTGCACAAGTGAAAAATTAATTAGGAAATTAGTGTATCGTGTATTTCCTCGTTGCCCCATATCTCAAAAAATGAGCTTGAGTAAGGAGGCCACCGCGTTACTCAAGACCCTGACATGACATTTTACAACGACTAATGACTGAAGTAAATGAAATTTAAGAAATTAATTAACACAAATAACAAAATACTAATACGAAAGACGTGACAGCATGGCTTAAAGGTCTTAGCCGGTCCCAGAAAGGGACAAGTGAATTAAAAAAAAAAATGTCGAATGAGGTTCTGAAAAGGTTTGGAATGTTCATGAAGATATTGTGAGCTATACGCTACTTAGGAATAGTGGCATTTAGTTCCTAGGTTCAATATTACCTAGAACAAAGATGAGTTATTGAAGTCCGCCCATAATACAAAGGAGATTGTACTGAAAGCTCAGGTTCTTGCTGTTGATAGAGGAAGAGATACAATTAATAATAGACTCAGAGGTGGTGTTCAAAAACTAAATTTGTCGGATTCTTCCAAATTTTTTTTCAATGCTGACCAGTGTTATTATAATTAATATAATCTGTGAGGCTCCAAAAACTATAGTACAAAGGAATCAGTTAATTTTTTTATCCCTTAAATGAAACAATGTACAACAAAACTGAAAAAAATCTTTAATGTAACTACAAAATAAAAAGTTAACGGACTTTGAAGTTCTGATTACTCGGAAAAAGAGTGTGGCGACAGGGAATCCCCCTGTACCCGTATGTAGCCGTAGTTTAAATAAAGGGGTGTTTTAACAGTCAGGTGGCGTAGCTATTGAAGCGTCTACTGCGTCAAAACAATTAGTAAAAAACCATATCAAATGTCACGTGATATTGTTTTTACGTTCAGCTCTATATAAACCTTCGACCAACGTCATAAGTTGCAATTTTGATTTATATGGGTGAATGAGCATTTGCTACAGATTTTAAAACTCAAGTTTGCTTACTTTTAGTACAACAGTAAGTCACCGGTACGTTAGTAATATTATTTATTATGAGGTGACGTCACGTTGCCCTTTTACGCAGCTTAACTAAATAATATTTTTAAATTCTTTGTCAAACATCGCTTATATTTTACTAGCGCCCGCTCCAGCATAACACGGGTATAAAATATACATATAAACCTTCCTCTTCAATCATTTTGTCTATTTAAAGAAACCACATCAATCCGTCGCGTAGTTTGAAAGATGTAAGCATACAAAATCACATAGGGACAGAGGAAGCGACTTTGTATTGTACTATGTATTGATGAGTCGCGTTATGTTTATTACACGATGGAGGTTACTAAAAAAACCTCTAGAACCAATAAGAAAGCACCTGTGTGTATAAAAAATTGTTAAGCGATTTTTGACGCAAAGATCTCAAGTAGACGGATCTAAAATCTGGATCGTTAGTTTTGGAGCCATCGAAAAAGCTCGTAAAAGGCGAACATAGGTTCGCCGTCACTAACACCGTGACATCTGACCAGGTGGTAGAGTTTGGCAGCGCTTAGCCTTAGGCGGCGTGAATTTCTTGCCATCAGGAAATCCGTCTGCTTGTTTGCTTTCCAACATCATAAAAAAATCGAGAAAAAAGAATATGGTTGTAGTTTTTTCGTAATGATTAAATGAAACAATTCGAAACTGTTAAATGTTATAAATTCGTGTTTATATTGAGTAAGATTAGCGAATTTTCGTGCCAATTTGTACAATTTCTATAAGTGAAAGTGCACAAATGAAACAATCATAAAAAATAGAGTATCGCGTATTTTCTCTTTGTCGCCAAATCTCATTGAATGGATTTGAGTAATGACGCCACCACTATACTCAAGACCCTGTCATTACTTTCGTTGACGACTTATGACTAATTTTGAATAATTATGAAAACCTGTAATTTTTTTAAATCGTATAACCTAATGCAAATTTCAACTTGACTATTGCCAGATGCTAACGGCAGTACCAAGAATCTCGAAAGAATCTCGATAATTTACACAAAGTTTTTTTTTTTAATTTTGTTCTATATTTTGATTATGTTATCTACATATTATAAAACCAATGTCACTTTTCGTTGTAATTTTATAACTCAAGAACGGGCTCATCTATCCAAACCAAGGTCCAAATATGTATGCTTTGTTCGGACTATTTAGTAGATGGTTCATGTGAAGTTTGCACGATATCGGTCCAGTGGTTCTTCGTTTATCACGTTTTTTGTAACAAATAAATTTAAAAAAATGGCGACTCATTTTCTTAATTTTTCAGTCAAATTCAAACTTTTTTCAGATAACAGCACAATCCTCGCAATCATATTGAAATGTTTTTCAGTTGTTTTTTTTCTTTTATTGTGTTATGTCATTCATATAGTCATAATATATGTAGCGAAGCACGTACCGGGCCGCTAATTTTACCTTAATCTGTTTAATTTTTTTAGAGAATAATAAACGTCCATTCGTTCTCGCATACTTACTCGAGCCTCTCTGGAGGATCGAGTAAGAGACTCCCTGTTACACGTAAGGTACTTGGCTTAAAGGTGTATACAGTGCAGATTATTAGTTTTGTTTAACTCTATTTTTCATTATAGTTTATTATCCTTAATTAAATGTCCAGCTACAGAATTATAACTTAAAATTGAATACATGTTCAACCTTTGATATTAAATACTTTTTTCTATTTATTTATTCTTTTACTTTCAGCCATTTAAAGCATAATAATCGGACCAAATTATGCAAATAATAGTTACTGAGAAATCAATAGGGTTTTATATTTGTATGTACATAACCGGTTATTGTTTTTCACTATCTTGCATGTCCCTAATTAGCTGACCACGACTGTAAGTTAGGTGAGGCTAAAAATTGCTATATTAATTATGGCATCATTCTAATACTTGAAAAATCTGCTTCTCTGAGGTGGCGAGCATGGATTATTTTTATATTGGTAGGCAAACAAGCAGACGGATTTCCTGATGATAAGAAATTCACGCCGCCTAGAGACACCAAAGGTGGTAATGGTGCGTTGCCATTCTGAGGCCAGGATGTTAGGCCTCGAGCAAAAGTAAGTTTACCGGCTACATTAACCTCCGAACCGGAACACGTCAACGGCAAGCATTACCGTTATGGCGGCAAGAATAGGTACCAATCCGGACGAGTTGCTGCGAAACTTCCGGATGTTAGGCGTCGAGCAAAAGTAACTTTACTGGCTACCTTACTCTCCGAACCGGAACACGTCATGACGTTATGGCGGCAGCAATAGCTAAGGCGGTGGTACCAATCAGATGTCACGGTGTTAGTGAAGGTTATGCTTGCCTTTTACGAGCTGCCTGGCTAGAAGGCAGATGGACTATTCTGCAAAGGAGCCCGGGTCAACACGGGGAAATGAGTCAATACCGACAATACCACTAGAGGAACAGTGCTGGGCAGCAACTTGCTCGGATCCGGGTTACCGGGTTGGGATGCACCGCCTTGCACCTGTTGCAATTATGAGTGTCCTGTCCCAAGGTTAGAGTAGCCGACCATTTGCACAATAGGCCTAAAACCGAAGCCACAAAGTAGCAACGCAACAATAACATCTATGGCGTTTAATAGAAAAGCCGTGAACTTGTCTTATCATATAAAAGACTTGTAAAAAAGTATCTTCACGCCCATATCCCCGAAGAGGTAGGCAAAGGTACAACCAAGGCACCCACGACTAGCCAAAGACACTAAGTCCCACAATGTAAAAGACTTGTAAGTATATGATATCTATCTTAGTAATAGTTGCTTAAAATCTAATATAATTTATGGCATAAACATAATCTTAAAATATGTCGGCAAAGAAAAGGCAATCAATAGTCCACAATTTATTTCTTTTAAGGGTGTGATTATGGTGAAAGGCCTCTATGAATGCTGATTTGATGATGGCAAAGTTTAGACGGATCCTGAAATCATGAAATTAGAAACGCAGTCTAGCATTATATAGATTATATTCAAGTACTAGCGGCCCGCTTCGCTTCGCACATGTAAAAAAAATATATGAACCTTCCTCTTCCATCACTTTATGGATAAAAAAACCACATCAAAATCCGTTGCGTAGTTTTAAAGATTTGAGCATGCAAAGGGACATAGGGACAGAGGAAGCGACTTTGTTTTATACTATTTAGTGATATATTATAAGCGAAATTGTATTCGTTTGTTTCGGTAAAACTCGAGAGCGCCTGGGTGGATTCGGTTGTACTGTTCTCGCCTTTGGGATGGCACCTTCCAGTACCAACCCTTCCAATTCCTTGACAACCCTACTGTTACAAGTGGTTTTGAACTTCTTATTCTTCGGAGAGACGTTGGAACTCTGTGAGTATTCTATCGCTTGTACAATGTTCCGACGAACTATTATATATGGTCCCACTATCAACGTTCCAACTTCGCACAACGCGGTGAGGCAATAGTTTTCACCCACACCACCAAAGAGTATAGAAATATAAATATAAATAGAAATACTACGTAATAAGAGGTGGGACTTCCATAGATACATAACAAACCCACAAACAAATAAAAAAGTATAACCCGTATAATTTGAAAATAATTTTAAAGCATTCAAATATAAGGCAACTAGTGTCAAAGGATTTGGGCGAATAAAAAACATAGCAAACTTATTTTTTTTTATTCTTTAATCTGAAAGTTGCGCTAAACTGCACACCATCTGGACCCTTGAACATCTTTTTTCTTTCTTTCTTTAGGTTTTGGCCTTCATGTTAGTATTTTGCCATTAGCCAAGTTAAAAATTTGCATCAAATTTCATATCAATTTTATTCAATTATAATTGGTCATCAGTCATAAGTCGTCATTAAGTAATGTCAGGCTCTTGGGCAAAGCGGTGGCAACGAGGAAATACACAATACGCTAATTTCTTCATGATTATTTCATTTGTGCACTTTCACTGAACAAACTGAACAATATTCCACCAAAATTTACTAATTTCACTCAGTATCATCACGAAATTCAATAATTATGAAAAAACTTCGATCATCTTTTCTCTCGATAGCGCGAAAACCCCGTTTGAACGTCTACAACTGTTCGCGTCTCGTGCATCTTCTATATTCGAATATATGTTTGATGTTTCCCAACGTCTGCGTCGGCAGTTTGTAAAACTTCCAAATACTCATATATATTTTAGCATTCAGCCTTATCCAGGCTAAAACTTAATCTACTCGTACACTGCGAAACCAGTAGGCTAGTTATAAAATAATTATTATTGGTGATACGTATGTTTCTTCATTTAAAATTATGTTTATTTAAACAGTCAAACACTAGAATGGCATGGTTTTCCCACCAAAAATTGACCCAGAGATTTTTAAAAAGAGAGTTAATATTTAAAAAGAGGCATCACATTTGCTGTTTTCTTTGTTGTTGTTGTTTTGAGTAGTGGTGACTATTTTCCATCAGGAAGCCCACTCGCTCGTTTACCTTTTTTCCGCAATTAAACAAAAATATCAATACCACCGTATATTGTTACTCAAAGGGGTTTGACAGCTTTTTCAATGAAAGCTCTCAATGTAATTATTTTTTTCCGTCATATTATTGTTTCTGATGTTTTTCAGTCGACCGTATTTCGTATTTCGTAGGATTGAGTCAAAATACAATATTTAATTATAAAAACTTTGATATGTGATAGCCTCACGACAAAGTGTATGTTTTTGATGTAACAACTAGCCGACCTGGTGAACTTCGTACCTATTGATATTGGTAGCTAGTGACAGTTTGAATGGGTAAAACTTATAAGATTTTTCTACTTTCCTTGCAATTTTCCCAGTTTTTTTTCTTACATGAAAGGTTCAAAACGCCGATAACTAACACAAGAATAATCAAAAAACAAAATTGGTCCATCCGTTCACGCGTAATACGGTGAACAAAGGAAATAGAAATTTATTTTTATACTATATACTAGTTGACTTGGCTGACTACGTATTGCATTATGCTAATATATATAATAACAATATAACTGTTAATGTATATATACACCAGTTGTTGCCCGCGGCGTTGCCCGTGTGGTTAATGGTCCCACACGAATATCTTTTTAGGGATAGAAACTATCCTGTGTGTTAATCCAACCTATGTTATGTCATAGAGGGTGTATACCCTATGTGTTCGCCAAATTTCAGGAAAATCGGTTTAGCAGTTTTTGCGTGGAGGAGTAACAAACAAACAAACATACAATCTTTGACGTTTATAATATTAGTAGGATTCACAACTATTAACAGTTTACAAGGATTAAAGCACTGTTTTCCAATTTTTTCTTCAATTTTCACAAGATGTTTTTCATAAGAGCCTACTCCTACCAACAACTAACACAACAAATAAGAATTAGCAAAACTGGCCAATCCGTTTAAGATTGATGCGATAACCACGCCAAATAGGCATTCGGCTTTATACGCACAGATATGGTCTATAGCTGTTGCCAGTGAATTCGTATACGCTTTGAATTGACTTATCATGTTTTGTTACAACGAAATATTTTCCCACGGTAAAAGGAATTATAAGCTTTGACTCGGACAATAAGCAACTACTACACAAAATACTTAAAGAATTAGTTAGTATATATGATATTTTCCATCGTCGGCGCTTGGTAAAACTTCCAAATATTCATATTTTTAAAGAAAGAAACACTTGTACTGTTTTACTTATCACTTATAATTTATTACTTTGTAATTAGTAGCCTACCGGTTTCGCTTATACAGCATCATGAGGGCTAAAACTTAAACTCTAGAGTTTAGAGTTTAGTTTAGTGTTTAGAATGTATAAGTAACGGAGCGTTACTTGTACATTTAAAAAATGTTCGTAGTTAACTGTCAAAAACGAGGACTTACTTTACCTTTGGTGTCTCTAGGCGGCGTGAATTTCTTACCATCAGGAAATCCATCTGCTTGTTTGCCAATATCAAAAAAAAAAGCAACTGTATTTAACAATCTTACTAATCGTACCAAATACTACCATCCGTAATCAAAACGACTCGTTCCTTTAATATAGGAACCGGGCATAAGTATGTTCGTTTATTATAACTGTAGGTGACCAGGTTGTACCTCTAGAGATACGTACGTGAATATGCTATTAATTACTATTAATTTAGTTAGATTATGCTAGATTAAAACACAACGAAAGAATTTCCGTGGACCATGACATTGTCCCACAAACAGTATCTTAACTGCTTACGTAACCTTGTGCAGTGACACGCGATCGTACTGCCAATAAACTATATCGTAGTTATGCATTCGAAAGACAGATTCGATAACTAAACAACAATAATGTTGAATATTCAAATTTCTGTCTTGGCCCGGGTTCTCTATTTAGAATAGACTATCTGTGTACCTGCTAGGTAGCTCGTAAAAGGTTTAAATTACAAAATACTAATCGACGGCCAATCCTTGCCTGGGTTTACCTTCTATATGTGATGAACAGGTGAACCAACAGGCTACCTGATAGAACTAGTTGTCTATGGACATCTGCACCATTAGGTAAGTTACTGGTGTTAGCGACTCTTAAAAAAGAGA
>NJDC01002037.1:0-21702 GCA_002245475.1 Calephelis virginiensis | reverse complement strand
TCCAACTTAGTACAAGATAAGCATCTTGTTCTAAGTTGGAAAGTTTCGTCCCTAACTCCTAAGGTAAGAAGAGCTGATCTGATTCACCTGGATATAACTGAATGTACTAATGAAATGATCCAGTAACTCAATTACCAACGGATATGTCTACGCCACGTTAAGCCATAACTATTTTTTTTTCACTAAAAAAAATCAAATAATCTTCACTTGTCAAGATGTTAGTAAAATTGTAGTGAGAAATTTTCCACGTTCAGTAAAAACTAGTGAAATTATTTTATCCATTAGTTATTTAACCCCTGATGAAACTAGAGGAGTGTTGTAAGTTTAAAGTGTCTGTGTGTGTTTGTCTAAGTCATCTTAACTCTTTAACAATATAATCGATTGTAGAATGTGGATGGATGTAGGTACCCGGGGAGACCATAGCTGACATTTCACGATCAGATCAATCGGATATTATCCCAGGGTGGTATCAAGAGTCTCCGAAACCGGCGTATTTGTATGAGAAGGGTAATGAATGTGAAGAAAGCAAGATAAGTTTGTCAGGATCGTGAGGTCTGGCACTTGACACTCTCTGCCTACAGAGTAATGGACTTGTCGTGAAGTTATGTATGTATGTATCATACATAATGTATGTAGTATATAATTCATATTAAATCTTTATTACTTTTTACTTTGTAGTTTTGAAGTCGGTTTTTTATAAAAGTAGTTATTTTTATTTCATACTTTTATTGCTAATATAATATTTTAATTGAATAAAAATAAACATCGGGATAGGTGAAAGTAGATAAAAATGCTCATAAAATTAAAACTAATGGAATAATTATTATACCTGAATAATTACTTTGGGACCAATTAAAAGCTATTCCTCGTCAAACAAAAAAAATGTACCGGCCGAATTTAGAACCTCCTCGTAAAAAAAACATTTAATGTAAATCTAATCTTTGAAATGTCTATGTTTCTCAACTGAAACTATTTGAAAGAAAAATTGGTTCTTTTCTTTCTTAAGGTTTTGGCAATCTCGTTAGTATTTTGCCATTAGTCAAGTAGAAATTTGCATCAAATTTTACATCAATTTTAATAAATTATAATAAGTCATCAGTCATAAGTCGTCAGGAAGTCATGTCAGGCTCTTGGGTAAAGCGGTGGCCTTTTTACACAAGCTCAAGTAATGAGATTTGGCGGCAACGAGGAAATATACGATATGCTAATTTCTTCATGATTATTTCATTTGTGCACTTTCAGAACAAAATTGTAAAAAATGCCACCATAATTGACTAATTTCACTCATATTAACACGAAATTCAATAATTATGAAAAAACTTCCACCATCTTTTCTCTTGATGGCGCCAAAAACTCCAGAAAAAAATTGGTTAAAAATAAGAAATTGTTTCTTTCTTTGCTTATTGGCATAAGGTCGTCAGGTGGGAGAAGGTAGACAGGGACGTCTATATTATAGGCGAATAAGGTTTAAGGTTGCTTTGTATAAAATGAAAAGTATATTCAAGCCAATATCCCATAAGAGGGAAGCAGAGATAAAACTAGGACACTCACAACTTTCAAAATACACTAAGTTCTACAACGGTACCAAACCTATTGCCAAAACAGCACTTTCAAATTCAAAATTTCAAATCTTGTTTGTTTTAGATAATTGATAAACAAGATTTTCTTTTTGTCGCCCGACCCGGAGATCGATCTCAGGATATCATGAAATCAAGTCCAACAACCAGACCACTTTACCACAGAGGCAATAGGCTGGTTACTTTTTTCTACAATTGCAAGCATAACTAGACGATACAGTATTGTGGATTAGCTCAACCAGTGTCAACTCAACTCAACTTCTGTCATGTCCCATTATGCAGGCTGGAGATTGCACACGTAGCTTGTTCTAGCCACAAGTTAATGATGCGCTTGTAACGTTTTTTCTTCATCCCAAATTTGTTTATCATCATCAGAGTTATTCCAACTGTGCTAGTTATAGCATTAAAAATTATCTCTATTGTCTAGTGAGGTCTCGGGTCGATTCCCACTTCCGGAATCAAACAGAGAATGTATTCCTTCAATTTTCTAGTAAAAACAACGTCGGGTAGGATTTTACAAGTGTCCAATTAACAATAGGTCTGCTACCTATCACATTGTGGGACTTAGTGTCCTTGGTTAGTCGTAGATGTCCTGGTTGTACTATTCTATCTCTTTTGGAGTACGGACTTGAAGATACCTTTGCAGGACTTAGTGTCTGTGCTAATCATGCGTGGTCTCAAACCCTTGCGGACCTCGTCGACGGCACATATGTGAAGATACTTATTAATAGACTTGTTTTATTTATAAGATTGAAAAAGTGACTTTGAAATACAAATGGTTGGATAGACGGACATTTTGAATTTATTGGGGTTTTACAATTCGGCTGCGGAACCCTAAAAATAGGATTAACATCGGGCAGTCTGTAGTAAGACTTAAACGTAAATTGTATTTACCGTGACTATAATATTGAGTAATTAAAATTTCAAAATCGATTTTCTCCACTACATAGCAAGAAATCACATTAACAAAACTGCGAAAACGCTGTACGGTTAGTCGAATAGAGCTCCAAAGCCCTTACCATGAGTTTACGGCTTGTCATACTCGCTAGGGTCGACGAAAATTATTTGTATGAAAACTTTGAACAGTGCCTCTATTATTAACTGTGATCGCTAAATTCTTAGACCAAAAGCGCTATAGATTTCGATACGTCAGTTACTGAACGTAATCCATACCATTTCATGGTAAAGGCTCAGAGCCCTTACCATGAATTTGTGACGCAATACTCGCTAGACTCTCGCCTACTGGTAACTGAGGCAACTAAATTTCAGACTAACAGCACTATATGGATTATGATTTGAAACATAGCAACTCATGGCTCGGTTTTATAAAAAAGTTTCAGTTTTTTTTGCTGTTCTGTCAAAGAATCTTTAGAAAGGCGGCCCAGGATTCTAAACGTATAGTCATGTTTTAAAAATGTAGTTAATATTTAGTTCTAAATAATTAATCGTGTCGTCACTCCAGCGTTATGGGGACCTATGGGACATTGTCGATTCCTTGAAATGAAATGAAATTTATTTATTTGCGGAATGTGTGTGTTTAAAAGTTGTTACAGAATACATATTCGTACCAACATATTCTACCACATTGTGGTGTGCAAATATCTAACTTAATTATAAGCAAATTGTAGTTTTTATTTTTGTTATTAATATATTTTTACACATAAATTCGTTAAAATATATTTACTACTAGGCTAGCACTTATTAATTTAATCAAAAATTATAACGATCGAGATTCACCCTATCTACCATACACTACCACCATTTCCAACCTAGCCAGTCAGGAGTAAAAACGGCGAAACAATGGGCGAAATCATGATGGGCAGAAGGAGATGCGACGTTTATTTTTGTAGTGGTGTGAGGATTGCTTACAAGCTAAAAGAATAATTGATCCTGCGTGAGTGGATCAGATATTGACATTGTGAAAGATAAATGAAATCTATCTAGAAATATGTCGATCAGACAGGTCGCCGTAGATGATAATGAAGATGGCTTATTATTTATTAATTTCACCATCAAATTATTAGAACATTTAAACTTGCACATATTATCATGAAATAAACCTACATTCACGTTAATGGTAATCTATTTCATTTTATTCTACTTTATTTTATAGGTATTCTTTTTTCATACAAGAGGGCAAAAACGCATTTACTTTTACGTGTCTCGGATTCGGTATGCACTTGGTATGCCATCATTAGCGGTTGCGCCGCAGTGACGAACGGAACTAACTCATGAAAAACGGTAGTGTTTTTCATTAGTTAGTGTTTTCAGAACATGTTATTTTATAAGTATAGATGACCGTGCTATCTTGCATCTTAAGTCCTTAAACTGACTTGCTCAAGTATATTTTAGCGGATACGTGGACGATCATGTGTATTCACTCTGTGGTGACGTCATGGCTTCCAAAACGGTAAATTGCTAGTCTTAAAGGTCACTAACAACCAAACGTATAGAGCTTTTATGTTATAACAGCACAGATAGTTAAAATTTCATGACGGTCGGTTTTAGAACGAAAATGGTGTTTTTTAATATTTTCTATCGTCGGTGCTTGGTAAAACTTCTAAATATTCATATTTTTAAATGAAGAAACACTTGTACTGTTTTACGTATCACTTATAATTTATTATGGTATCATAAAAATGGTATTAATGAAAAATAAACGACGGGTTGCACTTCGGGAGTGCCGGCAGAAGTTAAAACTTGAATATTAACATTGTGCGTTTTGGAATGGTTAGGGAATCATTTTGTACGAATTGCTTTAATTTTCAGTATGAATGTTATTTATGTGGTAGAATACAATATTCATTTATTGCACTATCGTACACAAACATGACAACATTCATTCCATTTCAACAACATTCTCGCAAGCGTCCTGCGCCGTCTTACGAATTTTCGTCACGTGTTCTGACGCGAGTTTAGAAGTTTTTACTCATTCCAAAAAAAGTGAGCAACGCCGCTAAAGAAGTTTTCACTTCAAACATTTGCATAGTAAACAATGCCTTTTCAGTGAAATGAATAAAGGTATGAAATAACGTACAAGCGACTTTCTGTTTCCGAACGATGTCCAATAGTCGATTTCAGTAACGTCAAAAGCATCATGTCCTTTGAGGTGGCAGAAATCGTGGGTTGGTAAATTATATTGTTGGTCATTTGAAATCGTTGTTTCTCATTAGTGATATATTCAGGTTCAGATATCATTTTGATTGTAAGCTTTTGTCGCCTTTGTGTCTAGCGGTCCGATTGTCGGACTTGACTTCTTAAAGTTCCGGGTTCGATACCCGGGTCGCGTAGAAAAAAAAGTTTTATGATTTCTGATAAAAAAAATGTTGCCGGGGATTGAATATGTACCAGGTTGGCGCTAGGCTTGCCACCTAACGCACTGTGCGACTTAGGGCCGAAACACATAACCGCATTGCGGCGCTGCGCCGCTAAAATAGAAGGTTTGCGTTGCGGCGTTGTGACATCATAGACGTGTCTCTACCATGTCAAAAACAAAGGTGTTATTAATCCAATAAAAATAAAATATATTCCGCAACAAAATACCAGATGAAATATTTTTTAAAACCTTCCCAATATACGTAACAAAAGGATTTAATTTGTGAAACACGCTATACAAAATGGCTGCTATTATAAAATGGCGTTATCTATTAAATTTATTAAAAAGTATAATCATTTTATTAATAAACGTGAACTAGTAGGTAATAAGAAGTTTACCCCAGTATTATTAACTCTATTATTATTCTATGTTTATTCCTAAGATGGTTAAAGGTTATAAAAAAGAAGTCTTATTAGTCAATAAAAGTTTTTTTATACCATAATGTGCATGAACGAAAAAGAAATGGAGCCTACTAATATTATAAATGTGGATGTTAGTTTCTTTGTTACACTTTCACGCAAAAACTACTTATACAATCGTCATGAAAATTTAGATAAATATCCTTGGATTTAATAAAAGTAACATAAAATACTTTTTAATGACTAATGCCCGGTTCCCATAATCTACAAAATGTAAACCAAAAGTTTGACTATTCGTAGTTCGGCCAAAAGTAATGAAGTGTTTCTCATATTTGAAATTTTCAGAGCTAATTACCAAAAACGAGCAATCTTATTATAGTTAGATGTTTTACTTTTGGTACAAAAAACTACCATCCGTAATCGAAATGGCTTGTTTCTTGAATATAGGAACCGGGCATTAAATGCAAGCTAAGCCGCGGTCAAAAACTAGTAATAGCATAAATGCGAAAGTGAGTATGTAGTATGAATAGTTCATAACACGAAAATAGTGGTACACATTTTGATAAGTCACCTCTGTGGTCTAGCGGTCCAGTTCGATTCCCGGGTCGGGCAGCAAAAAGAAATATGATTTTCCAATTTTTTAATAAAAAAAATATTGCTCGGGATTGGATGTGTGCCTGGTTTGACCGGTTTGTTGTGATTGTGGGACTCAGTTTCTTCGACTAATGGTGGGTGCCCTGGTTGTGTCTCTGCCTACGTTTTCTGGGATATGGGCGTGAAGACACTTATTTTTTATTTTGATAGACTTTAGCACTTACATATAGTTAACCAAGAAGAAAGAAGTAAGCCACTTTGCGTCTTGATATCTAAACGAGATTGTTAGAGGTTTAAATAAATAACAGTTAGTACTAATATAACGCTTGTTGTGTTTTATATTTCGTAATAGCAAGTACTAATATAATGAAACGTGAAACCAATTACCTAGAACGGTTGAAGAAAACAAGGTCGACTGACACTTAGTGACGTCATGCTATCGTTTTTCAAACATAACTTATTATTATTTGGGAAAACATCTAAATTTTAAAAACATTTCAATAACTTCTTGGGAAAATAAGCAAAAAAGGAGGCAACGGATTAACAACTAGCATAAAATATTTATCGTCGGCACTTGTCGGAATTACAGATTGATTAGAATCACTTTTCAAATAGCATTTCTATAGATTCAAAAAGTATTTGTAAAGATAAATAAATTGGCTTCATTATAACGTTCCGTAATTGGGTGTTATTTACTGATCGTACTTATTTGAAAGTAATATATATATATAAACTACGATGTAGGGATACCAACTACAAGTCGTTTCCCCTAACGTGAGGAGTTATTGGTACGTTCAAATGAAAAAATAAGAATAAAATTAAACGGTCTAAAAGTTTATGTTATTATCTATGATAAATGTTATCGCCTCTGTGGTGTAGCGGTCCAGGTGTTGGACTTGACTTCATGAGGCCCCGGGTTCGTTTCCCGGAACGGGCAACAAAAAGAAAATGATGTTTTTCAATTGTTTAGTTAGATAAAAAATGTTGCCCGCGATTAGATGTGGGCCCGGTTGGCGAGATTCTCGTTGTGGGTGGCCTGGTTGTGCCTCTGCCTCCTTCCTCGGGGATAAGGGTGTGAATATACTACTACTACAACTACCATTACTATAAATGTTTTTTGGTCAATATCGCCTAAACAAAATTCTATCTTATTATTTAAATCGTCTTCCATTTCCTTTTGGCTACAAAACAGCAATTTGAGCGTTTTATTCTTTGACAAATTGTACCTTCTGTGGCGACATTTTGACTTTCAGTCTTTGTATCAGAAATGGTACCTCAAATTTAAGTTCAAGTTATAACGCTTTCTTTGGACTGTTTCTGTCCCCACCATAAATTTTCATAAATCTATTCAGGCGGTATCACACCTAGCAACAACCCCTCAACTTTTCTTCCTGCCACCAAGCACCGTTGTTTGAAGGATAGTGTTCCTGGTAGGCATAGCGTGCCAGTGAAGTTTTTGGTGTCTATAAGCACAAATACCAGTATGTTTTGAGCTATAATCGACGTATATAACTTTTTTTTATGACAGTGTCTTTTCGCTTTTTGGTGTTATAAATCACCTCTGGTCTAGTAGTCTGGTTTTGACATACTATATGGACTATATGGGATCCCAAATCCAATTTAAGGGCAAAATTAAATTTGTAATTTTATAATTAAAAAAATATTTTACATAAGATACCTAGTTGGAGATAAACTTGCCACTTATGACTTTGTGGGGCTAAGTCCTTAAACATAGGCGCTCTGATTGCACATGTGCCTATTACTTCGGAGATACTATTTTCGTTGTACAAAAGCAGTAAAAGCATAGTTAAATAATTTTTGCCGTAGTAAGGTTCCAGCAGTGGTTGAAGCGGGTATAACGACTCATCTAATACTATATATAAGGAACTGTCACACTCGTGTCCCGGAAAAAGTAGGCAGAGGTACAACCAGGGTAACCATGAATAGCCGAAGGAACTTTGTCCCACTACGTGGCAACTTTCAAAAAACACATTTTGTTTAAATGCCAGAACCGGGAATTGAATTTTGGACTTCATGTGGTCAACGTGAACAACAAACCACTATACCGAAGAGCAGTTAAACTTATTACGTCAATTTAACAAACGATAACATCACAGAAACGAATACTGACGTTATTGTGTAGATGGAAGGTAATAAGGAATCTTGTAAAAATATGGTTTTTGGTCAACTTCAACATCTATCCCGCGGTTGGGACAAAATTTCAGGAATGAAAAAAAAATCATTTGAATTACATTTAAAAATAAATATAACCTTTTTCTCTCACTGACTTTTCTCGTCTGTTACGGGTTTAAATCTTGTTTGGAATGATTTTTTTATTGCAAAAATTATAGGATTTTTGGAATTAGACTAGATTAAATACACATCAGTGACACTTGTACTTTTCTACTATAAACTTTGTTAAATACTCTTTGTTACAATTAGTCCAGCAAGTTTCACTTTATAAACACTTCGCTAGTACAGCTAAAAGGCATACGACAAGTCGTTAGACATAACCGTAGCCTATAGACACCATAAATGTCTTAGGTGCGTTGTATTCCTATGGCCCAGATCCATTAATTCTACTGGTTACCCCAGTAATCGTGTTGGTAATGACTTTGTTTGGTACACAACCTACGCTTGCCTTTTACTAGCTGCCAGGTAGGAAGGCAGATGATCTTTCCTAAACGAGGGTCCACAACCAATCCGAGGAAACAGCAGCCAATAAAAATGTGTAAACATCGGAATTCCACCAAATGCCGACTAGTCTAGTCAAAGCAAATTCATTTGTATGGAGCAGCTGGCGTTAATTGCACTTTAGGTGAAAACTTGCCATATGGTAAATAGGTATATCATTAATGAACTTAAAAATAAAAAGTCTCCAATTTTAAAGCAGTACTTTGTACCCAACTCTAAAACAAAAGATGCACTTATAGTGATATTTCGATATACTATTCACATACCTAACTATGTAGAAACATATATTAAAATTTCACATCGGTGACTGCGATGCTTTTTTTAGTTTAGTTTTTTATTAGTCTACCCCCCGCGCATTAATTACACTTGATTTTTATGTCATATTTATTATCATAAGTGTGACAGCACAACATATTCATGTTTAGAAAATATAAATAAAAGTTTTAAAAGGCTCGCATTATTTATTTAGGTAAATTTAGTTTTTAAAAAAACGCTCTTTTCACATCTCCTTCTCTTGTCACATCCTTACCAAAAAATCAAAAAACCGAGTGTTTATAGTCAAAAATGGGCACATAGCAGTTTGTGATATGTGTATATTTCAATATTTTGTGGTTTTATAGCTGTGTCGTTAGGTACGTTATGGGAATTCTAAACATAACTATTACTTTACTTTTGCCAATCCAATTTAAGGTTCTTATTTTAAAAAACACTCCTTTAAAAGCGCACTTGTTCATTTTAATGTGGATTATATTTTCTCGTCTGTCGACTACCGGCTAGCGAACTACTAGTGTGACTATTATGTTCTGAGTTTATAATAAGTTGTTGTTTGGTTTTTCAATAATAATGGATACAAGTGATAAAATGTTTAACTGACACCTGACAATAATAGATGTTTGTGCTGACTACTATTTCTTTTGTAACATTCTTAGGTAATTACAAATATTATGTGTTATTAAACCATGCTGAGGGTCTAACTTTCTAATCTGAATATACAAAATAGTACATAAAACTTTATATATTTGTGTATGTACAAAATAATCTTAAACCTTGTCAATTGTCTTCTTTCTTCTTTCTTTAGGTTTTGGCCTTCACGCTAGTATTTAGCCATTAGTCAAGTAGAAATTTGCATAAAATTGTATATCAATTTCAATTAATTTTAATTAGTCATCAGTTATAAGCCGTCAGGAAGTCATGTCAGGCTCTTGTGTAAAGCGGTAGCCTTTTTACACAAGCTCATGAATGAGATTTGGCGGCAACGAGGAAATACACGATACGCTAATTTCTTAATGATTATTTCATTTTGGCACTTTCACTGAACAAATTTGTACAAAATGCCACCAAAATTGACTAATTTCACTCAATATCAACACGAAATTCAATAATTATGAAAAACTTCGACCATCTTTTCTCTCGATGGCGCCAAAACTCTTGTCAATTGTCAGTTATCTAAACAATGAGCAATGAGCATGCAAGTGATTTGTCAGTTGTCACTTGACACTGTCGGTTTGATGTAACTTCTTCTTTTTTAAGGCTATTGTAATCGGCAGTCGTTATATGATTAATTGCTTAGATTATTATATACGCCACCCTTAATTTACAACAATTCTACTCTCGCTTACTCCTCCCGAATTACCAACTTGGGTGTTATATTTAGTGATAACCTTTCATGGGAAGCTCACATTAATAATCTCTGTAAAAACAATATTTTGCATTTCACTCTCCTAATTGCTTAAAAAATGTACTTCCCTTCCACACTAAAGTCTCGTTAATGCACATGCTAATTTTGCCTATCTTGGACTATGCTGACTCATGTTTTCTCGATACTACTGAAGAACAAATCAACAAGCTTGAGAGGCTCCAAAATCTTTGCATCCGTTTCATATTTAATTTACGTAAATACGATCGTATATCCAATTTTAGGGCCCAGCTTAAATTACTACCAATTCGTCTTCGCAGGAATACCAATATTCTATGCCTTTTGTTTAATGTATTATTTAATCGAGAATCTCCTGGTTATTTCTTTGAAAGTTTTACTTTTTTTGCATGCTCCAGATTCTCCTTGTCGCAGTTTGCTGAGTTATTTACTTTGTTTTACTGAATCACGTTCCTCAACTTATGCTCACTCCTTTACTGTATATGCTCTAAAATTATGGAACTCACTACCACACAGTATTCGTAATAGTCTCTTAAACGCTTTTTAAAAACAGATAACTGTTTAAGAGATTATTACTTATCAGTGTCTTAAATCTGTTATTTGTCATCTATTGTATTTTTTTTCACATCGTCAGTTATGTTTTAATGTTCTTGTAGTTTATATACTCGTGTTTGTATGTATACACCCAGTATATTACAATTGTCTTTGTGTTACCTTTAGTATTTTGTACGTATTATCAGAGATATAATATACAAGTTTATGTATTCTTGTTACGTATGCAAGTGTATGTATTTATGTATGCACGTTTAATGGTTTATTTCTTTTTAATTTTTTTTGTGCATATCATTGGTTTTATGTTTTTCTCTTTAGTTTGATATATATGAAAAATATGTGTAAATGGTGTATAATTATAATTTTTTTCTCACTTAATTTATTGTGCGCTGTAAGTCTACCATTTAAGTTATTTTATGAGCTTCTTTTTGGGTAAGCTAGAAGAAATCTCTTTATCTGAGATAAGCTGACCTTTTGTACAAGTCTATTAGTTTTATAATTTATGTAAGTTTTTCTTGTGTACAATAAATGATTAAATAAATAAATAAAATAAATAAGTATATATGAAAGTCCCTCGAGTGGCTGTAGTGCAAGTCAGAAAAAAATAAATAGAACCTCCCCTGCCCCCGTCGGGAATCGAACCAGAGCCTGGCGGTTGATCGATGTAGTTAGGCGGGTACACTAGCCACTCGACCAACTACTACGGAACTTTATTTTTATTATATTTTTACGGTATTATCGAACATATGTATGTGCTAATTTTCACTTGAAAATTATTTTTGACTCTACGTAAAAAAAGAAAACGCATTTTTAGGTATATCTCGGAACGCAACTCCCTTAAAGCATGGAAATCACCTTGAATATATTACAATACATCCATACTATTGTTTAAAACATAAATTTGCCAAATGTCTTTTATGCAACCTTATATCTTATATTGACCGAACTAGACGATGAAAATAAATTAGATGACATTTATAAATTAATTTATAGAACGTAAATCTAGAATGTTTAGAACATGGACAGTATGAAAATCTTGCTATCACTGGTTACATAGTCACGACGTCAGAACGTCAGAGATAACGGTTGTTGTCAGCTTGGACCAACGAACATAAATAACAGATAAGTTTTCATATAGGTAGCAAAACACCAGGCTTTCCCGAGGACAGGAAGAAACAAATCGATATGTGACTAGAGGGTCACCCCCGTCGAAAATCGAACCCGAGCCTCGTGGTTGATCGGTGGCATTAACCATTCGACCAACGATGCGATCAAGTGCAATACTATATGAATATCAAGCAATATCATAATGAAATACATATTCTCTTGTCACATCCTTACCAAAAAATTTCGTAAAAGGAAATAATAATAGCTTTGCCAGCAAACGTTGTCCTGTCCTAGCTAGGAATATTATTTTTTCATATGAGCCTTCTTCTAACAACAGCTAGCACAATAAAAGGATCAACAAAATTAGTCTATTCGTTTAGGCAGACATCGAGGACTAGGCTAAATAGGAATTTCATTTTTATTAATATACATTTATATACTCGTATATCTAGATAAGAGTTGAAGTAGGGTATGCTTTCCAAAAACGATGGCAGGTTGTTTTTTTTTGCACTCAAAACTATTACAAGAATGTATTAATATTTTAAAATATTCTCCACCGTTCAACTAGCAACTTTCTTTACTTATTAAACATATAATTGCGAAAGTTTGTAAGTATGTATGGATGTTTGTTACTTTTTCACGCTCAAATTGCTGAACGGATTTGTCTGAAATTTGGACCACATAGATTGTGACCTGGATTAACTTATAGACCACTTTTAATCCCGATCGTACAACGGGTTTCTGTGGAAATGCGGGCGAAGCTGCAGGCAACAGCTAGTAAGTACATAAACGGAATGTGGCAATACAACATATTATTTGGTAATGTATCAAAAAACTTGTTGGTTTGAAGTCAATTATAGGAAGATATCAAAATTCAAATTGAATATTTTTTATTTTTATCTAAACGACATATTAATGTCATCGTTATGTACCTAAAATTGTTTATTTCTTTGCTTGTTGGCATAAGGTCGTCTGGTGGGAGAGGGTGGACAGGAACGTCTATAAACATACAAAATTGAGAACCTCTTCCTGTTTTCGGAGTCGGTTAAAAAGTAAGAAAATTACTTGCTTGTGTTATGAATGTTAGTCAACGGTACATTTAAACAAAAAATACATCAATTAATTTAATACCACAGGGGCGATTTATAAAATATATTGTAATTTTAGAAAAATGTAAAAAAGACAGGTTGCACTCCGGAAGTGCCGGCAGAAGCGTAAACTTGAATATTAACATTGTGCATTTTTGATATTTTGGAATGGTTAGGGAATTATTTTGCACAAATTGCTTTAATTATCAGTACGAAAGTACTATCATTAATGCACAAATATTATTTTCATTTCAATATTCTGCGTTAGACTTGACAAAAACTCGCTAAAGTAAGACTACGAGGCGGCTAGGAGCGTCGTCATATTTTCTGTATAACGAACATTGCTCGTCTACACATAAAATTTATTTTCAAGATGAAACAAATAGAGCAATGTCTATTGATATTATACGTATCTGCTATCTGTGAGAATGTAATTGTAGATATATTGCGGCGTATTATCCATTGCGCATCCTATACTCTTCAGATATATCGGAGCAATACAAAAACAGCAATGAATTTACGTTTTATTTTAGATCTCGCGCCGTCTTATTCGCGCATGTTCAGTGCGCCGTCTTACGTTCTGACAATCTAACGCAAGTTTAGAAGTTTTTGCCCATTCAAAAAAAGTGCGCAATACCGCTAAAAAGGTTTTCACTTCAAAAATAAATAAGTTACAATATTCGTGACGTCAGACACGGTCTCTAATTGGTAAACCATCGAAGTGAGACTCTTCACGAGGTACACCGCCCGATATTTTATGATATAGGAAGGAAGGCAAACAAGCAGACGTATTTCCTGATGGTAAGAAATTCAGGCCGCCTAGAGACACCAAAGGTGGTAATGGTGCGTTGCCAACCTGAGGTCGGGAAGTTAGACCTCGAGCAAAAGTAAGTTTACCAGCTACCTTACCCTCCGAACCGGAACACGTCATGACGTTATGGCAGCAGGAATAGGTAATGCGGTGATACCAATCCGGGCAAGTTGTTGCGAAACTCTACCACCTAATCAGATGTCACGGTGTTAGTGACGATAAGCCTATGCTCGCCTTTTACGAGCTGCCTGGCAAGGAAGGCAGATGGTCTATTCTGCAAAGGGGCCCGGACCAACAAAAGTCGAAAACAAAAATATCTTTATTTAACGTTAACCTACAAGAGGCACTTGTAAGGGCTTGTGTTTTTTTCCTTATTTTAAAATATGTATTCAAGAACAATTAATGTGATAATAAATTAAATATAATAAATTGGCATGAGGAGCAATAATTAATCCCAAGGGTTCTTATTAGCAATAGTATGATGACACTTTTCATTTCATTTCTATGTAACATATTTCCTAAATTTATTAATTGGAAGTTCTTTCCCATAATTGGACCTCCCACCCTATTGTAAAAGCGTATACATTAGCCCATGAAAGAATGGCTTACTCTGTGTAGACGAGACACGTGCACCACCGGGGGGTGCGAAACAAGGGGGGTTCGAAATTAATTGACAACCCCATGGACAGTTTACTTGTGTATCTTAATATCTTTTTAACGGAAATTGATCTACTTACCTACTTATCAAGTAGGTACCAATTCAAAACGTTTTTTTTTCTTTCAGGTCTGTTAACGATTACCGTAGTTCTAATATTAATACGTAATGCCAAAACTTTGGACTCCTTTTTACGAAAATTGCGCGGACGCAGGAGCATAAAATTTGGCACACTTATAGTTTATGTGTTGGAGAAGTGCAGAACGCTAATATTTTTCAATAATAATGCTGGTAAAGTACATTAAATCAATAAATGAAACCATGCATTTGACACACACAAACAAATATACCTATTGATGATAACGATAAAAGATCACAGATGGCGCACTAACTATTCATAAAGTTTAGTAGTTGGTCTTGAGAAATGAAGATGGTGTTCTTATCAATAAGATATTAACTCGGCTACACAATGAGAAGATCCGGCAAAGAACTCAGCGGCTTTGTCTTTTTTTATAAAGAATTTAAGCACAGTAATACCGTCAAATAGAAAATACAGAGTTTAATATTATTATTGTCATATAAATAAACTAAAAAAATCAGGTTCTAAATCATTACCTAAAACACCTTGCATCTTGATTAAATTAAAATAAGACAAACCTAAGCTGATGTTACTAGTAAAAATAAACATCAAAACTTTTTTTAGAAAATTTTAAGAGGACTTAAAAAACAATCATATTGAGAATCTCTTTTCTTTTTCGACATTCTTTTAAGAGCTAAGTAAATTTTAACTAACTTTCAAAAAGGAGGTTATACGTTTGACTCCAATACTTTTTTGCGGAGAAATCTATTAACATAGATATAGTAGAATGCTATAGAATAGAAAATATTTTTATTCACATTCGCCTTACAAGAGAAGTGCCTCTTTTAAACGAGTTTATAGGTATAATACAAAAACTACCACCGGATCGGAACGCGGCCACACACTGAAAAGACAGTCATAGAAATCTAATAACACAGAAAATAGATTTCTCCATCATTTTCTGGATCCATTTTTAATTTTTTTTCTTCTTTGAAAGAGCCAACTTTCTACGGCCTTCAAGTAATTTTTGTACAAGTAGCTTTATATCTTAGGTGATTCTTAGAATATTGAAATCGGATTCGGATTTCCGCAGTTTTACTGCATTTAAATACAACTCTTTAAAAAAATATTAACCCAAAAAAAAACAACTGCCACGTTCTTCGAGGGGCTAGCGTACACATCTAACTCGAGCCTGGCGGTTGGTCCACCAATCAAAAACTTCTACAACTTGAAATCAGGCACACATATCAAACATGGGATAGCTAGATATGTTTGACATATGAGCGTAATATAATTTTGAAGGCAGCAAGACTTCCAAAAATGTGTTCATTTCAAGTAAACTTATTTATTTACCATGTTCAAATTGGAGATGTTTTCTAAAAGAAGTACACATAGAATATTTAAAATGTTGTATAGATACATAAAAACTCAATTATTCGATTAATAAGCGCCTCTAATAAACATTTCACTTGATACAAAACTCGACAATTTTAAGTTCAAGTGTCAACAAACGTGATATGCAACTCGAACAAAATAAATCTATTTACTAAATAAAATATTTGTATTAAAAAGGTATTCAAGCTCCGTTCATTTAAAACGTTTTATATTATTAATAGATCAAACTTCAATCTCTCAATTAATAAATCCCTTATATCAAATACAACTGTTAAATCATAGTTGAAATTATAAAAATACTGCACAATTTGAAATAGGCTCATGAAGATATATTTCAAAAAACATAGCCTGTAACTTTAATAAAATCAATCTGATCACAAAGTAACGTAGGTATTCGAAATAGGAAGTTTTCCAAACAGTTGTAAACTTAAAATATCAAATTCTGTATGAGTAGATAGAAACTCAATTCACTCAATAATAAATAAGTATTAATAAAATTTCACTTGATTAAAAACTCTACTATTCGGGTATAGACTCATATTTCGACAACGTAAGCACATGAATTCAAAAAACAAATGTACCTATTTAAATTAAATAAACCTGTCCTCTAAATATTTTTGAATTAGAGAGGTTTTCTGAAATGCGTACTCATAAAAATCTGAACTCTGAAGAGATAAGAACTCAATTTCTCCAATAATAAATACCTGTAATTAAACACTTGACAATTCTGTCGTAATCCACTTGATAAGTATGACATAAACGTCGCAACACATATCATAACAAATGCATATTTTTTTGTCAAACTCTAGAAACAAATAGTAATATTTAATAACACGAACTACATTGCATTTTAAACTTAGTACAAGTTTAATTAGGCGTCATTACAGCTATCTAAGACTCTTTGATTGTGTTATATATTGCAATTATAACATACCCTTTTGGAGTTTGCTGGCGTGGTTTTACTGGAGATTGCTGCGTAGGAGAGAGAAGCAGCGTGAGCGTGGGTGATGGTGGGAGATACTGCGCTTGCGGTAAACACTGCGCAGAAGCAGGGGTCTCCATCTCTTGGAAATTCGGGTAAGAGAAACTTTCATATTGGTTCATATAATCGCGTTCTAGCAATGACCACTCCATGTTTTCACTGCAAAACTATTTTTAATCATTGCACACGTGCAACTATGATCACACCGCGCGCGCACTGAGTTCCTCGTAGGGATGCAACATTGTTCAATCGATAACAGTGCAAAACATGTCGACTGGTGACAATAAACAATGTTGCATCGACTTACTGTACAGACTCATCGATAAACAATATCGATCGAGGAATCAATTTTCTTTTTCCAATATTCGATTTTTAAACTTACTCAAGTTATCAATTGGTAGTAGAAAAATATATTCGTTATAATAGAAAACAATACATTAGTTTTTAGATATTAAGGGCAATATTTTTTTGAATATTAATTAGAAAACATTACAATTTTCTGACATTATAACAAACAGCAGATGAACTAATGTCAATTTAAAAAAAAATATTTTAAAATCAATTCTTCAATATCGTAGAAGACAATTTAACAAAGAAAATATTTGTTTCCTAGGTAGTAGGCTAGACGGAAGTAATATTATACATGGATATATGAATTCATTTCATTTGAAAACCCTATGTCAAGTTAGTTATGCAAATATTAGTATGCAATTGGTATAGATTGTCTAGATTAATCGTTAATAATATTATATAGTATATATAGTATTAAAACAATTAAACAAGGTATACATGAGAAAAACTGCGGATAATCGCTAGTATCTGTTATTATTTCTATATTCCATTATCTAATTATAGATTCTCCTACAAATTTATAGCGTAGTATTCCAATTTCCATAATCGGTTAGTGTTGTCATTATACAAGTGCAAATTTATCGATAGTCGTCCATTTAACTCTACTTTTCTCCACATTGCACTTATAACGTTGAAACGATGGCAAATCTTTTATGAAGATTGCATTGGTACATACAAGTCGAAACTCTACCTACAGCACTTAGTTAATTAAGTTGCAAAACAATTATGTTTAGTACTATTCCTAGGTTGTTCGATTTATTGAGTACTCGACCCAAGGTGAAACTCCATTTTTAAATAATACAAAGTAATAGTATTATTATTCTATACAACCAAGATAGGTATGTCATCATCATTCATGCTGAATGGTGATCACCTTTAGGCTTGGGAATACTGTATCCTTTCAATGTTACTCCTCCATCTCTTTCATTTTTTGATATGTGTCTTTTTAATTCAATCATTTTAGTAAGTGTGATTAATTTTGTTATGATACTAGATTTACCGGCGAACGTTATACACTTGGCACTTACTTCCTTTGCCAATCTTGCACGGGGACATGAAGATATGTATGTATAAGTTAAATGAGGTTTTGAATCAAGGTGCTAGACTTTGTATAATGCTGTGCTATCCCAACATTGCTGTATGGAAGTGAGAGTTGGGCATGCCAAAAAAAGCACGGGAGTAGGATATATCCGAGAGAAATGAGGGCGTTACGAAAACTCTGTAGTTTTACGATTGCTGGCTGCATTCATAACAGTGAGATCCGAGAAAGAGTGTGATTAAAAGAAATAATGATGTTAAAATGAGAAAGGGCATGCTCCGCTACTTCGGTCAAGTGGAAATAATCGGAGTTGTAAGGTTGACAAAGCAGATATACAATGCGAATGTGGATGGATGCAGGTACATGGGCAGACAGGTTGACATTCGACTATCAGGTCGCTTGGGAGCTATCGGAGGGTAGTATTAAGAGTTTTCGGAACTGGCGCGTTTGTGTGAAAAGGGGAAAGGAATGTGGAGTAAATAATAGACGACAAATAGACAATACCACAGTGCAAACATGAAACAGTATATGAACTATTTAGATACGGCAAACTCACACAAACATGTGCATCGACGAGGCCGCTAAGTGATTTTCGCGGTTCTAAAGTAGCGAGTGCCACACCGCAAGTGTTCACGTTATTGTTTGTTTCAGCGATATTTTGGTAGCAACGAAGAAATACACGATACACTAATTCTTTCTTACACTTGGATACTTTAACTGAACAAAACTGTAAAAATGCCACCAAAATTGAGTAATTTTACTCAACTCTTACATGAAATTAAATAATTACAACAAAACTGCGACCATATTTTCTTTCAATATCGCCGAAATTCTCCTAATAAAATTTAACATTATTGTCACTGGTGTCTTACTGTTTCACCTAATTGGGCAAATAAGAAGACAAATTTCTTCACGATAAGCAATTAGTCGCCACTTGATGACAACAAAATAGACAATGGCGAATTCCCAACTTGGGACTTTATGTTAAACGTATATGTAGTCGGCACCGTCTTTACTATAAGGGCACATGGGGTCAGTACCCAGGGCCCCTATGCAGAGAGGGCCCCGAAAGATCGATCATTTCACTCACATTTAACCTCAATATGTTTTGGTTGGGCGCATTAAGTTTTTCTCGTTGCCCTAATTCGGGGGTGTTTAATTTCGCAGCTTAAGAATGACTAAGTAATTTGTCAATAATTATGAGCGTAGAAAGTGACATTCCTTAGAAAATTGTGTTTGAGGATTTAATAGAAGATTTTGCTCAAAAGAAAACCCAAAAGAAACTATATTTCGTAAGTAAAAAGAAACAGCAGCATACTAATATCGTTAATGACACTGTAATAAAATAATGTAATCGATTATACAAAAAACCATAGTGAAAAAACTGTAAAGTTTGATTTCTTTATGCTCTAAAAGGGCCACAAGTTTTTGTGTGCCCAAGGGCCCCAGCCTAAGATGGCCTTGTCTATAGCTCATGTCTTACCATACAGAATAGAAACGGAGGTAGGCAGCCAGGATCAGTTTTAAATTTTAATTTAACTTATTGTTGAAATTTAAATCTTATTATTTTGCTGCTCATGGCACAGTCGCATGTAATCCCATCCATGAAGTTTAGATTGGTATTCACTATAGTACAGAAACCGGGAGAGAAATGTTCTCTGCTGATCTGCTTCTAGAACGTATATTCGTTCTTGATTTTTGAAGTGAAAACTTTTTTGGAATGGGTAAAAACTTCTAAACTCGCGCCAGGACAAGTGACCTGAAATTTCGAAAGACGAGAATTCGTAAGACGGCGCAGGGCGGTTGCGCGAATGTTTGTGGTGACAACACAAACATTCGCGCAACCGCCCTGCGGTTTGTGTACGATAGAATATATGAATATTGTATTCTACCACATAAATGAAAGTACTTTCATACTGATAATAATTAAGGCAATTTATGCAAAATTAATCCCTAACCATTCCAGAATATAAAAAATGCACAACGTTAATATTCAAGTTTTCACTTCGGCCGGCATTCCCGGAGTGCAACCCTTTTTTTTGTTATGATAGGACAAGCTATAAAGTAATTGTATTTTATCGTTCAAAAAACTACCATCGTATTTTATATCACATACATACCCGGTTCAGAGTAGACAGGCTTTGATAATTTCTTGAGGGCTGGCGATAAAAAATAACCCTTATATTTATCACAGCCACTTCATTACCCAACTATTATGACTGCAGAGACAAAACTTGGTAGGTAGATCATGATTTTATACAAAATCATTCAGTTAAGAGGATGCCCTACCCATATATGGAACTAAAACGGAAATCTATACGTGCAGGTTGTACAGATATGGTTCTTTTAAAATGACATTGAAGTTTTCACTACTATTTTTACTCAAAGTCAATCGTTAAAAGATACACACTTACAAAATGGTAAAATTTGTGTTTTTCTTAATAAAAAAGTAAAAAATCTAAACAAAAATACACGTTTAATGTACGTTGTTGTTTTAGTTTTTCCCCGTGTTGGTCCGGGCTTCTTCCCCGTGTAGGTCCGGGTTTCCTTGCAGAATAGACCATCTGCCTTCCCCTACCAGGCAGCTCGTAAAAGGCGAGCATAGGCTTACCGCCACTAACACCGTGATATCTGACTAGGTGACAAGTTACGGAACGACTCGCCCAGATTAGTACCACCACCTTACCTATTCCTGTCGCCATAACGTCAGCGCTTGTCGTTAACGTGTTCTAGTTCGGATGATAAGGTAGCCAGTAAACTTACTTTTGCTCGAGGCCTAACATGCCGGCCTAAAGTTAGCAGCGCACCATTACTACATTACTACATTACTAGGTGGTAGAGTTTCGCTCCGACTCACACGGATTGGTACCACCGCCTTACCTATTCCTGCCGCCATA
This sequence comes from Calephelis virginiensis, assembly GCA_002245475.1. Taxonomy (NCBI): domain Eukaryota; kingdom Metazoa; phylum Arthropoda; class Insecta; order Lepidoptera; family Riodinidae; genus Calephelis; species Calephelis virginiensis. The sequence continues at coordinate 492 of NJDC01002037.1, read as the reverse complement.
ACATCATGACTTATTCCAGTTCGGAGGGTAAGGTAGCCGGTAAACTTACTTTTGCTCGAGGCCTAACATCCCGGCCTCAGGTTGGCAACGCACCATTACCACCTTTGGTGTCTGTAGGCGGCGTGAATTTCTTACCATCAGGAAATCCTTCTGCTTGTTTGCCTTTCAATATCATATAAATAAAAATATATTTAAAAAAAACACCTTTGGTGGCGGCGCCTAGGCGGCGTGAATTTCTTGCCATCAGGAAATCCGTCTAATTGTTTGCCTTCCGATATCATAAAAATCAAATAAAAATAAACATACTTTCAATAACTGCAATTCTCCCTTTTTAATTTATGATATGAAACTTATAAAATGCTATGAAAAAATGCATTTTTTTTATAAAAATACACTTTCAACATGATAAAATGTATGTCCTCCTCTTTAATTTTTAAAATACTGATTTAATTCATTGTCAACCGTTAATAAGACTTTCAAAAATGTAAACCG
>NJDC01002036.1:386664-397410 GCA_002245475.1 Calephelis virginiensis | reverse complement strand
ATTATTTTGACTTAAATATTTAATAATTTAATTTGTTTAATTGGAAGCAGCAACCTGTGACTCGAAAACGTACACACACTATCTGCTCATAGTTAAAAGAGACTAAATTCAAAATGAAGTGATAAAAACCCAATTTAGTTTGACTTTAATTATAGTGATAATTTTTTATTTATTTCAGCAATTTGACAGTGTATCATTTAATACAATTGTTATGTTAATCCTATTGGTGTTAGTTTGTTTAATTTTTATTGTTATGTTACAGGAAAACTTACAAATAGATCTGTACCATTACTAGTGCTAATTGCGGCAATTATCTTCTGGGCTGTTGGAGTACTAGAAGGTACTTATCCATGTATGTGGGGTAGTGGAACACTTCTATCATGGACATACTTAAGGTTCTGGCAGAGGCATAGTAGTGGTACCAGAGGTGACATGGCTGACAACTTTAGCTTTGATAAGTAAGGATTTTTCTTTTCACTGTTCATCTAGTTAGTAAGGATAAATAAATATCCTTGGACATGTTACAGAAATTGAATCTAACCCCAAAGCAAGCAAAGTATATGCTTGTGTCATGGGTGTTAGTCAACAATATTAATACATAGAAATACTTAAATAGATTGCAGAATAAATTTAATAAACACTCAGACCTGAAAATGTAGACATCTAAATGTTCATCACACAAATGCCTGGCCCCGTCGGGAATCTAACACGAGCCTTGTGGTTGGTCAATGGCACTCAAAGTAAAAACTTCTATTCACTTTTGCTTGCTTTGTATTGATTATAAAAAAAACTTCTAATGTGTGTTCCTCTTTAATTTGTCATGTTTTATTAGCAATCAAATTTCTTTGTATATTTTTCTCTCATAAGTAATTTTGCAAAAGTTTAAAATGTTGATTTATTAAAATGTGTTTATGTTTTCCTAATCCTTGTGAAATTTTGTCCTTGAGATAACAAAGAATATAACATTTTTTAGCTTCTTCCCCACTGTTCTTCAGCCAGTAGTGCGAGGTGTTTTAGGACCAGTGCATAGATGCTGTGTAAGAATTGGTGTTTGCTCTCCCAGCCCACGTAGAGTACACTTAGCACTCAGTTCTAGAGGTGTCACAATTTCAATGCCTGGTGTTGAGCCCCAAGACATGGAACGAAGACGGTAATGATAAACTATGTGTTTAACTTCTTTTATTGTTTCTTTAGTATAGGAGGAAAATTCACTTGCAATTATCTATTAATAAACAATACATACTGTATATATATACATCTTTACACAAAACAAGAATCATTAAATGGCGTATTACCAACTAGAGACTGGCATTTTAAATCTCTTTCATAGTCTTATTACCAGCTACCTTACACTCTAAGCTGAAACACGACAAAGATGAGAACTGATATCAGTGGTGTAGCGTGGACTAATATATACGTGGGCAAAGTCGCATCAGCGAGGCCCCTTTGCGTTCGTTCCCAAAAGCTACCCAAAAACTTTATTTTATACTCATATTATTACACCATTGTCTTACCAAACATGATTTGATTAAATTTGATTTTTCAGACTTATTTAAATTAAAGACAAATATAAAATTTAAGATATATTTTTTTAACTAGCTACGCTACTGACTGGTATTGATGACATGCAAAATAATATATTAGTGCTGTAGTAGTTTCATAACTTTCCCTCTGTATTGGTCTGGATTTCTTGTTCAGAATAGACCATAAGCTTTATTCAAATATTTACATAATGAAAGTATTTATTAATAGCAAATTTGAGTTTCAATTTAAGCATTTTGTGCTTCATTAAAAGCAAATAAATAACTTGTAATTGAGAACCAATTTAATTTTGTTTAATTTACAGCCAAATTGCACTCAAAGCTTTAAGTGAAAGACTATCCAAAACATCCGAACAAACACGTCAGAAGAATTTATCAACAAAAGTCAATATGGACGCTGTAAGGAAGATGCAACCACCACACGTAATACCACAGTTTCCGGCTGAGTCCACTAGCCAGCCTCCGGCACCACCCGAAGCCACGTTAGTTGATATAGCTACAGATCCGACTCCGCCCACTACGAAAACATCATGATTATAATAAGATTATCACAATTGGAGAATGCAACCTTGGCCTTAGGTCTTTTTAAGACTATCACAAAATAAGATATAACGGAATATGAATTCTAAATTATGTAATAGATGTAGATTATACTTTCGTAGGGATTGTGTAATTTAAAAATGGATGAATGAATAAATGTGCATAAGAGAGCAGCTTAAATTATAAAATAATAATTGAATAATAAACTAATTTTTTACCCCCGTCGCAAAAAGAGGGTTGTTATAAGTTTAACGTGTCTGTCTGTAACTCCCAAACGGTTGCAGTTATTTCAATTTAGCTTTTTTTTGTATTAAAGGTAACTTATGTGCGAGTGTTCTTAGACATGTTTGATAAAAATCGGTTAAGCTATTTAAAAGTTGTGGGGTAAAAAGTGGGGAGATTAACCGAATTTAGTACTTTTTAAAGGGAAATTAAGTTCTTGTGTTGGGGCTTTTTAAATTTTTAATTTATTTGTGTTTATATTATGTAAGCTAAAATACTTCAACATAAATGAATGAGTATTATTATTATACTTTTAAGCTCTTTTTTCTCAATGTCTTAATAATTTTAAATTTTGTCAGTTTATAAATTTCACCATTTTATCCTTTTTTTTATTTTAACATAATCTTATATCACCAGTATTAACGCCACGCGAGCCACTAATTGCAACAAGTGTCAGATTTCATGTAATTAATATGGTCACATACAAATATTCAACATGCTATGTGATTTAACACGAAACATCCAGTCTATACAAGTTTATAATCGATAGAAAGTGTTATTGATTGAAAACCGTCCCTCAAAATTTGGCTGGTATTTTAAATGTAACCCTGTATAACGCACGATCCACATCGGGTGTCGACAGCACTTGTGGCGTCGCGTTTAAATAAGTGTTATCACCTTTATATTGTGATGATTTGATGTTAAAAAGTTAACATGAATAACTAATTAAGATTAATTTACGGAACTACAATGTTTTTTTGTTTGTTTTGTTTTTATTAAAAATTACATTTTACAATAAATTTGAAGATTAAAAATATGGTTTTTCGTAATAAAAACAACTTACTAGTTTACTACTAAGTTTGATGCGATTGGATAAGTGTCTGATTGGCGATAGGTTTGCATTCTAACACAGTAGAACTAAAAGTACCTTCGGCTAATCGTGGGTGCAATGACCACTGGTTGTACCTTCTTCTACCTGGTCGGGGATATTGGCGTGAAGATATTTAGATATGTACATCCAAACTCACGTTCTAATTTTTTTTAAATAAAATTCCGTCCTAAGGTTGCATTCTCTTCAAACACGTCGAAATTACATATTTTTGACAATATTTTTGATGCAATTGTTATATTATGCAGTATATTATAATTTTGTTTTCTAATAAATTACTTAAGTTAATAGGTTTATTAAGTTATTTTCTATAGGGAATCCAAAGACTTAAGTATTTTAATCTGTATTATCAGTTTTTATATGCAGGGTACAAGTCTCAACATGCATATTTATATTGTTTACCAATCAGCAAGCGTTTTTGAGTAAGGCACTCACTGATTGGTCAACTTCTGGGTGAACATCACAAAAAAATAAAATTTAGGGAAAGATAATTTCGTTGATCAATGAATTTTTTCATTTTTTGAATTTTATTCAGTTTCATTTTGTGCAAAAATGATTTACGAGCCACAAACTATGATTAAACAATATACGTATTGTCATTTACATTAATATCATCCATAGTGTAATTCCAATAGTTTGTGCCAATTGTAACTTAGTTTATTTTCAGCAATTTTCAGAAAAAAAAGCAACTGAAATCAAATTTTTTTTATGAGCGAGTAGGTAATTGGATTGATTTATTATAAATCTGGTTTTTATATTTATTTTAATTAAAAATTAGTTGGGCCATGGGCCAAGATAATGGAAAAAAATAATAAGACAACATACAAAAGTGTTAGTCCTGTGTATTAAAATAGTATTCCTTTTTTTAAGTGTTAATGCAATAAAATATCGGCCTTTGTGGTGAATTTGGCACATTTATATACGGGCTTGTGAGTAAGATTGTTTTTTCTCAACTTTGTCCGAACATTTGGGGCACAAACAGAGTTTGTATACTTATAAATGGTATGTTTATTTGTATGTATTGTTTATGAATATACAGAAGAACGAAATGCATTTATTTGTCCATAAATGATTCCCGATTGTAAATTGTATATATTCATTTAGACATTATTTTTCTGGTATGTGTTCCACGCAGTGTGTGGGGGGCTTGTATGTGGGTTGTTACTGTTTGTCAGATATGTGAATACAAGGACGTGTACATATTGTTCAGTAGTTAATAAAATAATATTTGAATGTTTTGTGTTTTAATAGTAATGAATTCTAGATAGCTGAATTAGAGACTTCATCAGCGTAGAATAGATTTTAATACAAACTTTAATTTGAGGCTTGATTTTTTAAAAAGTAGCCAATGTTTTAACTCGGGATCTCTTATTTGGTAAGGATAAATTCATACCAAATTTCATCAAATTAGTCCACAGGATTTGCCATAAAAGTGTAATAGACTTTTGCATTTATATTTTCAGTATGGATTATCGTAACCGCCTGCACGAAAAAGTGTTATTACAAACAATGTCACAAACTAGTTAGATATACTATGACGTATAGTGTTAAGTGCCGCCTGAACCTGAGCCTGCAAGCACTCTCGCAGAACAACTGATAGCGAGGCACGACCGGCTCATTCATTCGCTTGTACACATTTATTTCAGACATTTGTATGATGAATAACAGATGTGTGTGTGTTTAATCTACATTAAATAATATATTATCAATTTATCGCCTCTGTGGCCTAGCGGTCCGGGTGTTGGACTTGACTGCATGAGGTCCCGGGTTCGAATCCCGGGTCGGCCAACAAAGAGAAAATTGGATTTCCAATTTTCTAATAGAAAAAAAAAATGTTGGTCGGGATTGGAAATGTGCCCGGTTGGCGATAGGCTTGCCTCCTATCACATTGTGGGACTTAGTATCTTCGGCTAGTCGTGGGTGCCTTGGTTGTACCTCTGCCTACCTCTTCGGGGATATGGGCGTGAAGATACTTTACTATTATCAATTTAAGTATTTCTAAGTAGAAACACAAGCATATAATTTTCTTACTTAGGTGTAAGATTCTATTTGTGTTATGTTCAGGGATTTGCTTATTTATTATTTGCAAGGGCGAAGACGCCTTTGGAGTTAACATTATATTATGTTGCTGATATTCTTCAGGGGCTAAAGCTGTCGAGCGCACCTTATCGCATTTCTTTGTAGGTGACAGAGATACTATTATAAGGCATACCTTCCCACCACCTCGAGGCCTGATTGTTCAGAGCCTCGGTATAACGATAGACGATCAGAATAATGTTATAATAAATGACTAGGCGTAACTCTTGAAATGATGTTCTGATGGAGATCGTGTCCAATGGTGGTGATTTCCTGGTTTCCAAATCTATGTATTTTATCTTTTTTTTCTCTTGTCTAAGACACAAACCCTTAGAGAACATTGGTCACATTTTTAGAAAGATTATTTACTTCTCTTTCCCTTAACCTTTCTTTTTTTTAATATGTGTTACGAAACACTGTCAGTACACCGGTACAAAATGACCAGTCACCTTACTTATCTCCCCCTAACGTAGATCCTGTCGTAAATGAGAAGCGAGTTCCATGCTGTGACGGAGCAATAAGGTCCAAGGGTGAGGAGATATGGGAAGACGCCGTATGAGCAGGTACCTACTGAAAAGGTCACGGAGCAGGAGTCGTTATAGCAGGCTCCGGCTGAGGATGTAGGTTCAAAAACAACCACAGAGGAAGATGAAGCACGTGAAAGTATCACACTTATCTGCAACCTCACCACCTCCACCTGAGCAACCCTACTCTCTTAGGCTGAGGCCTAGGACTAGAAATAAGAAGCTATAAGCTCTAGGACTTAGTAAAATATTTAGATATAATTGGAATCAGTGTAGTTATTTAGTTTTAAGTAATAAAATAATATTGTTACCAGGTTCACAAACTAAATGGGAAGGAATGATGTGTATGCAACGCTTTATATAAATCAGCGCTGTATCGTCTATGACTCAGTATTAAACTTGCTTTCATACTATCCACTGTCTTGTGTATTTAGCTCCCGATATACGTCAGTATCCCAGAAGATGTAGATAGAGGCACTCACTTAGCTGAAGGTACTAAAAGCCCCGACTTCATGTAGGCAAAGTAACTGCCAGTCGCCAGATCACAACAATTTGTAAAAACGTAATCATCGAAGCGTAATGGTGGTGGTTGGACTTTCTTGATTAAATCTAGACGTATAGGCTCACAGCATTGGTCACAAGTATTATGGGTATTAAAAAAATCCAAATAATTATCATATATTTTATTTTACTTAATTATATAAACATTTTGTCATTATGACATTGGCGTCACACTCCCCACTGTCTTTCATCAAGTTTTTAACACTCTTTGACTTCACTTAAGGCCATTTACTAAGTCACGAGTTTTTAGGAACAGGCGGCCGCTCGCGTGTATGCATTTTGACTGAGACGGATTAAGTTATAATGCGACCAACTTATATGGTCAGTAAACAGTATGACGTTTTCTGATTAAGAATGTTACTTAGAAAACAGCAATATTATAAAATTATTTTATTATTAAAATAACTAAAACACGTGGGAATTTTATTCTCTATGCCCATACTTTAAAAACTGCCAGCGGAATGATTACGAAATACTAAGCAAATGTAAGTGAATGAAAAGCCTTTTGAATAATGAGCCTCGGTCACCATAACAGCTTAGTCTTGACCCAACAGAACCGCCAGTGGGCGCTAGCTCCTTTTATTCGCGTGACTGAGCAAATACCTTGAGGCGTTGCAAAATAATAGCAATTGCCAACGGGAGTTACAGTTGAAAGTAATATCCAAGTTTTTATAAAGTTTATAAGTTGAGAGCGCCAGATGCTCAATGCCAATGGTACCGCTACCTGTAGTAGGGGTGTTGGGTCTGCGGCGGCCATGGCGGCACCGGCACGGGGGGCGCGTACCCCCCCTCGCCCCACCGGCCCCCCTCACCCACCGGGCCCACCCCGCCAACCGCTGGCTGCATCGGGGGCGGACCCGACACCGTCGTCGGCATCGTCGTACCTGCAACAATTTCAACATAAGGAAACCTTTTTTTGATATAAAAAGGCAAAGAAGCAATGTTTCTACACCAAACCGACACCAAAGATGCTTTTAGTAGGTGGTCGTGAAATATTATTTCAGCCAATTTATTTTTAATTTTTATAGCAAAAGACAACGATCAAGCACGCGGTTAGGTACCCATCAGAGTACCAATCAGGTAAAGGCCTTTACACACGGCAGCTATAATGTACATTACATCCCGGGATGTACAGCTTTACATTATATTAATGAATCACACACTCAGCAGGTATTGTAATGTATTTTTCCCTTCATTTCGTTAGCAAACGTCCCGATTGATGCACTTTTTAGATGTAGTTCCGTTACACGGGCTATTCTTTTTATTATTATAACATTATTATGGACCCGTTTAGTTACTCACTATTAGATCAACTAGATCAGAAGATGATCAGAATGTCAGAAGATGATTCGGATTGTGACTTTGATGTACGTATTACCACATGTGGCAAAGACTGAAAAAAGAAAAATGGAAGGGAACAAACAGACTATGGACAGAATGATTGTACACAGTACATACTGACAAACACCAGAAAATGGGTTCTATCCCTCTCTCTTTTACAGTGTGAGTAAAAGGGATGGAACGCAAACGAAACTCATTCAGACAGGTGTCTCTGTCTGTCACAGCAATCTTTTGAATATCTTATTCGAAAGGAAATGTGTTGAGATGTATTAAGATGTATTGAAATAAAAATGTATATTTTGGTATTGCTCTGCAACTTTATATACAAAGATGTAAAAATGTACATTATAGCCGTCTTGTGTGGTCTCCTGACGACTTCTTTAGAAAGATCTAATAAGATGTATGGTGCTGTAATGTATATTTTTACATTATAGCCGCCGTGTGTGAAGTGCCTAAGAGATAACTGCAACCTATAGATACAATAGGTGTTGTGCAAGTCTACTGGTTATCGCCAGCCGCCGAAACCTAAACCTCATGTTTTCTCTAATTAAATGCCACCCCTACAACCAATTAAAACTATTTGTGTACATATTTGAAAGTTAGTTTGAGTTGATCAGGAAGATTTATCAATTGAATTTAAAATGCTATGTTTATTTTATAAACAAATTTATATTTTATTTTAAGAGACTTCTTCTCCGCTTAATATTACTTACTTGTAATTGATTTTTAAATTGGTACCTCAATAAAAACATTTGTCTCGCCTGAAGTTTAATAAAATCATTTTTTTTCAAGTTTCCTTACCGCCACCCATTGAACGACTGGTGTAGTGTATTCGTATGGGCTTGTTAGTATTTTGGAATAGTAAACTTTTAGTGTGGTTGTGTACTATTAAAATAGTGTTAGAAAATGGCAGTGTAGCAGTGTGCAGGTACTGACCTGTGGCGACGTAGGGCGCGGGCGGCGCGGGGTAGGGCGCGGGGTAGTAGGGGGGCGGCACCGCCAGCGAGTGCGGGAGCGCGCCCGACGCCGGCTGCGGACGGGCGGGAGTTGTTACTTACGTGTGTCATACTTCAGTTTGCTAATTTTTTCATTTCGATACCCACTCACGCGACGAGCAACCAAACATTTCAAAGGTCATTAACGGCCAATTTCAATAAACCATCTAAGTTTTGAGCGTCAAGAGATAGAGCTACTATAGATCAGTTACTAGGCAACCACTGTAATTTCTTTAGCAACAAAACTCCAATTTATTTATAAATAGGTTATTGAAATTGGTCATAAATAAATATTTAAAAAATATTAAGACGAACTGATTCTTTACTTTCGTCAAACTTACTAATATTATAAATTCGAAAGGTTATAAAGATTAATGGATTGTTGTAAAAAAATTTTACAGTAACACAATTTATACATTTTAATAACAGATAGTCCTAAAACCGATATTAATAACTTTTTTAAGCTAAGAGGTCGTGCTCTTTTAGATCAGTTGCCATAGTGGTTTAACTATTATTTTTCAATAATTAACAACGTTACCTTAACAACAGAACACTAATATACTCTAACATAAACTCTAATATAATCTGTTTCAAGATTGGTTATTATCATTAGTCGATAGACTACAATTTCTAAAGATTTTGTACAACTTTGCATACGGGCGAAGTTGCGCGTGAAAAGTAACAGTCATTAATTGTAACTCTTACGAGTCCAATTTATTGACCCCTCCTGGTTGGTCAAGGGGTTAGCGTACCGACTTTACCGATCAACTGGCTCGGGTTTAATTCCCGACGGGGATAGCATTTGTGTGATGAACAATTATATGTCTGTGTTTCAGATATCTACTTAAGAATTTCAATGTATGAGAATCGTTGACTAACCCCCTTCACAAGCACACAATTTGCTTACTTTGGGGCTAGATTTTTTTTTTAGATTTAATTTGTGAAACTTCTCCAGGAACATTTCTTTATTTACTGTAACAATTAACTGATGCGTGTTTGACTCCTCTACCAATTGAAAAATAAATTAGATTGACAGTGTTTGTTCACGAAACAGCTAAATAACATTGAAGTAGTGTGAGTTACCTGGTAGTACGTGTAGTAGTTGTGTGAGTCGGGCTGGTCGTGTATGGGCACGGTGATGAGGTTGGTCCGCGGGCGGCCGCCGCCCGTGGCGTGTGCCGTCGCGTGAGCCGGCGCGTGCGCCCGCGGGTCCGCACCCGATCCCCCGCCGCCGCCCCCGCCCCCGCCCGATACCTTACGGGTTGAAAGCAAAAACATTGCCAGTCAACTGTTCTCAGTTTCTCATACATTTGGGCAATGTGAGAAAAAAGAGAGAGAACACTTTTTTTAAAAAACCACAAAAAATATTTTAATTAATTAGTAGGTATACCCAATTTTACTAATAATAAACTATATCTTGGAATTGCATTTTGTTAAAACTTAAGTTGTATGTGAAAATAGTAACATAATGAACTTAACAATACCGCCAAACTGTTAAATTGCAGAAAATAAGGAATTCTGCAATTTGTCTTCTACAATGAGCATATCCCATCTGACATGGTTTTAAAATGGAAAAAAGGTTTTAATTGAGCCAGTGATATGTTTACCCGGGCCAAATGACACAAATCAAATGCCATTCCCGGTAACGTCAGAGAAAAGAGGGTACGCCTCGTAATTTGTGAAATACTACATTTTTAAAAGTATATCGGAATTATCGAAAATATAAATTAATGCAGTACACAATTGATTATACACAATTATTAAATTTAAATTACAATTATTTAACTTTGTTTTCTTTCTCAAAGCATGGCCTCCTTAGAATGACTTCAAGTATCCTACATCTTATTTTAAAAGAAAGTTTATTAATTGTTATTGATACTGATTATACACAATTATGTATTGTAATTACAATCTGTGATTATTTATATTTGTGATAATTGTGATATACCTACTTAGAAAAATAATATTGCAGTATGATCTATAATCCTTTGTACAAGTTAGTTATTTTTTTTATTTTTGTGAAGATACCATTTTATGTGTACATTGTTGTTTTTATA
>NJDC01002036.1:354172-385758 GCA_002245475.1 Calephelis virginiensis | reverse complement strand
AAACACTATAACTTTATAGAATACATAATCAATAAACTATCACATAATATACTGTGTTACAAATATAGTAACTATCCATTTTTCAACACAGCCAGTACGCACATTAATAATGTTACAATACAAACAAAGATGTCGGAGGCCGAAAGAGTTTTGTTAATTTTTTTGTGTCTAATTTCCGATTCGGTCATTAGTATTTAATTTTAACAACCTCAAGACGACAACCAATAGAAAATAAATACAGTACAAAAATCACGAAACGAGATATACAAGCGGTCCAATCAACTGCCAATTGGAGTGAGTCAATTTTGTACATACGTCTGTACGAAAATCGCTGGACGGGTTAAAAAGATTGTTTTTGACCATTATATTATATTGTGTATATTGTTCATAAAAAATATTGTAGACTGTATGTACCTATCTTAATATATATAAATTACGTGTCACGTTGTTTGTCCGCGATGGACTCGATTTCAATCAAATTTGCACACCGTGTGCAGTTTGATCCAACTTGAAAGATAGGATAGCTTATATCTCAATTTATGATTAAAAAATTACTATCCGAGCAAAGCCGGAACAGGCAGCTAGTGTTATTATAAATACTCATTAAGTATTTGGTTCGATTCACAGCAATTTGGGTTCGAAAAATTATTATTATTGTAAAAATATGGTTATCATGTTCAAATCCAAAAAGATCTATTTGTAAGAAATCTGTTGCAGGTTGAAATTTATGACACAAGTTGATAAGCGTCATTCAGAATAAAACTGATTATTGTATACTAAACAGTCTGATTTACAAGTACAATTTCTTTCATATATGCATGTGTTTAGTATTTCACAAATTACGAGACTTATCGTCTTTTCTCTCACCGGGGACGATGGCTCTTAATTTGTGTCACCAGGCCCATTAAAACCTTTTTCTTTTCCATGTGTCCGGCGCCGGGCCAAGTCACCTGGCCAGATTAGATACACTCGTCACCGGGCTAGTAAAAACTTTTTTATTCCCATGTGGCCCTGCGCCCGGCAAAGTCACCTGGCCAGACTAGATACACTTGTTACGGGGCCAGTTAAAACTTTTTTTCCCATGTGACCTGGCGCCAGGCCAGATTAGATACACTCGTAACCGGGCCAGTTAATTTCCTAGTGATATCTATAAAAACAAACACTTTGAATAACATCTTGCAGATAAATGTAACAAACCTACCTTTAATTAGGAAATATACCTATATTATATATACGTCAACAAAATCGTCACGTTTACGATTTTAGTGTCTTTGCTAATGTACTCGGAATAAAGCTTACGCCATTTACCACTAGAGGCGCTGTTTTTCGAACAGCCCCCATAAAAAATTGGGTTAGAAACGTGAACTAAATAGAAAGTGAAAACTGTACATGACCGATGCACTCAGAGCTTTGTGAAATAATTATAAACAAAACCAAAGTGATAAAACTTACTGGCAAAGGTTTAACAATAGCAACGGATGCAGGAGGCGGTTCTGGCTCTTGCTTGCCCTCAATTCCCGACGACACATGCCTGTGATTAATATGCGCTTGAAGATCTCTCTGTAAATAATATTTCTTGCTGTAATTGCAGCCATTAGGAAAACAAATGCCTCATAACAAGGAGCTTACAAAATTCATAATAATTACTTAAAACGAAACTTCATTTTGTGATTGCGTAAATTGATTTACTCTTATTGAAGTTTTATATTCATTTTCGAGAACAGAGACGGGTGCATAGGGGTGGGGGATGTAACTGTATATTTTTTTCATCTAGGTTGAATGCAATGAAATTGAAACGTTGAAAAATAATATAATATGCAATGTTGTCTTAAATACCCCACAATATAATATACATAATATAGAGATAATCAACAATATAAATGCAATTTTTTTAGTCTAAAAAGATTAAGATTACCTGTGACAAATATGTCCTCCTGCAGCCAGTGTTACCATATCTAGTCCCAGAATGAGTACACATGAAAACTGTTCCTAGACCAGTTTGTTCCACTCTTAAAACCTAAAACAAAATGTAAGGTGATTGAGGCCACAGACTTAATTAATATAGCCATAAGATACTGCATTTAGCATTAATATAAATATTATGTTTGTTTTTGGACATATACAAATTACCTAACCTCAACGTAAGCAAATAATTTTATTGTAATCTATAAAGATATAATAATATACATGTACATACAGATACTGAATCCAAAATTACGAGAATCTAGATAAAAATTATCCATATTTAATAATGCCTGGTTTCTTCTACGAATAAAACCTTAGCCTCCTCAATGATCAAAAACATAAAAAATAAAAAAGTGGTTATGAAATTTATAGTTTTTTTTTTCATAACATACAAATTCACAGAATATCTGATGATAAGGCATAGACATGGTAATGGACAAAATGGTTTTGGCATCTTTAATATATTTTCTGCTAAAGAAGTCTGTTTATAGCCCCTGACAGAGACAGAAGGGTGTTTTAAGCTTGGCAGATTTGTGTCATTATTACTTTTGAACGGATGGATCGATTTTGATTAGTCTTTTTTTGTTTGAAAGATGACGTGATTGAGATGATTCGTGGCTACATTATGTGTAGGTTTTGTAAGAGGTCACTGAAAATATAAATTAATTATTATATTTAAAATACCTACCTTTTCTCTGCAGCGGGGACAGTGAGTGTGGTCTGCTCTTGCACAGGACAAACAAAATACATGTTTACATGGTATCTGTAATAAGAGAAATAATTTTATTATTAATCTCAGCCATTTATCTAATGGTACAAATGGTAATGGTGGTGGTTTCTTTTAATGTATTTATTGTTTATGTATTTTGGTGCACAATAAAGAGTTATTCTATTCTATATTTGTATAATATGACATTATTACATTTTGTGTGCTCTTTCATGTTATTAATTAAAAATTAAAAAAAAAAAAATTATGTATTAGACAAACAAACATCAAAAGAGATTGACTTGTTCCTAAGCATGAGATAGACTTGCAATCAATATTTCAACTGAAATTGCAACTCCGATAAATGAAAATCGAAAAATGTTCTTCCTAAAATTTTTCATTGTACATATCACAATTTGTAACTACTCTGTTTCTAAAGTTGAATTCATAAAATCAGTAGAAGTAAACCATCTTTTACACTATTATTCAAAAATCATATATCAACAAATCTGCATAAAAAAATATGTAGATTTGTTTTTATAATATAAATACTTTTTATTTTCTTTAGTGCTAAGTAGCTTTTAGAATTTTTGTTATTTTTACTTAACATGACTTAACAATTGGTCAGGTTAAAATAGTGACCACATACAGAAGCCACCACTCTCAAAAACAAAGTATTTTTGTATAACATAAATAACATTAGAATTGGTAAGGTTAGAACATCTACAACTTAAAAACTAAGTGTACATAACTATAAGTATACGGATGAAGGATTAATTATTTTAAATATAAATTTAATTACATATGTAATTATGTTTTTATCAATTTTTGATAAAACACTCACTGAACATTCTCCAAGACTACATAAAAGTTTTAGACAGATGTTTAACTTAACACAGTCTATGAATATTAAACCCATAACCTACTACACATGGTTGATTGAACATTGATCAAGACCACAAAAAAGTTTTAGACACATGTTTAACTTAGCATTGTCTAAAAGCGATTGAGCAAGTGTTTAAACGTTTTTGTAGTACAAAAACTTCCAGTATTTTGAATTCAAATCAACTAACCATTAGGTATTCTAATTTGAATGAAGTCCTAATTTTTATTACACTTGGTAATGATTCTTTTCTTTCTGAATATGAGTAGAAACATTATGAATTTATTTTTAGGGATATAAGCATCATAATTGTAGAAAACAACAGTAGGAAATTAACATATTATTTTTGTATTATTATTAAATTATTAATAACAGTATTTGGAAATAAATGTGTTATGAACATCGTCAGTAGTACTCCTAATTTTATAAATGAAAAGATTAGAATGACAAATTAAAATTTATCCAAATTATTACAAATCAGTAGGAAGGACAAGTTTGGGTAAAGAATTTTTGTCCAGTAAGTATGGACCCATCTCAAATAAAAACATATTTTATAAAACTTGTATATTATTACCATTCTGCCATAGATCAGTATAGGTTTTGAGCAAATATCACAGCAGAATATCATTGGGTTGAGAACTTTTTCTCCAATAAGTGCCGCACGGTGACCCCAATCTAGCCTTAGCATAGGTTCTGGTGGGCGACGCTGGATTGTTGTAAATACTGGAGCTTCCAGCTGAGATATATCTGATGGGACTTCCACTGCAAAATTGAAGAATGTTTTAAATGATATATATAATGATAACTCATTGTCTTGACTATGAAATCTCCTGACCAGACTAATTCATCAGTTCATGAAAATAGTAATGAATGTGGAGGAAGCTAGGCATGTTTGAAGGTATTGTGACACTTGTTACTCAATATTCTCTGCCTACCCTGCATGCATCTTGGGGTGAATATACAAAATTAATTATAAAAAAAATTGACTAATTATAACAATTTGATATTAAAATTGATATTACTTGTATTTGGAAAGGGGTGCTAAATAGATCTATGTAAAAAAGGTGACTGTAATGATTAGTTAATAAAGAATGAAGAACACCTATTAATAAGGTTTTTAAAATGATGAAGTTATGATCAATTATTAAATGATCATTTTATTTTCATTTAGGCACAATATTAATTCTATCATTCTATCGGGAAATTGGTTTTAATAATGATAGGCATCATCAGCACAATAGTATAAATTTACAAAACATTTTTTTTTCATGAAGAAGTTCAAGAATAAATTAAAAGAAGACGTATTACAACTCAAAGTAATGCAAATTGTATGCTTGTGTTATGGGTGTTAGTTTAGTAAAACATAGAAATACATAGTTAATTATTTTGTATGTGCACTTAGAATCACTTATAATTTATAAGTGAAACAATGGTAATTTAACTACAAAAGTAAATTTTAACCTGGAATAAAATTTCCAAATTAAACATTTTATAGACCAAATTATATAGAAAATGTAAGCACACACACAAAGTGTTTAAACTTATTTTAAAGTAAAATAAGTATTATATACTATTGCAATGCAGTTAATGATAACTTCAACTTGGAGATGAGTAGATATGCCAATTTCAATATTGCAATAGATGTACATTACTTTTTAACCAATGAGTTCTCATACCTCACATAATCAAAGTTTCAGTTAAGATTAAGAGTTTACGTAGAAATCACAGCCACTATGTTCCTAAATAACTTCACTTGCACATTTATTTGATCACTCTCTGCATTTGTTCTTCATTAGTAGTAGTTTTTTATTTTAACTTACGTTTAGGAGGCTCAGCGTTTTCTATCTCTTCTTTTGGTTCTTCTTGTACCGGTTCCTCTTGTTCTTGAATGGTTTCTTCTATTGAACATTCTTCTTCATCAGATGACATTACTTTCGGTACCTTTTTGCCCCGTCCACGGCCTCGACCTCTACCTCTCCCTCGACCACGACCTCGGCCTCTTCCACGAGTATTTCTCTTCTCAGAATTCATAGTAATACTTAAAATTGATGACTTAAAATATAATAACCGTACAGAGGATGAGGAGTTTGGTTGAAAGTAGTACGAGGAAGAAAATTTAATCACTTCTAGTTTTGTTTGTTATATAACTTAACTAAAAGAATAATTTAAGTTATAGTTATGGTTAGAAAAGTATTTATTTTAAACATTTATTAAAAATAACGCTAAAAGTGTGTACAATTTAATCAAACGTCAAATTGCAATTACATGGTAAACGTCAATGTCAGAATGATGTTTTCATTTTTTTTAGGTTATTTTTTTATAATTTAATTTGGCCCTGTCTGGGACCGGCTAAGACCTTTAGGCCACGTCTTCCGTATTAGTTATTTCTTATACAGTAATTAGTAACATGTCTTTCGTATTCATTATTCTTATACAGTCATTAGTCACTATTTACAAAGTGATGTCAGGGTCTTGAGTAAAGCGGTGGTCACTTTACACAAGCTCACTTTGGAAGATTTGGCGGCAGCGAGGAAATTCATGATACACTAATTTCTTCGTGATTATTTCATTTATTTTCAACAAAATTAAACTAATTCCCACCAAAATTCCCACCTAATTTTACTCATAATTTACACCAAATTCAATAATTGTGAAAAAAATAGGATTCATTATTATTATTAAACACATAATTTCTAAAACTAACCGGGCCCCTACTCGGTTAAGATAGAGTAAGCAGTTTTCCTGTAAGTTTTTTCACAAATTTTGTATCTTCATTTCTTTTTTTTAATGAACTTTAAACATGTCAGGGGGGTTACCATAAGCTTTTAAAACAATATTATTTTAATATACTAATTGCCATCGAAGAAAGACAACAATACAAAACAATAGCTCTTTATTGTGCACCAAATACAAAAAAATAAAAAAAATACATCAAATACAACCTTTAAGATAGACAAAGGCGGCCTTATCGCTAAGTCAGCGATCGCTTCCAGGCAACCCTTGAGTATAGAACAAGATTTAGCGAGATTGTGTAATGGTGCTTTTAAAATTATAAAAATGCATCTAATACTAGATAAAATAAATCATCCTAAGAGCAAAAGCTTATTTAAATTATAGGTATATTGTATGAATTTAAAACAAACAAGAAAAGCCAAGTGCAGCCTAAATTGCAGTGAATGTAAGTAGAAAGTGACGTTTTAATATGCTTTTGAAAATACTAATATTTGAAGTTCCCTGATATCCTTATCTTATGACGTATGCCACAAAGTTGCTTTTATAAGTGGACATATAGCAACATGGAAATAATACTGCTTTAAGCGTTAATGGCAGAAATAATAAAAAACAAATTTAATTTCTTTTGAAAACTATTTGAACTACATGCAAGACAAATTATTTTAAACGGTTTTTTTTTCGGCACAGAAATAGATTTTTTTTTATGATATTGGAAGGCAAGGAAACAGACGGATTTCCTGATGGGAAGAAATTCACGTCGCCCAGAGACTCCAAAGGTGGTAATCGTGCGTTGCCAACCTGAGGCCGGGATGTTAGGTCTCGAGCAAACGAAAGTTTTCCGGCTACCCTACCCTCCAAACCGGAACACGTTATGACGTTATGGCGGCATGAATAGATAAGGCGGTGGTACCAATCCGGGTGAATCCCTGCGAAACTCTACCATCCAGTCAGATATCATGGTGCTAGTGAAAGCAAGCCTATGGTTGCCTTTTACGAGCTGCCTGGCAGGAAGGCAAATGGTCTATTCTGCAAAGGAGCCCGAATCAACACGGGGTAAATTTTGATTAATTTTAACGAAACTGCATAAATAAATAAAATTATGTATTTGTTTTAAAACAGTAGGCAAAAATATAATAAATATAATAATGAAAATAAAATTTTTATATAATATTAATGCTGGTGAATTTAGAACTTTCTTCTTTTTTGTAGTCGCTTGTAAAAACAGCTTTCTGCACGAGGCGAATCTAGTACCTACTTAGTACTCCCCAGTAAATGTCATAGACTAGAAAAAGAACTAGCTACACATTGTATATCTACTTGTAGCTAGTAGATAGATTCTACGTGGTTGATGACAAGTGTTATATAACTAAAGTGGTTAATTAAAATAATCTACAATTTAAATGAATCGTTATTCGTTGATAATAATAGTACATAATTCAGATCAAGGTGTTTTTAAATCATCATAATTTCTGATTATTCAAATCAGAAGCAATTGTATTGTTTAAGCCATTAAAAAATATCAATTACATGAAATTTGCGGAGATGTTGCATCAGACAACTTTCAGGTTATTGGTCTTATGGTATAATTAATGTTATCAAAATAGAATGCATAAATAATCTATGAAGTGTTTAGCTTAAGCCCGCGATTCCGTCTTCGTGATTGATAAGACACGGCAACCGTAAATGTGCCTGACACATTTAGATGTAGGTACTAGTGGTCGCCTATCGGTCGAAATTCGACCCTAATAAATTTTAATATCTTGTTGATAAGATCGCCATCTTCATTTCTCAAGACCAACTACTTTGTTTCGAACTTTATGAATAGTTAGTGCGCCATCTGTGATCTTTTATCGTTATCATCAATATATTTGTTTGTGTGTATCAAATGCATGGTAGTGTGGGTAATGTTTTATTTATTGATTTAATGTACTTTATAAGCATTATTATTGAAGAACATTAGCGTTTTGCACTGCTCCTACACATAAGATATAAGTGCGCCAAATTTCATAGTCCTCCGTCACCGCAAATTTCGTAAAAAGGGGTCCAAAGTTTTTGCTTCACGTATTAATATTATGATAATATTATACTAGTGGGCGGTCGAAATTTGACTATAATAAATTTTAATTAGAAGTTATTCACTATAAGTTATTAAAATAAAATGATCAAACAGCATTAAGGTTCTTTTGTTAATTATATTTTTGATAAGAACGCCATCTTCATTATCAAGACCAACTACTTTGTGAACAAACATTATGAATATAGTTTGTGCGCTATGTGTGATCTTTATCAAAATTTTTGTTTGTGTGTGTCAAAATAGTAGTGTGTGTAATGTTTTATTTAGTGATTAAATGCACTTTAGAGTTTTTTGGCGCCATCGAGAGAAAAGATGGTCGAAGTTTTTTCATAATTATTGAATTTCGTGTTAATATTGAGTGAAATTAGTCAATTTTGGTGGCATTTTGTACAATTTTGTTCAGTGAAAGTGCACAAATGAAATAATCATGAAGAAATAAGCGTATCGTGTATTTCCTCGTTGCCGCCAAAACTCATTACATGAGCTTGTGTAAAAAGGCCATCGTTTTACCCAAGAGCCTGACATGACTTACTGACGACTTATGACTGAAGACTAATTAAAATTAATTGAAATTGATATAAAATTTGATGCAAATTACTACTTGACTAATGGCTAAATACTAACGTGAAGGCCAAAACCTAAAGAAAGAAAAAGAAGAAAAATGCACTTTATAAGCATACTATTGAAAGGATTTAGCGTTTTACACTTCTTATACACATGAAATATAATGCAAAATTTTATACTCCTCTGTCAGCGTAATTTTCGTAAAAAGGGGTTCAAAGCTTTTGCTTCACGTATTGAAATTTTGAGAATAAATGAATACCCATTTCGCTTGGTCATCGCATCAGGCCTGAATAGGTGGAACAATTTTGCTAATCCTTTCTTGTTGTGTTGGTGATTGTCAGAAGTAGGACATAATATGAAGAGGAAGACCGGGAAAGTTGTAGGGAAAGTAGGAATTATAATATTTAAATTTTTCCCATTTCTAAACTATTAGTAATTTCAAGCGATACGAAGTTCGCTGTGTCGGCTAGTCAACCAATTAATCTACCTTTATAGTAAGTATAAATATAAAAATGAATCCTCATTTCATCACGTCATCGCGTTACGCCTGAGCAGATGAACCAATTGTGTTAATTCTTTTTTTGTAGTGTTAGTTATTGTCAGGAGAAGGTTCTTATGAAAAGATAAACCAGAATATTTATAAACTCGGATTGATACTACCGCCTAGCCAATTCCTGCTACCATAACGTCCAATGCTTGCCGTTGACGTGTTCCGGTTTGGAGATTAAGGTACTCGGTAAACTTACTTTTGCTCGAGGCCTAGCATCCCGGTCTCAGGTTGATAACACACCATTACCACCTTTGGTGTCTCTAGGCGGGAATTTCGTACCATCAGGAAATCTGTCTGCTTGTTTGCCTTCTATTATCATAAAAAAAAACGAACTTCTAGTAGGTAGTTGTTAAATATGTCAAGCGATACGAAGTTCGCCGGGTCGGATGAATAAATATCGCTAGATAATTTACAGAAATTGAATTTTTGTTAGTTCGGATCACCTCGAATCTGCCTTAATAAAAGTTAAATGGGTCCAAAGAGTGACTTCAAAGAAAAATGGGCTATTACTAACAAGCTGCAACTAATCCGAATAGAGAATCCGCCTTACCTATTCCTGCCGCCATATTGGCAGCGTCATGTTCCTTTCCTGAGTGCAAGAAAGTAGGTTAATTTGCAAAATAGGTTTGACAACCGACCACAGGATAGCAACGCACCTGCAACATGTACGGTGTCTGTAGACCACAGTACTCTTTTACCATCAGGAGAGCCGTGGCTGTTTTATCACATAAAAAATATTAAACCTATAGACTTTCATCATAGCAATGCTCTCCCCCATCGTGAATCAAACCCTAGCCCCACGATTTGACGGTGGCTTTTGTGTGTACGCTAACTATTCGATCAACTTTACGGTTAGTTGTTATGAATGAATGAACCTAAAGATTTCTCCTCTTGTTAAGGAGTACGAGTATTTATATTCCTTGGATTTCTCGCGTTACTAGTACCAGAGATTAGTAAATATAAATATTGTCTTTGCTAGTACCAAAGACAATATATTTACTAATCTCTGTTGGTACCTATAGATTAATAAAAAAATATTAGCAATCGAAAAAAATGCCTATGTTTTGACCAAGGTTTATTAATCCGCATTAAGTAAATCATGGTCATTATCCTTACATCACTTACTTAGTCTCTTGGCCGCACTCAGAGATGTCAATTATATTTTTAATCAGTCATTAGGTCGACTTTTTCAATACGTTGCTGTAACTTAAATATCCTCAGATCAGGGGGGTGATTATGTAACTCAGTTACCAACTCAAAATGGATGAGTGTACATCGAATCGCTGTCAAATGACGTGTTTTGTATTTGCTATCTCCAGCGACCAACAGAAATACAATAGAGATAGCAAACACAAATGACGTCATTTGATGTACACTTTTACAGTTTGAGTTGACAACTGAGATACATAATCACCCCCCTGTTTTCTTAGACAGGTATTTTAATAAATGTAATCATTTAAAGTTAGGTACATACAATGACAATTTTCGTGAAGAAGTAAGAATGTTTCCGCGTGCCAGGGAATGTAGTTAAAATTGTTTGTATTAAAAATAAACAACCTTAGAGAATCATAATGTAATTTACAATCTAGATAAAACTGAAATATCAATATTTCAGAGGATGTTTGTATTTAATATATCGCAGGCGCCAGCTATTATTCGTCTAGCCAAAAACAAAACGAAATTATTAGTTGTAATTTTGCTGTAAAGGAATCAACTTTAAAATATTTTGAAGGGAATGTGTTCTTCTATCTTTTGAAAGACATACCTAAAAGAATAATGATGTTACGGTACCAGAGTGAAATAAGATTTTGGTAAAGTTTTAAGGATATAGCTTTCTTTCAAAATAGGGTAAAATGAGTTATGATTTTGCAAAGAAATCGACATTAAAATCTTTTGAAGTTAAAATATTCATGATCTTTTTTTTTATCTTTTGAAACACATACAAAAATAAATTATTATGGTATAATATTATGGTATACGTATATATACGGCTTTTGGTCAAGAGTTAAGAACACAATTTCATAGTTATATATTAGACTGATAGTGTTTTTAAATATAAATTTGACTGTAAGTGATGACTTGGAATTTGGGGTTTAAAAATGGAAGTTATTAGTTGTATAAGCTCTGCGATAAATTTGTTAGGATTTATACGATTCTTCGTTTTACATATTTAGCTATATAGCATAACTACTCGTTATTTTCGTATTCCTGTTTTGAGAATAATTGATAATCTATCTTATCCTAAGTCCTAATCTCAACATGTCAACGCATCACTGCCAGCTTTGGTGCACATAATGATATGTTTTTATTAAGAAATCTGTTTGGTTAAAATACTGCAAAAACGAATATTTTATGTGTTTTACGAGGTTAAAACACGGTCCTCCTGATGGTAACAGACAACAGTGGCTTATGAACACCACAGATGTTATAGTAATGTTATTGTGTTGTAGCACAGTGCTAGGACTCATACCCTACCCTTCGGACCCTAATATGACTTTTTCTTATGTGCCAGCTCAGCGAAAAAGCACACGGCTCTCCTAATGGCTGGTAGGTTAGGCTAATTGGGCAAGTCTACCGGCTACTCCACCCTTCGGACCGGCATATTACACAGTCAGTACGGTGACAGGAATAGGTAAGACCCACCGTCTTCCTGTCCCGTCAAGTTGCTGCACAGCACTCTATCACCAGTTGTCTTGTTAGTTTTGACCTATATCGTAACCAGTGCTCGGTTTTTAGGAGCTGCCTGCCATAGAGGCAGATCTTTTCTACTCGAGATATAGAACTAAATCCCTATTTCGCGTAGACATCGCATCATGCCTGAACGGAGGAACCAATTTCGCTAATTATGTTTTTTATTGCCTGGAAAAAGTCCTTATGAAAAGAAAAACCGGGAAAATTGCAGAAACAATGCGAATAACGACGCTTTAATCCATCCAAACTTTTAGTAGTTAATGTTAAGCGATACGAACTACGCCGAGTCGGCTAGCAATTTTATATATGAATTCTTTTAAAGTTTGTCCGATAGCGTACTGAGAGTAATTTTTACATTCATACAAATATTTGTTGTTGCACGCGTCTTCATCCGCGTTTTAAATGGGAACCCGTTGAGATACGGGTTAAAAAGTAGCCTCATTTCCTTATATTATGTTTTGCTGCTATAATTAATTGAAATCGGCTTAGTTGTTTTAATGTGAACACCAAATTACACACAATTTTGCATTTATAATATACCTAGATTTGTTTGTTTTTGGATATGCTATAGTTTGGATTTTTAGACAAATGTTCAGGCCCAATTTTATGGTGCAACCATCGAAGTACAATAATAAGGCGTAAATGTTTTTTGAAAAAAAATATGCTGTTTTAACTCGGATCCTTCATTAAAATCGGTCCAGCGGTTTAACCGTGAAAGTGTAACAGATAAACAGACTTTCGTATATAAGGAGAGATTGCAATAAAAACTCATCGGGTCAACGGCATCAACAAAGGTCTTCAGATTCTATAGGTGGGTACGTTGTGGCCTTTTAAACTAGGACACTAACCTATTCCCTTGATTTAAAATTCAAACTGCCATTACAAAACATGCAATCACGGATTCTCAAATAGCGATCTTGTGTACCCAAATGCGCAATGTAAAAAATAGTGAGTATGTTTACTCTTGCATCTTAGAAAAGTTAGGCAGATGTACCAGGGCATCCACGATTAGCCATATGTTCTTAGTCCCCTAAGTGGTAGTTGGTAAACACAACCAGCCGAACACATATCCAATTCCGGTCAACGTTGTATTAAGTAAAAAAAAAAATTGAGAACCCCGGAATCTAACCAAAGAACCCCATACTAGTCCATAGAGGCGACATAAAATCGACGTATTAAGATGTCAGTCTACACGTTTTTAATTCTCTTAAGGACGTTCTAGACGATTATTAACATTGGTTGTAAACATTGGTTTACTTCTTTCTTGACAGTAGATTTAAGCCAAATTTCACCTCGCAATCATGACCTACTTTTTCAAAAAAGAGCCATTAAAACCGGTTGGCGTAACAAGCATATTGAAAATTGAGAACCTCGTCCTTTTTTGGAGTCGGTTATAAAACCCAACGTTTGTATAGTTCACCTTGTAGTTCGAAGCATCTTTGATGCCGAGTGACGAAATAAACTGTTAATAAAGCATCACGTTTTGTATCCGCTGGTGAAATGTCTACAAGTAAACATTGCAAATAAGCGCAACGGGTCAACGGCTTTAATAAAGGTCTCACACAAATTGGACTAGGGATGTGACAATCCCATTATCTGTCTGTAGATTAAGGCTAGTAATTTAGATTGTTGGATTATTATAACTACGCAAAGAGAGAAACTAAATGATATAATTTTGAAAATTGGCGTAACCGCCTTACCTATTCCACTCACGACCTTCTTATATTTTTTTATGATATTGGAAGGCAAACAAGCAGACGGATTTCCTGGTGGTAAGAAATTAACGCCGCCTAGAGACACCAAAGGTGGTAATGGTGTGTTGCAAACCTGAGACCGGGATGTTAGGCCTCGAGTTAAAGTGAGTTTTCCGGCTACCTTATCCTCCGAACCGGAACACGTCAACGGCAAGCACTGACGTTATGGTGGCAGGAACGGATAAGGCGGCGGTACTAATCCGGGCGAGTCGCTGCGAAACTCTACCACCTAGTCAGTTGTCACGTTGTAAGTGACGGTAAAGCCTTTGATCGCCTTTTACGAGCTGCTTGGCAGGAAGGCAGATGGTCTATTCTGCAAAGGAGCCCGGACCAATACGGTATCTGCACCTAAGTGGAATCTGGAACAGGTAAGGCGGTTACGCGAATCCATGGCATAACCGCCACCACCTTCCTACATTTAGTTAATTTTTGCCACCATCTTGTTTTAATTGGATGGGTACCGCATCAATGTATGCAAGAGGCTAAACCCAGCTTCAGCTTATTCATTATTATCATTATTGTCTGTGAACTACTGGTATTTTTTGTGTGTATTTGTTGTATTTAATAAGACAGCGAAAAAGCACACGGCTTTCTTGGTGGGCTATAGACTACATAGATGTTGTAGGTGCTTCTCTGCCCTGTGACCGACTTGTTAGGCCAATTGTGCAAGTCTCCTCTCTAGACCGAAACATAACGGAGTCATTATGGCGTCAGGAGTAGATGAGATGGTGGATGAGTACCCTACCCAGACGGGTAGCAGCACGGCACCCTATCACCAATAGTCTTGTTAGTAATGACCCTTTTAACCTTTGCTCGTTCCTTATGTGCTGCTTGCCAGGATGTCATATGTCTGTCTATAGATAGGATGTTTCTGAAGGTATGTACGTATGTTGTGACCTTAGAGGAAATAGGGCATTTAGATGATATTTGAGCGCTATAAAAAAATATAAATATAAAAAAAAAATGTCAAGGCTTCTTACGTTGGTAGCGCACAATTATCTAAAATATCATGATATTGGATTTACATATTTAATTAGTAAATTCGATTGAATTGTAAATCTCCAGTTAAGTTAAACCTTACGTAGACATTTGTTAATCCCACGCAAATGGGCGTGTTAGTGCCTGCAAGTAATCTTACAATAGGATATAAATTTATTCCGCACTCACTAAACCAATTTTAATTTCTTTATTTTTCAAAAAAGCAATAGAATGAGACAAAACACCTTTAGTGCTGTCAGATTAGTCTGGACGCGACATTTCTATACGCGTCTTATCCTACTTGGAAAACGTTGAAAAGTCACAATTTGATATATCCCGTCTATTCTGTCTAAGATACTCCATCTCTTTTTTTTATTTTATTTGAAAAAGAAGCATGCTATGAAATAAGTTTAGTTTATGCACAGTAGAATCATCACCATCAACTCACATTAGCATTAGTGAACTGACCATAGATAATACACCTTCTAACTGTCAATTCATTTGGAGTTGGAAAGTTGTATAAGGTTGACATCCTTACAAATAAGTACTAGGTAGGTAGTTTACCTATGGAGTATTAAACTTGAAAGTCCTTTACTTTGTGTATCTAAATTCTCCAGTTACAAAACACTGAACCTTTATGATTGTGGAATAATTCAATATAATGGAAATTCTTAGGCATTCTGTTTAACAATGTAAATGATAAATGGTACGAGACCGTACCCAGCTTATAAATCAAGAGGCTGTATTTTAGCCGTAGAGTAGTAATAATGTCCAGACAGCAAATAAAATGCCTACAAAATAAACCTACAGTACCTGTCAACTACAAATATAGTATCGGTACTTAAAAATATATTTTGTTCTGCTACAGCGTGACAGAATACGGTAAGAATGTTTAAATTCAAACAGTAGGTAATTCTTATTTTAAACTTGCGACGAAAGTTTGCATACAGTTATACTAACTTTAATATGTATACATACATAACATACGTATGTCTGTCTGTCTGTTCGCAACCATGGCTAGAACGCTATACCGATTTCGATAAAATTTGAACTTTCCTCTCAGTGTAAAATCGGAAAATGTTGCAAAACTGAGTCTAAAAAAGCGGCCAAGTGCAAGTCAATTACTTCGCTCGCTTAAACCAATTTTCGGTGGTAGTTAACATGGTAATGTACTATATGGGACTTACTGTCTTCGGTTAGTCGTAGAACCAGGGCTTGTGCCTCTTTCTACCATTTCGGGGATATGGGCGTTAAGATACTTTTTGTACAATATAGATATTTGTTTTAGTTTTATCATTATCTTGTTTTAGAAGTTATATATAGGGGAGCAACATACTTTTAATGCTTATAAACTGTTTATTAAAAAAAAAATGGTGGAACCCTCAATATATTTTTTAAGACCTCAGACGTCGGTGTGTATTTTATGTTAAAAAATATTTGAGATGCAGTTCTAAGTGTGGCAACCCGTATCGTTATCACAAAAGTTTTTCCCCATGTTGGTCCGGGCTTCTTTGTAGAATAGACCATTTGCCTTCCTTGCCAGGCATCTCGTAAAAGGCGAGTATAGGCTCACAGTCACTAACACCGTGACGTCTGACTAGGTGGTAGAGCTTAGCAGCGACTCGCCCGGATTGGTACCGCCGCCTTACCTGTTTCTGCCGCCATAACGTCATGACGTGTTCCGGTTCGGAGGGTAAGGTAGCCGGTAAACTTACTCTAGGCCTAAAATCCAGGCCTCAGGTTGGCAACGCACCATTATCACCTTTGGTGTCTCTAGGCGGCGTGCATTTCTTAACATCAGGAAATCCGTCTGCTTGTTTGCCTTCCAATATCATAAAAAAAATAATAATACATCTAATTACCAAGTTTCAACAGTATAGTTCTTATAGTTTTTGAAAAAATTACTGTGACACACGGGCTGAGAGACAGACTGACATTACGAATCTATGAGTTTCGTCTGTCCCTATTTAAGATAAAACGTTGCTTAGTTTATAAATTCCTTCCAACTATTTCCTATTAGATCTTGCTTATATTCTAATCTATGATAAATGGGTTTTACATGCAACCAGTCGCCGTTCGGTTCGTTATATTTGTTACTCTTTGACAAGATATTAAATAATATGCTTAGCCTATGATAAAATGCACTGGATACTAAATACTTACTACAATAGATTTAAATGAAATATTGCATTTGTTTATAATATAGGATTACGAATCCATTTAAAAATTACAGATTTTCGTAGTTTTGAGATAACTAAACTACGAAAAATTCGTAGCACGAGTTAAAAAACAACAAGCTCGGAACTACGAAAAAATGCAGTTTCTAGGAATCACAACTACCTACCAGTCCCATTATAACTTTATTTTAGGAACCAAATTTTCTCTTGCAATTCTTAGATAACTTTTTATTGTCATAGATAGGTATTAAGTTTTTAGAAATAGATACTTTGTAAGTTTTTTTAATGTTTAGTACTTACTAAGTTTTATTTTAACTTGTTAAATAAAGAAGTTTAAATGTAAATGAAATGAGTATGTACTTTTTTATGTTTTTGATTATTAATTAGTAAAGAAATAGTAATATTGTCAAAAAAGAACCAAGGAAAAACAGGTGTCATACACCTCTTAGACCTTTGAAATGTATATGGGCCAAATAGGTGGGAGCTTGTCGCTTATCGAACACTTGGTACCTGGCAAAGTTTTAAAAGAATAAGATAGATATCATAATATTTATACGTAAAGCAAAACCTTTGAACCCCATTTTACGAGATTTGCGCGGACGAAGGAGTATAACATTTGGCACACTTATGGTTTATGTGTAGGAGAAGTGTAGAACGCTAATATTTTTCAATAATAATGCTTATAAAGTGCATTAAAGTATCTTCACGCCCATATCCCCGAAGAGGTAGGCAGAGGTACAACCAAGGCACCCACGACTAGCCGAAGACACTAAGTCCCATAATGTGATAGGTGGCAAGCCTATCGCCAACCAGGCACATTTCCAATCCCGACCAACATTTTTTTAAATTAGAAAATTGGAAAAATCCAATTTTCTTTTTGTTGGCCGACCCGGGATTCGAACCCGGGACCTCATGCAGTCAAGTCCAACACCCGGACCGCTAGACCACAGAGGCAATAAAGTGCATTAAATCAAAAAAATAAAACATTGTACATACTACCATACATTTGACACAACAAACAAATAGGTATGTTGATAACATTAAAAAATCACAAATAGCGCTCAAACTATATTCATGTTTGGAAACAAAGTAGTTGGTTTTGCTAAATGAAGATGGCGTTCTTATCAAAAAGATAATAATTGAATGAAATTATGATTAAAATTTATTGCGGTCATAATTCGACCAATGGGCTATAGTGCTAATACTAGTATATATATATGTACTACTAGTACCTATAAATATTTCATGTATAAAAATTAAACCCCAATTACCTATTTTTCTAATTAATTATTTTGTCGTATTAGTTATCATCAGATAGTTCATATATAAAAAAATAACATAGGACAGGACAACGTCTGTCAGGTCAGGTAATAAAACATAAAAATTAAAAACACAACATATATAATACGATAAAACAACTAGGCGACCCGGCGAAATTTGCTTCGCTTGACATTAACAGCTACTGTGTAGCTGTGTATTTCCTAGTTTTCCTGCAAATTTTCAGGTTTTCATCTTCTTAAGTACTTTCCTCTGAAAACAACCAACATAACAAAAAAACGAATTAGCAAAATCGGTTCAACCGTTCCGAGGTGATGCAATGACCACGTAAAATGGGGACTAATTTTTATATATAGATAATTGCTTTTTTAAGCCATTACAAACGAATGATTCTAGAATTTCCACGTGTCGGTCCTTCGTATTTTTAAAAGTTTGTGAAGAAAAGAAATGAATTATTTGCCTTCAGCTGTCCGCACATTTTTTCTCACTAACAATATATTTTAAAGCGCGCTACTCTAGTTATGTGTTCAGCTATTCTTACCCCAGTAGCCTACATGACCGGTCAGTAATAAGAACGCTGGCTCATGCTTTCATTAAAATCTAAAGAATGACACACTCGTATCATCACCGCTTTTCAAAATGACTAAATATCCCAGACAGTTACTAAGTAAACCTTGAAAATTCGAAACACACAAAACTATTCCTGATCTAATATTTTCTGAGAAATTATTGGGTACACGGAAGAAAAGTGTGTTTGCCAAATTTAAAATTATTTTTACAGCTAGCTTCTATTGAATTTACCTAATTGCAAATTTTTTTCTCATTCAATGCCAATTTTTTAGAAGTAGATATCAATTTATAGTTTTTAGAGCTGCAAAGCTGAATGACTAATAATTAGGCGCTGTAAAATTTAAAAACCGACTTACGGCCAATGTTAATAATGTATCTCAATCTATTGGATTTCAAGCAATCTAGATAGCTGCGTATCCGCCGGCCTATCCTATACCTCATTGCCATATTTATCCTGTGCACAGATATATTATTGGCAAGCGATAACATAATAATGGATCAAAATATCAATCTTGGACAGCGAGTTTTGGATTAGGATTGATTATTAATATTGGCCGTTAAACTACATTAGGTACCACGTCGCGCTTTTTTATTTTGATTTATACTTATATAATATTATAAGTGTGCAAGTTTGTATGTTTGTTTGTTTGTTACTCCGTCACTCAAAAACTGTATAGCTAATTTTCATGAAATTTAATACACACAAAGAGGGTAACTTGGATGAACACATAGGATAGTTTTTATCCCAAAAAATTTTTTGTTCCTGTGGGACCATAAGCCACGAGGACAACAGCTAGTGATACTTAAATTTTGTTTATGTTGACGATCTTCAATTACAATAAAATTAATATAGGACCAGATAGTAATCAAGACCTAAATTTCTAAAAAAAAAGCCTCAAAATCGGTTTGCAATAGGCATAAAAAAACATAGAGCCAAATTTAGAACTTCCTCCTTTTTGGATTAGGATAAATATAAGCAATTTGTTTTCAATAGAAGTAGTACCTATCTACACTTGTAATAAAACTGTACGAGAGTGAATTCTGTATACTGAAAATATTAAAAAAGAAATAGGTGCCTGGCTCTGTGGTCTATCGGTACAGGTGTTGGACTAGACTTCATGAGGTCCTGGGTTCGATTTCCGGGTCAGGCATCAAAAAGAAAATGTGTTTTTTCCAATTTTCTACTAAAAAAATGTTGCTCGGAATTGAATACCTATGTGGCCGGTTAGCGACAGGCTTGTCACCTATCACATTGTGTGTGTCTTCAACTAGTTGTGAGTGCCCTGGTTGTGTCTCTGCCTACCTTTTAGGAGATATGGGCGTGAAAATACTTTTTTTCAGCAGATAAAATTGTCCAACATTTTTTCATTGTTCTTTTTTAGGAAGATAGATCAGGATTCCGAAAGAAGATACTGAAAGATTCTGAATGAAGTTCGTTAAGTCAGCTACGCTTTATATAAAACTGAACCTCTATTTCTCGTCTCTGAACAAAATACACAAATTGAATCTAACCTCAATGTAAGCAAATTAAAAGCAAATCATAATATTAATACGTGAAGCAAAAACTTTGGACCCCATTTTACGAGATTTGCGCGGACGAAGGAGTATAACATTTGGCACACTTATGGTTTATGTGTAGGAGAAGTGCTGAACGCTAATATTTTTCAATAATAATGCTTATAAAGTACATTAAATCAATAAATAAAACATTACCCACACTAGGTACCATGAATTTGACACACACACAAACATAAGTATCTTCACGCCCATATCACCGAAGAGGTAGGCAGAGGCACAACCAGGGCACCCACGACTAGCCGAAGATACCAAGTCCCACAATGTGATAGGGGATTCGAACCCGGGACCTCATGCAGTCAAGTCCAACACCCGGACCGCTAGACCACAGAGGCGAGACAAACAAACATATTGATGATAACGAGAAAAGATCACAGATGACACACTAAAACGTTTTGAAACAAAATAGTTGGTCTTGAGAAATGAAGATGGCGTTCTTATCAACAAGTTATTAAAGTTTATTATGGTCGAATTTCGACCAACACGCGACCACTAGTGTCATTAAATAGGCACTGTAATAAATCTAACAAAAACTTTACCTAGAAATACAGACATCTAGATGCTCACAAATGCCTGCCCCGTCGGAAATCGAACCCAAGTCTTGCGGTTGGTTGACGTTAGACGTACACGCTATCCCCTCGACCAACGAGGCTGTCAACTAACTCAATAATTATAACGCAGGCATAACATTATCTAATACAGAGCGTTAACCGGCCATGGCCCGAGATCTGTGGACCTGTGACCTCAGTCCACTAAGAAGCCATTGCCATTGACCTACTGAAAAATAATCCAATTACTCATATTATTTTAGCGACATTTGTAAATATATTGAGTTAGTTACAGCTCACGATCAAAAGCATCCAAACTTGTTTCATGTTTTTTTATGAAATTGGAAGGTAAACCAGCAGACGGATTTCCTGATATGATGGTAAGAAATTCACGGCGCCTAGAGACACCAATGGTGGTAATGGTGCGTTGAAAACCTGAGACCGAGACGTTAGGCCACGAGCAAAAGTAAGTTTACCAGCAACCTTACCCTCCGAACCGGAACACGTCAACGGCAAGCACAGACGGGCAGGAATAGGTAAGGCGGTGGTACCCATCCGGGCAAGTTACTGCGAAACTCTACCACCTTGTTCACGGTGTTAGTGACGGTAAGCTTATGCTTGCCTTTTACGACCTGCCTGGCAGGAAGGCAGCAGCAGCTTCTGCAAAGGAGCCCGGACCAACACGGGGGAAAATGACTGTTTTTACAAAAGCTAAATACACATCATAAACAAAAGTTTTTTATCATAGGTTAGCGAACAAGCACATGGGACTCCTAATGATTACAGACAACCGTGGCCATTAGTCACCCTAGATGTAACAGGTGCGCCTGGACTAATACCGGGATGTGCTTCCTATTGTGCAAGTCTACCGGCTACTCTACCCTCTGGAGGGAACACATTATAATTGTGGCGGCAATAAAAGGTAAGGTGGTGGATTCCTAACCTGGAACGTTGCTGCATATCACTAGTAGTCTTATTGATACTGACCTACATTTTATTCTGTGCTCGGTCTGCCTGCTTGGCAGAGCGGCAGATAGTCTATTCTACTTAGCTTACCCGGACCAACATAGAAAAGTTATACAATAATAAGTTAACATTACGAAATATGGATCACCGTTTTGTTTTCCGATATCAAAGTTTTATACATAAAATATATATTAGTAGTTATAAAAAACTGTAAATGTGAATACTGTACGTTGAGATTAAAAAAAATTAGGTGCAGCTTCTATAAATTTGGCAGTAAGATAGGTTTTTAGCATTTTTGTCTGTCGTCTGTATCCCGACTGCAATTCTTACAGAATATGCTAAACCAATCGCAACGAGATTTGGCAGATAGGTAGGTACTCTATGATTCAAGGTAATAGGCTACTTTTTGTCCCGTTTACTGTAAGGTTTTACGGATAGGGGAGAAAGTTGGATTGCTAATTGGACTGTAGTCTGATTTTTTTATGTTGTGCTTTGCGCTTTACAGATTTTCCGAGTCATAAGTTCGTAGTTTAGAAATTTAAGACACAAAAACATTTAATTTATATTGACCAAATTACTTGAAATCCAACATATAGAGAAACATTTACATGTACAGATCATCTAAAGCTGGTGACGACTTTGTGATAAATTCCTACCATACTAATATTATTAATGCAAAAATTTGTCTATGTAATACGATTTAAAAGTTTTAACCAAGGCCCTGGACCCTGGCGGTACCCTGCAGGGTAGTGTTTACTGCAGAAGTTCTCGAGTAAAGTCGCTGGTACAGCTAGTACCTACCAAATTATACGCAATAACGCCAATAACACATAAAATTTAAAAATCCGCCGACGCAAGAACTTAATTTCCCTTTAAAAAGTAAAAAATATCCGAGTATATTTGCAGACATTCAGTTAATGTCCCCACTTTCAACTCCCACAAATTTTAAGTGTCTCAACCGATTTTCATCTTCATCAACATGTCTAAGAACACTCGCACATAAGTTACCTTTAATACAAAATCACTGTATCTGTTCGGGAGTTATGATGCCACAGACAGACAGACACATAGACAGATACGTCAAACTTATAACACCCCTCTTTAAAAATATAAGAAATCATTCATTTTCAAACATTTACCATCAGCGAAATACCTTCTTAGACTAAATACAGACTTTTGACAGTGCAAACGTAATTTGTTCTGTGGTGCAAACCTTTACTACCTCACGAATAAACAAAGACTAAGGTAAAAGTAAAGTTAGTTTGATCTCATAATCTTTATTACAGTATTCATATTTTTAAAGAAAGAAACACTTGTACTGTTTCACTTATCACTTATAATTTATTAGGTACTTTGTAATTAGTAGCCTACCGGTTTCGCTTATACAGCATCATAAGGGCTAAAACTTAAAGTTTAAGTTTAGAGTTTAAGTTTTAGCCCTGATGATGCTGTATAAGCGAAACCGGTAGGCTACTAATTACAAAGTACCTAATAAATTATAAGTGATAAGTGAAACAGTACAAGTGTTTCTTTCTTTAAAAATATGAATATTTGGAAGTTTTACCAAGCGCC
The DNA here is from genome assembly GCA_002245475.1 of Calephelis virginiensis. Taxonomy (NCBI): domain Eukaryota; kingdom Metazoa; phylum Arthropoda; class Insecta; order Lepidoptera; family Riodinidae; genus Calephelis; species Calephelis virginiensis. The sequence goes on along the minus strand of NJDC01002036.1, from coordinate 362,174 downwards.
GACGATGGAAAATATCAAATATAAAAAAAATTATTACAGTAAAATAAAGACTACGATACGAGGTTGAACCTTGGAATACTATAATCTATGTAATGTAATTTAACAATACGAGGGTATCTAAATATAGGGATCCAAAAGTTCTAAGCCCGACCAAGAAAATGAAAGAAAAGTGGGTCTAAATTTATTTTTATTTTTCGACATAGTCTCCATCTAGCTCAACACACTTCTTCCACCTGACCTGCAACTTGTTTATCCCCTCGAAAAAAAAAGATTCCGGAAGGTCGGCAAAATAGTCGTTTACTGCGACTATCACCTCATCTTTGGTCGAAAATTTCGAGCCTCCCAAGTGTTTTTTTTAAATTCGGAAATAAATGATAATCCGAGGGGGCTAAATCCGGCGAATAAGGTGGGTGGGGCAGCAATATTTTTTAGATAAATAGGTACGTAGCCATAATCATGGATTACAGACATTGTTTCAACCGAAGTGTGAACACGTGCATTGTCTTGATGAAACAAAACTTTCTTACGCAACATTCCCGGCCTTTTTTCTTTTATTTGTTCCCGGAGTCTTCGTAAAAGGTTACAATAATAACTAAAATTTATAGTTTCACCTTTCGGTAAATAATCTACAAAAATAATGCCCTTCGCATCCCAAAAAACAAAAGCCATGACTTTGTTAGTCGACAAAACGACCTTAGCCTTATTCGGTGTAGGAGAGTCTGATCTTTTCTACTGTTTGGATTGTTACTTTGATTCAGTAGTATGGTGGTAAATCCAGCTTTCATCCATGGTAACAAATCTAGACAAAAAGTCCTCGGGACCAGTCTCAAAAAGTTCCAAACAGTCTCGCGAAAGTGTGTATCGAACTCGTTTTGGTTCAGCTGAAAGCAACCTCGGGACCCAGCGAGCAGAAACCTTATGGAACCCCAACTCTTCCGTTATTATGTTTTCTTTCGTGGTAGAGGATGTAGGCCTTCCACTCCTAGGATCATCTTTAATGCTCTCACGACCGCGCTTAAACTCAGCTACCCACTTCTTGACACTGAAATACGATGGAGCAGACTCCGCCAAAGTGCTCACCATATCTTGATGGATGTCTTTTGGTGATAGGCCTTTTTTATTGATGTACTTAATGACTGCACGGTGTTCAATTTTCTCCATTATTGAAAATTGCGTCAGATTGCTTCAAACAAATAATCACAGAAAATGTATATTGTGCAGTATCGGAATGAAACTGCGCACAAAAAATCAATATGACACATACTAACAAATGACGGTAAATTTTAAAAAGATGTCATAGCTCCATGTAGGTTAGGCCACGAACTTTTGGATCCACCCTCGTATAACTAACTATCTCTGGACAAGTCACACAAATTGAATCTAACCCCAAAGTTTTTTTTATGTTATAGGAAGGCAAACAAGCAGACGGATTTCCTGATGGTAAGAAATTCACGCCGCCTAGAGACACCAAAGATGGTAATGGTGCGTTGCCAACCTGAGGTCAGGATGTTAGGCCTCGAGCAAATGTAAGTTTACCGGCTGCCTTACCCTCCGAACCGGAACACGTCATGACGTTATGGCGGCAGAAACAGGTAAGGCGGCGGTACCAATCCGGGCGAGTCGCTGCTAAACTCTACCACCTAGTCAGACGTCACGGTGTTAGTGACTGTGAGCCTATACTCGCCTTTTACGAGCTGCCTGGCAAGGAAGGCAGATGGTCTATTCTGCAAAGGAGCCCGGACCAACACGGGGAAGTAAGCAAATTATAAGCTTGTGTTATGGGTGTTAGTCAACGACAGTAATACCACTAATACATAAATAATAATAACAAATACTTAAATAGATACCAGAATAAATTTAATAAACACTCAGACCCGGAAATGCAGACATCTAAATGTTCATCACACAAATGCTTGCCCCCGTCGGGAATCGAACCCGAGCCTCGCGGTCGGTCGATGTAGTTAGGCGTTTACGCTAGCCACTCGACCAACGAGGTGGTCAATTAATATTAACAAAAGGTAAATGCTTATTACACGTCGCCTAATAGAGGTTAGCTTCAGTCAATTTTCTAATAGTCTCATAAATCCTATTTAAGTTGAAAACACTAGGAAAATGGAACATTGTATTTTTTGTAGATTCTTTGAAGAATAAGGCAACTACATGTATACGAACAGTTGGCAGTAAACGGAGAGCATAGGTACACTTAATATTAAGCCTATTGCGACCTAATCTAATTCTAATCCTAATAATCACAAAACTCTTCCACCTAGGTGTGGTCATGGTATTAGTAACAAGTAAACTCAAATTTACTTCTGCGCTATATGTAAGTTCTAAAAATTAAGCCCTGTTTTCTTCAAAGAAGCCTGGAAGCAACATGGCGGAAAGCCAACGATAAAATTTTTATACATAGGTACGAGTATACGTTAATCTTCAGTATGTGTATTTCGGTTCTGGACCAGTTAGTTAGTTTTCCTAACTGCCACAGCCTGCATTGGTATACTATAATATACATTTCTAGTGACGTTCAATTTCGTGGTCATCTGGAGGAGAATAGCCTAAAATAGCCTCTAAAAAACTTGGTGTGCTCAGTAAAGCGAGACAGTATTTCAAGCCGAACCATCGATTACAACTATACAAAGCGCAAATTCAGCCTCATATGGAGTACTATTCTCAACTCTGGGCAGGGGTTCCACAGTGCCAGCTCCTTCTGTTTGACCGCATTCAACTTAGAGCAATTCGAATTGTCAATGACCGGGCAATTACCAATCGGCTTGATTCCTTGGCGCTGGTTAGAAATGTTGGGTCCCTCAATGTTTTCTACCGCATCTATTATGGGGAATGTTCTGAGGAGCTGGTTGGTTTAATTCAAGCCGCTGATTTCTACCTTCATACTTAGCAACAGAGTTTAAAGTATCATGCCCATCATCTTAATGCGTGGCGATCTACAACTGTGCGATTCCGAAGACATTTTTTAACTCGCACAACACCTTTGTGGAATCAGTTACCGAGGGCGGTATCCCAAATAATTATGACTTACGGACCTTCAAGAAAAGAGGTCCATTCCTTAAAGGTCGGCAATGTATTTGTGATACTCCTGTTGTTGCGGATGTCCGTGGGCAGCGGTGATCACTTTCCATCAGGTCACCCACTTACTCGTTTGCCTCCGCTTGTATTAAAAAAAATTGAGTTGAAATTTTATATATTTCATTCAATAGGGGTCAAATGGGGTTAAAATACAATTGTAAAAGTAGGTTGAGCTGCTGTTTGTATATTACCAAATTAGTATAGTATGATTTCGCCGGGTCAGCTAGTCTTAATATCATCTTCTAGTCTTCTACACGTGTGTTTGTCACCTAACTCCTAAACGGCTTGACAAATTTGTTTGAATTTTTTGATGTGTTTTCGATGGGTTCTTAGATGATTGGACAACATAATTAGATCTAAAAGATGTCATTGCTGTCGGTAAGTCACCAAATTAAGGCAGTACTAAGGTAAGCTAGTATTATATAGATTGTGCAATGTTTTAAAGGCGATATAGCAGAAACATAAGTATCCCAATACATGTTACAAATGGCTTATACGTAACTAATAGGATTGAAAGAAAATTCCAGTATTAGTTACGAGTAAGTTTTCTGAAACCGAAACCGATAATTCGCACGACATTGGCCTATTAAATGTATCATTTGAATATCAAATTTTGTGAATTTAAAGTATAACCTTGCTTGTTTAACCGTCATAGACAACTACAAAGTCATTTGAAGAAAATAAAACTGTATTTTTGATGGGAACAGTCAGAGGACAAACATATGGTTCCCCTTATTAAAGAGACAACTCTTGCCTGTAGACACATTGTAGGTAGATTACTGTCTCAAGACGGGGTAGTCAGGCCTAATGTGCAAATCCACCGAATGTCCTACCATCCAGAACGGAACATGACATTGTTATTAAGAAGGCAGGACGGTAAGGCTGTGGATTGTGTGTGCATCATGCTGCACAGTACTTAAGTCGTGTTGACCCGACTAACCTCGCCTCTTTCAAGCTGCCGGCATTTCGGCAGATGGTTTATTCTGTAACTGACATAGGGGAATTTCCCACTGTATAAGCGTATGGTTGACTGACTACCAATTACGAGTATGCAAGGATAAATTTCATTTGTGAGTTCATGGAAATGTCCTCAAAATATATATTTAAAACTCATTGTTTGTTTATAAAGTATCTATTGTTAGAGAATTTTTGATTATGTTTATACTGATTATGTAAGAATATATTTTATCAAATATGTCGAAATCATTTGAAGACATTTCCAAATAACAGAACAGAGGTATTCGCACTGAAGTTTCACTTATCAGCAATACATTTTCTGGACTTCTTACATTTTTAAGATCTATTCTATGTTACAATTCTCCCTTTTTTATAACAACACAACGTGATCCCTGATTCTGATAGTGTCGGTTGAATTATGAATTTTTAGGTATTCCAGGCTCCTTTGCGTCTACCGTCCTGCCGTTTAGCTCGTATAAGGCGAACATAGTCTTGCCGTCACTAACATCATGATATCTGACTAGGTAATAAATTAAGTAAGTAAGTATCTTCACGCCCGTAGATGGCAGGAAGAGGCACGACCAAGGCACCCACGAATAGCCGAAGACACTAAGTCCCACAATGTGACAGGTAGCAAGCCTATCGCTAATCGGGCACATATCCAATCCCGAGCAACAGTTTTTTTTATTAGAAAATTGGAAATACCACATTTTCTTTTTGTTGCCCGAGCCGGGATTCGAACCCGGGACCTCATGAAGTCAAGTTCAACACTTGGACCACTAGACCACAGAGGCGATTCTGTTTCTGTCTAGGTGGTAGAATTTTGCAGTGCCTCGTCCGGATTGGTACCACCTCCTTATCTATTCGTCATGTTACAACGTCATGACGTGTTCCGGTTCGGAGGGTAAGGTAGTCTGTAAACATTATTTTGCTCAAAGCCTAACATCTCGGCTTCAGGTTGGCATCGCACTGTTACCACCTTTCGGCAGCGTGAATTTTTTGCCCTCGGGAAATCCGTCTACTCGTTTGCCTTCCAAATCCAATATCATAAAAAATATATACTATAGTTATTGAAGTTGTCGCCTCTATGGGTAAGGTCTAGTTCTTCAGCGTTGGCGTTAAGTCCTTGACATCCCGGACTTAATTATCAGGTTGCGATTTCCTAATAATAACAACGTCAACCGGATTTCCATTTTCAGTTTCGGTTTTTGGCCGAGTAATCGTTTAACTAACATACAAACAATATATTTCTGGTGAATCAGTAACTGCCTCGTTTTGGAGTAGAATAAGAAAAGGAAATATTGTACTTTTACAGTTTTGCGTTCGAATTTTTAGCATACTGCCATGCTAATGTTGTAAAAGTGAAAGTCTGTCTGTCGCTTTTTTGCGGATAAGCCACCGAACCGATTTTGATAAAAATTAATATGGACATAACTTATGAGTTCAAACATAGGCTTTTTTCAAATATCCACTCCCAAATGACTATAGGAAATGAAAGTTTGTGTGATTATCGGAGCTATCCTAGGCTGACGAAATTGTGGACAAGCAGCTAGCTACGTAAGTTAATGCACGTGATCTAGTATCAACAAGGGGCAGACGGGGGCAACTCTATCTCGTCTGGAAAATAGCACGTCACGTCTACATAGGTAATTAAGAAATAACGGTTAGCTTCGGATTTAGACTTTGGCAGCACATCGGCAGAGTGTGTGGTAGAGGCCCTGAATTCATTTGTCAGTTGTTGAAAGTTTCTGATAAGGTCTGATTAGGAAATCAGTCTGCTTGTTTGCCTTCCAATATCATAAAAAAAGGTCAAGTTAAAGAAGGGAGCAACTGCATAAGTTCGCTAGCATTAAATTTACTCAAAATGAAACAAGAGAGACTTACAAGGCAAACTATTTTAAAAAGATAACTTTTCCCACTTAAAAAAATAATAATTTTGGTAAATTTTTCTATCAGTATTTATTCTACCGTTGCCGTTTAGATTTTCACTGTCCTAAATCCGATACTACGGACAGGTACTTAGGTATGATATTCAAATAAAATATGTGTTGTTTCTAATGATAACTGTTGGTCTTTTGTCTTGAATAGCCATTTGCCTTTCTGTTCGTCAGGTCTAAAGAGGTACACCTCTTGTATAGGATAATAGGTTATTACCAAGAAGACCACTATTGCTGCCGTCATAATGACGCAATTAGAGGATTTGATCCCGGTCGATTCTTCTAATCCTGGGATTTTGGGATTATCTACAGCTAATCCCGGGATCCCGGGAAAAATCCCGGGATTGTATTGGTGAATTGTACTTTCTAGAAAAGTCTGTTAAAAAATATCAAAATCAACTTTTTTTTAAATCTCAAGCTAAATCTTTAGAAAACAAAACCAAATTATACTTATTCTGATAAACTGACTGGACTGATACTTACTAAAGAATTGCCTAGTTTCTTTATTTTTTTATAACTAAAAAAATCAACTACATGTTCAAAAATACTATAATAAAAGAGATATACAACTATATGCAAAATAAATCAATATCTATAGGTACTCATTTTTTAAATTAAATAGACCACACCGACGAAACATTTTTTTTTTTTATGTTTGAAACAAAAACTTTCTTTGGATAATGACATTGTTTTCTTCTTAATATTTAACTGAAATGAAAAGAGCATTTTAGTATAAACATACTTAAGTATCTTGATAAAGAGTTTTTATATTCCATGATATATACATAACCTCTTAAAGCTACAGAAAACAACGTTCGTTATTTGTCATCTATTTTCACTTAGACACATTATTGATTGTTATTTAAAAAAATCAGAGATTATCACCAATTAATAAAAAGTATCAATACTGGTCGTTAGCAATTACAAATTAAATCAGCAGCGTATACAAGATGGCCGTCAAAACGTCAAATGAAAGTAAGTACGTTTCATTTCAGGTACATTTTTATTCACATTTTTAAAAAAAACTATAAATCCCGAAAATCCCGGGACTTATGAAACTTAACCCCGAAAATTTCGGGACTAAAATATGACCGGGATTCGAAATCCCGGGATCGAATCCTCTAGACGCAACGCAACGTGATTTTGGAACTCAATACTCTCTGCCCACCCCGTAAGGGACTTGGCGTAAAGGTACGGAGGTATGTAGGTGTGTGTACGTGTGTATTATGTAAGTATTGTGGATTAAAAGTTATTTTCGGAAAGCAGATAGCAGAAATACTGTAAATTATACTATCAGCTTACAAAGTAATCCAGTATCTCGAATGATTTATATCGCGTTATAATCATAATCACAAGTGTCGCCCCTTGACCCAGATACTTACCAATTTTAGGTTCTGTGCACTGAACTGAGATATCAATATTGCTATTGATTTGATTCTAGACATATACATATACATATACATATACACATACAACATACATTACCCGCAGCTACACCGGGGTTTAAATGTTAGTTAGCTTCACGGAAACCTGTTAGAATTTTTTAGATATGAGGATAAAAAGTAGAATAGGTAGATACGTTACGTCTCCAGCTCTATTAAATAACACTAAAATTAACCCCCAACTAAACCTATATTTGGTGTTGGGTACAGGCTTTTTTGCAAAATAGACCATCTGCCATCCTGCCAGGCAGTTCGTAAAAGGCGAGCATAAGCTTACCGTCACTAGCACCATGAAATGTGACAAGGTGGTAGAGTTTTGCAGTGACTCGCCCGGATTGGTACCACCGCCTTATATATTTCTGCAGTTATAACGTCAGTGCTTGCCGTTGACGTGTTCCAGTTCAGAGGATAAGGAAGTCGATAAACTTACTTTTGCCCGAGGCCTAACATCCCGGCTTAAGGTTGCCAACGCAACATTACCACCTTTGGTGTCTCTAGGCGGCGTGAATTTCTTACCATCAGGAAATCCGTCTGCTTGTTATCCTTCCAATATGATAAAAAAAGGTAACAACCATGTAGATC
>NJDC01002036.1:327659-341632 GCA_002245475.1 Calephelis virginiensis | reverse complement strand
AAAAGTTTACCTTAATAACATTTACATTAAATAAATAATATATATGTACCCAGTTTTGTAGCAGCTTTTGGGTAGGGTTCGCTAGTATTTACAATTTCCTAATTTCTTTCATCTTCTTCCTCTTCCTCATCCGCATCCTCTAAATTTGTGTGTGTCAATTCCTCTTCTTCCTCCTCTGCCTTATAATCACTTCCTCAACAACCCTACACCAGTGTTTCCCTATTATTAGGTAAGTGTGCAGGGCTACCAAATGGACTCAAAATTAAAATTATTAGATTATAAATTATTATTGAGGAAGTAAGTATCTTCACGCCCATTTCCCGAAGAGGTAGGCAGAGGCACAACTAGGGCACCCACGACTAGCCTAAAACACTAAGTGCCACAATGTGATAGCCTATCGCCAACCGGGCACATATTCAGTCCCGAGCAACATTTTTTTTTATTGGAAAATTGAAAAAAAATATTTTCGGTTGCCCGACCCGGGATCGAACCCGGGACCTCATGGCAGTCAAGTCCAACACCTGACCCGCTAGCCCACAGAGGCGACATATTGATATTTATTATTGAGTGATTTCCACATAATTTGTGATAACAATTCCTTATAAACGGAATTAGCCGAAATAGGCTGCAGGTAGTATTAGTTTTTATGTCAAGTACTAAATAATACTAGTATTAGTATTATTTCTACACAGAATAATCCGTAGACTGAAAGTTAACTAATCAAATGATATATTTGTTATAAATTGTACAAACTATATTACACAAAAACCACATTACAGTAGGCGAACTCGTTTTTGACAAACCCTATTTTCTTTTGTGTAATTTAGTTTTCATCGTACCTTTAAAAATGAGGATAGTGAAAGAAAAGTAGCAGAAAACGTGTAAATGTCCGCTGAATGACAGGAATGTTTCAGGAAGTTTGATTTATCGCAATTTTTCTTCGTGCCAGTTAATTAGAGTCGACATGTGCTTACAATGCGACCCGAAGGCATTTTTGCGACTGTAAACAAAATGTCGACCTACTTACCGACATTGTTTTAACGAGAGCACGGCGCCTAGCCAAATCTATTTCAGTTTTATTTTACGTGGTCGTGCGCGCAGTCTGCTCTCCCTCAAATTTTTCGCTTACTCGCTATCCGAAAAAACAATTTGCATGAATTAAATAGTTAGGTCGTTCTCCTTGATCTGCTGCATAAATTGTTACTGCCGAAAAGTCGATTCCGGTTTTTATTAGATTTGGCACAGAGACAACGTCTTAATTGTAGATCGTAGATTTTTTTACAAAATTACGACATGTTATATGTGTTTATGTTTACAGAAATAGATAATGGGTAATAGGCGCAGTTTTAAGGTCACGTATAATCTGCATGAAAACTCACAATTTTTACAATTTAGATCGAAAGAAAAAAAATGCTATGGCGCATTAAAAAAAACGAAAGTATTATTATAATGTCGCTTACATAAAAGATTTAGCAGGATCGATGAAAATTTAATTAGGTATCAATTGCATGTCCGCGTTTTAATTCATTTCGTATTAAATAAAACATTTCCAGATGTTATTAATAATATCTAAGTACAGATTAAGCACTCCTATTTATTTTATAAAATGATTCTCAACGTGTTTAAGATAAAAGTATTCTTGACTCTAGCAATAATAGTAACAATTAGAATTTTTTTCTTCAAATAGAATAAAAAAAAGGAATAATAATAGAATCAATCTTATGGAATAAAAAATCCTAAACTAAACCACAACTTAGATCTGATCTAGGATTACTCAATACTATTACATAGAACAGCACTTTCTTAGAATTAAGTAATTGAAAGCTTTTGTATAGCTGTCATTTCTTTACCGCACACGCACTTATGCTTTTATCAGGTGCGCAACAGTGACCGATTTGACGAATGAATGAATGAATGAATTTGATCTACCGTCATACTTATTCTTGACGCCATATAACATGCACATGTAACAGTATATTCCGGTCTAGAGGAATTCGACCCAGTAGCCGGAAGACTTCCACAATTAACCTAACAACCCGGCCACAAGACTGTGACGCACCTAGGTACAACATCGCCATAGACGTTTTTTAGGCATCGGTTATCTCTTACCATCTCTTGACATGTGTTTTTTGCTATAGAAAAAATATATAAAGAAAAACAGGCAACGTCATGTAGCCCGGGGGTTTGTGTAGCACTAATTGGGAACCACTGACTCAAACAAAATGTTAGACGAATTAACTATTCTAACATAAATAAATTGGATACCAACCTAGACGTATAAACGAGTAGAAGTAATGGTAATACCGTTACACAGCCAGCATTAACCAGTTGTTATTAACATAAGCCGGCAAATACCTCAAGTTTATATTCAATTCTTGTAAATGTTCAGCTAATAATGGATCAGGATTGGACTGGAATCTAGTTAAGCCAGTTTTGCTTCCAATATCATTAACGATACGACTTTTGACAATTTTAAAGGCTTTGGGTTCTTTACGCCATAATCGGTGGTAATTTTTTTTTATTTTATCATTTTAGCCGATTGTCATATCAATATTTATCTTAAGCACATGTATACTTCCCTGGTAACATGACATTACTGTTAATTTTATCGTGTTAAGTACTGCAGTTCACGCAAAATTTTATTGCGCTTCCGAAGTAGATAACATGTTGAGCAGAGCTCATTTAAAAGCATCGGTGGGGACATGTCCGGGGAAGTCCGGGGAAGTTGGTATACGGTAGACGATATTTCCTCTCTTAAGACATTATTTCATAAGGCAGTTGTCGAAGTCTACGGTGGTTTGTGTAATGTAATACCCCGGCCACAGGAAAGTGACGCACCTACAACGTCATCGGTGTCTATGGGCTGTGGTTATCTTTTACCACCGGGAAAGTCACGTGCTTGTTCGCTGTCTTTTGCCATAAAAATAGAAAAGGTAAAAGTCCTTGGGTTTTTACTGTCGCAGTCGTGTCGCAGCGTTTATGGCAAAGATGCTTGAGTTTATATGGTAATTGATGCAGCTTGTCTCTTATGGCCATTTCCAATTTAGTCTAATATCTGTGGGCGATACAAATGCGTCACTTCGTGTAACAAAATCGGTTGAAACTTGATTATACATAATTTTACTGTGACATAGTTTATGACAACGTCTCCTTCGTTTCCTATTATGTTTTATTGAATGCTGAGGTCAGTGGCTTATTCTTAATTCTCGATTTCGTACAAATTGGAATTTAGAATCGGATTGGTGCCATTTTGTACTTTTAAGCACAACACTAGAGAACAATTAACATGTATTTAATAATAAATACTATCTTATTGTATTGGATTCGTTGATTTTTTTGGAACTAAATGTTAATAGCAATTCGCTCGCTTCGTTCAAGAGTAAAAATGGCACAAATCCGATTCCAATTTCGAATTTGCATGAAATCGAGATTCCAAAGTAACGCTACAGGTTTCTTGAATCGAAAATCAGATTATTGCTTTAAGTCGTAAGATTTAGGTTCTGAAAGGTCAAACAGCTGTTATAGGTACGAATACCGTTTTGTTAATATTTGAAGTGAAAACTTCTTTAGCGGCGTTGCGCACTTTTTTTTGGAATGGGAAAAAACTTCTAAACTAGCGTCAGATCGTCAAATCGTAAGACGGCGCAAGGCGCATGTGCGAATAAGATGGCGCAGGTCACTTGCGCGAGATCTAAAATAAAACGTAGATTCATTGCTGTTTTTGTATTGCTTAGGTATATTATTCGCAATGGATAATACCGGTATGAGTGAGTGTAAAACAATCGCATAAACTACTGCGGGTCGAGCCCTCGCGTTGATAATCAGCCTCCTGCAGTATTAAATAATTGTACTGTAAAGTATAAACTGTTTCTTGCTTTGAATGCTTTGCAGTTTGTGGTAGATAAAATAGATATTAGTTTAGTAAAACATCTTATAATTCTTTGTTTTTTAAATTGTATACTTGTAGGTATATCATTTCTCAGTTAATAGAAATAACAGTACAATTGTGAATTATTTATATTATTATTGTGAAGAAGTTTAGCTGTTTTAGAAAAAGTAGTAAGTTTAACAAAGGAAATAATAGTAGAAGCAAAATCGATATACACTTATATATTATATTGAATTGAATTGATTTTTTTTTCACCGTGTTGTTTCAGGTCAGCTGAGTAGAATAGACCGTCTATTTCTGTGCCTGGCAACTGGTAAGAGGCGAACACATGTTAAAAAGTAGGTCATCGCCATCAAGCCCACTGGTGGTAGAATGCTGTACAGCAGTGGTGCCTATACTTTATGCAGTGAAGATCGACTTGAGAAAAAACTATGGGTTTAAGATCGACAGCTTTATTTTTATGTATTTTTTTTTATTATCTATTCGTAATAATACACGTATTTATATTATCATTAATTTTTATGTTGTAATCTTTTTTTCTTTCTTTAGGTTTTGGCCTTCACGTTAGTATTTTGCCATTAGTCAAGTAGAAATTTGCATCAAATTTTAAATCAATTTTTATTCAATCAGTCATAAGTCGTCAGTAAGTCATGTCAGGCTCTTGGGTAAAGCGGTGGCCTCATTAATCATGTAACCAGATTTGGCGGCAACGACGAAATACAGGATATGCTAATTTCTTCATGATTATTTCATTTGTGCACTTTCACTGAACAAAATTGTACAAAATGCCACAAAAATTTACTAATTTCACTCAATATTAACACGAAATTCAATAATTATGAAAAAACTTCGACCATTTTTTCCTTGATAGCGCCAAACCTATCGACCGTGGAACCTCTCGCGATCGACCAGTCCATCTCGATCGACCGTTTGGGCACCACTGTTGTACAGCAACATGCCGCCTTACTTATTCTTGGTACCATATCGACTTTGTCATGTTCCGTTTATTCCGGCATCAGGACAGTGTGCGACACTGTCATCTATGTGACATCTTTGGTGTCTAGGCCACAATTATCTCTTACCATCAGGAGAGCCAAGTGCTTGTTCGCTGTCCTCTCACAAATAATAATAATAAAAAACAAGTAATTCTAATGTTAGTAATTCGTATTTAATTAAATAACTAAATTGCATTTTAAAAAACATGATTGCTGAGGGTTCTATTAATTCTAATATCCGATACTTTTAGCACATCCTTTATTTCTGAAAGGTCAGTCAATTGTAATATACGATAAATAAAATAATCGTTGAATGGTTAGTAATTAGTTAATTTTTGTTTAATGAACCTTTCAAAAACCCAAGGTAGGTCGTCTGCTAATGATTTTAATAATTATGTTGCTTTAATTTGCCTTTTGAAAACTGGGTAATACTTTAAAAAAAAGTATCTTGACGCACATATACCCGAAGAGGTAGGCAGAAGCACAACCAGGGTACCCACGACTAGCCGAAGACACTAAGACCCACAATGTGATAGGTGGTTAGTCTATCGACAACCAGGCGCATATACAATCCCGAGCAATTAAAGAAAATTAGAAAAACCCAATTTTCTTTTTGTTGCCTGACCCGGGATTCGCACCCGGAACCTTATGCAATCAAGTCCAACAACTGAACCGCTAGACCACAGAGGCGATACTTTTTTAATATTCGCTTTAGTTAGCCCTCCGAAGATAGACCATTGACCTACTTGTAAACCACATCACATCCACACTAATATTGTAAATCAGTCCGGATTTACGCTTCAAATCCTGGATTTCGTTTTAAGAAATTTGGTACACAATATACTGTGACCTAGAAACTAAACAGTTAAGACTTTTACTCATATTTAAATTTAATTTGAGACAAAAAAGAAACTGGGATGTTAAGCCACCTACTACGAGGGGCCTTCAATAATTACTTAGCCTCATCGCCCCATGGCGTTGTTGTTACAAAAGAGTTTTACTATCGTGCAGTAAATACTTTTTGAAGTCTATCAAGTAGATTTCAGTCTTTTCCCTTAATTTGTTTTGTTTTGACAGCCTTTGGAAGCGAGCGTGTCGGTCGGTTTTGCAAAAATGGAAAAAGAACAATATCGTTCGGTGATTAGATTCTTGTTTTTGGAATGGAAACGCGCAGCGAAATCAAAGAGCGCTTGGATGCTGTGTACGGTGACTCTTTTTCGGATGTGCCATTGCATTTTTCAACCTAGGCACCTATTACGTACTATTCGAGCGATTCACGCCTAAACCGCTGAACCGATTTTGATAAAATTCGATATGCATATAGCTATAAATTCGATATCAATTTTCTTTTTATAAATCAACCCCAAATGGCAGTAATAGGGGATGAAGGTTTGTATGAAAATCGTAACTAATCTACGATGTCGAAGTCGCGGGCAAGTAAATAAAGACTTGAGTTCAAACATAGGTAATTTTTTCGATTTTTTTTATTAAATACTATACAGGCATAGGTGCGATTGGGCTACCTGATGAAAAGTAGTCACCACTGTTCATAGACGTCTGGGACATGTATTAGTAGCAAATGCGATGACTATATCTTTATTAACCCTTGTTTCTAGAACTTCTGGTTCAAATGAACCCTCAATGGACTGTATTAAGTATCTTCACGCTCACATCCCCGAAGGGGTAGGCAGAGGCACAACCAGGGCACCCACGACTAGCCGAAGACAATAAGTCCCACAATGTGATAGGTGGTAAGCCTATCGCTAATCGGTCACATATCCCATCCCAAGCAACATTTCCTTTTTAATTAGAAAATTGGAAAACCCAATTTTTCTTTTTGTTGCCGACCGACCGACCGACCCGGGATTCGATCCCGGGACCTCATGTAGTCAAGTCCAACAACTGAACCGCTAGACCACAAAGGTGACTATGTACTATGGACTGTATTAAGGAATGAAAGTTTGTATTTTTTATGATAATTGAAGGCAAACAAGCAGACGGATTTTCTGATGGTAGGAAATGCAAGCCGCCTAGAGACACCAAAGGTGATAATGGTGCGTTGCCAACCTGAGGCCCGGATGTTAGGTCTCGCGAAAAAGTAGTTTACCGACTACCTTATCCTCCGAACCGGAACACGTCAACGGCAAGCATTGACGTTATGGCGCCAGGAATAGGAAAGGCTGTGGTACTACTTTGCCAATGTCAAGTTAGTTATTTAGTTAATTCTTATACAGTCATAAGTCACTATGTACAAAGTCATGTCAGGATAGGGTCGGGAGCTTGCGTAAAGCAGTGTCTTCGTTACTCAAGCTCATTTAGGACATTAGGAAATAGACGATATACTAATTTCTTCACGATTATTTCATTTGTACACTTTCACTGAACAAAATTGATCTAATTCCCACCTAAATTAACCAATTTCACTCAATATAAACATGAAATTCAATAATTATGAAAAAAATTACGACCACCTTCATTCACGATGGCGCCAAAACTCCATTTCTAGATTATGTCATAAATAAGAATTAGGTCCACCCTACGCCTATGGAAATATGTATTCATTAGAAACGTTCCAAAAATAAGATTTCTTTGACCTTTCCCCATCCCCATAAATTTCATTTACGTTTGTAGATAGCTGAAGATTAACAGTTCTGTTATTAGCATCAGTTTTATTTTTACTACCACCAGGAGGCAAACTCAGAAACATATTTGACGCAAACTCCAAATGAAATGGGCATCGATCCAAATGAACGAGAGATGTGCTAACGTAAATGGATATTTCTAAAATATGAGGCTATCTTTTTTAGCAAGTAAACTCTCCTGAAGGTAAGAAACATTCTATAGACATCTTGAAGCCTCTTGAAGAAAAATAAAATTACATTATCGCTCTACTAGCAAAGTAGATTGTCGCCCTATCAGCTTTTTTAAGTCTGAAGGAGAAAAATGGTTTTATCGCAATGGTAAAAAAAGATTTTTAAATTATTTAACACCTTTCGGAAATTGGAGTCGGATGTGTCACTTTAGGTACTCTTGAAATCAATACTAGTCAAATATTAAACGTTTATTCCTCGAAGAGATAGGCAGAGGCACAACCAGGGCACCCACGACTAGCCGAAGACACTAAGTCCTACAATGGCGGCAAGCCTATCGCCAACTGGGTACATATACAATCCAAGGCAACGTTATCTTTATTAGAAAATTGAAATATACATTTCCTAATTTTAATTGCCCGACCCGAGGATCGAACCCGGGACCTCAAGAAGTCAAGTCCTTACGCCGGACCTCTAGACCACAGAGACGACAAAATGAAATTGTAATAAATTATTAACATTTGATTAATAATAGACAACGAATTGTTTCATCGGAGTCCCTAGTACTGTGTTCAAGAGTACCTAAAATGACATATCCGAATCCAAATTCTACTTTCATGAAAACGAGATACAAGACTAACTTTACAGGTCTCTAGAATTGAGGAAAATACATTTAAGCAATAGCAACGCCCCAACATTTACTTGGACAAGTCATATTCTAGAGTCCAAATTTGTGGCAAACAAGTTTAATCGATCCTTAATATTTTAATTATAGTTTGATACTCTAAATACAAAAAATACGTATTTAAATGAAAGGGTACTGTAAAGTGTTTAGAGGTCTAAGAAATGTATGTAAGACCTCAATACCTTTCTTTGTAGAGATGCAATAATTTTGTTTTTCTGTATGGGTAAGTAACATGGCAAATTACTTTAAATACAAAATATACGTATTTCAATGATAGGTACTTTCAATAAAATACCTTTCTTTGTAGCGATGAAAATATTTTAAAATGGCAAATATGACATAATTTTTTTATGATAATGGAAGGCAAACAAGCAGGCGGATTTCCTGATGTTAAGAAATTCAGGCCGCCTACAGACTCCAAAGCTGGTAATGGTGCGTTGTCAACGTAAGGCCGGGATGTTAAGCCTCTAGCAAAAGTAAGTTTATCGGCTACCTTACCCTCCGAACCGGAACGCGTCAACAGCAAGCATTGGACGTTATGGCGGCAGCAATAGGTAAGGCAGTGGTACCAATCCGGGCGAGGTGCTGCGAAACTCTACCACCTAGTAGGATGTCACGGTGCTAGTGACGGAAATCCTATGCTCGCCTATTACGAGCTGTCTGGCTGGAAGGCAGATGGTCTATTTTACAAAGGAGCCCGGCCCAACACGGAAAAAAAATAATAATACAGTGATTCTCCTTATTTTTTCTTTGGCTACTGAGAAACTTTGTTTTAGAAAGAAACAGCCTGGTAGAAACTAAACTGGGCTGGAACAAAACAGGAAATATTAATTCATAGCTGTCCTAAAGGTAAATAAGTCATATTAATTTTAGAAAACATGTTATTTTGAACTCTACATTTCTAGTGTTATGTGGTATAATAAATACTGTGTTGTTTGTTGTTTAAGAAAATGGTTTTATCTATGTTTTATGCATTCAAGATAACGACGTCATCTCGAGTCATAGCGTGCACGTGTTAAGACGTCACTATGACACGTGCTGTGAAGGTTATTTCCCCATGACAATGTTTGTTTCTTAAGGTTTTTAATAACTAAATATAGGTCTCATTTACTCTGTTTCTGCATATGTGAAGAATGTTAGGCAAAAGTATCAAGTGATGACAAAACGTTTTGAAGAAATCTTTTTGTGATCGATGACTGCAATTTTAGCGACGAGAAACTAATCCATACTAATATTATAAATATAAAAGTCTGTTTGTTGGTCTTTCTCGGTTAAACCTCTCGGTTAATGTCGTCGAGATCTATAAAATGTATGTGTTACTACCTAACTCACAAACTACTAGTCAGATCCGGATATTTTTGTGGAACTACTTCGGAATCATAACCTTACTTTCAAAAAAAGCTTTTAGCCCAGTACTCTTGTAACAAACAATAAAAACATAGAGTTGAATTGATGAGCTTTTCTTTTTGGAGTAGCTAAAAATCGCAAAAGTTACTGTAAAACTTCGTTCATTTTTTACTCTATTGTATAGGTACAAAGGGCCTCTAACGTCGCCTGCCTTTCCCAAAATTGAAATTTCCTACAAGTTAATTATTTTTCTAGCAGCGTCCCACATGCGAATGAACTGAAGAGTTCACTACTCCTGCCTAGATGATGTCTGCGTCATATCTGTGTATGACAAGTCTATTTCCAGAGCATGATGTAACGCAGGCAGGGTTCCGCTACTTCATGTAACAAGTTACGGAGAGCGTCGACCGACTGCCAATTAAAGTATTTCACCAGAATCGGTACTTTGTACTTAGTTTACTCAGGGCGACTTCGAAAAAAGGACGTGGTTATACGTTGTTCAACTATTACATAGTGCTAGCTGTTGCCCGCGTCGTTAATGGCCCTACAGGATCATTTTTTCGTGATAAAAACTATCTATGTGTTAATTCAAGTTACCCTCTATGCGTGTGCCAAATTTTATCAAAATTGGTTCTGCAGTTTTTTCGTGAAGGAGCTACAAACAAACAAACTTTCGCATTTTTAATGTTGGTAGGAATTAGGAAAGGATGTTAATCTATTTCTCCGCCATATCCAAAAAATACTTTTTCTTTTGAAAGAACTTGATCATGAGAAGATAGTCTTTTGCCATCAAGTCGGGATCTGATGATGGAATCCCAGTAAAATTGAAAGACATTTAAATTTTTTTTTCATGATATTGGAAGGCAAACAAGCAGACGGATTTCCTAATGTTAAGAAATTCACGCCGTCTATAGACATCAAAGGTGGTAATGGTGCATTGCCAACCTGAAGCCAGAATGTTTGGCCTCGAGCAAAAGTAAGTTTATCGGCTACCTTACCCTCCACACCGGAACACGTCATGGCGGCATGAATAGGTAAGGCGGTTGTACCAATCCGGGCGAGACGCTGCGAAACTCTACCACCTAGTCAGATGTCACGGTGTTAGTGACGGTGAGCCTATGCTCGCATTTTACGAGCTGCCTGGTAAGGAAGGCAGATGGTCTATTCTACAAAGGAGCCCGGATCAACACCAATACTCTATTATGCTTACTTCGACGACGAGGTCATTGAAATCGAAGTCGGTTTTTTGGAACTCCAAAAAACCGACTTCGAACCGACCGACCGATTCGACTCCGAAGAAACCGACCGAGGGCAGTAAAACTTTACTGCCCTTAAATTATTTATTCACTATTTAGGACCATTTGACTCTTTTAGTAACTATTTTAAAATTACTACATGGGCTGTTTCCATAAGGACAAACACAAAAAGTTTGTATGATAAAAATCTTTATAAAAATAGCTAGCTGTCACAAGCGGCTTTGCTCGCGTAGTAGTTAATATATTTACTGATCATAGCCCATTATTAAGGACTTCCATACAAACTTTCAACCCCTTTTTCACCCTTGTTTCCGAAATTCCTTCCTTAGTGGATGTCTACTCAATAAAACAACCCTAGTCATTAAATTTCATGGCTGTAACTCTAACAGTTTTTAATCAGCTATGATGAATCAGTCGGTCATTCATGTTATTTTATATGTATAGACTAGCTGCCTGTTCCGGTTTCGCTCGGATAGTATTTTTTATTATCATAAATTGAGGTGTAAGCTATCCTATCTTTCAAATTGGATCAAACTGCACACGGTGTGCAAATTTGATTGAAATCTGATAAGTAGTTTAGGAGTCCATCGCGGACAAACAACGTGACACGTAAATTATATATATTAAGATTACAGAAGGAAACAACTAGTACCTAATGAAACAGTGCTATGTACTGTATGATACTGACAGCTGAGTCTCAAGAATGAGAGGTAGGGTAGCCCGTAAACCCGAAGTATAAGTACTGGTATTTTGGCTATGCACCAGTAATACATTTATATCTAGAGAATAGGGGAATATCTAACACTTGTTTAATAAATATTACTGTCTCTGTGTTAATCTCCAAGCCCATATTCCTAAAGGGTGGAGGCACAACCATGAACCAGTGCACCCACGACTAGCCGAAGACACTAAATCCCACAATGTGATAGGTAGCGAGCCTATCGCTAACCCGGCACACATGTCCAATCCCGGGCAACGTTATTTTTATTAGAAAATTTAAAATATACATTTTCTAACTTTTTCAAAGGTATTCTATAAAATGGCGATGTTAAGGAGACGTTTTCAAGCAGGTTAAGCACTAGGGAGTTTCGGGTTGCCAAGTGAAACATGTTCCGTTTTTATGTGACAAGATCGCGAATTAGCCCACGTCTCCAGGTATGGTAAGAGACAAGCATTGTCTATGGACATTACAGGCGTTAAAGATGTATCGCTGTCCTGTCTCCGGGTTATTAGGCGAAGGCAACTCTACCATCTACCTTACTCTCTGTATGTGAACATGACACGACAAGAAATATCAAGGCGGAAGATTCCTACCTACGAGTTGCACAGCACTCTAACAGAATTCTCACAGAATATTTTTTAACGAGCATCGTGTTCACTAGAATGCTCATGAAAACGATCATAGCAATGTTTGGCGCTATGCTTGCCTCGGCTCGTTGTTCAGTTAAACAAATATAAAGACGGCGAATGCTCGATGTTTTTTTTTTATGTTAAAGGAAGGCAAACAAGCAGACGGATTTCTTGATAATAAGAAATTCACGCCACCTAGAGACACCAAAGGTGGTAATGGTGCGTTGCCAACCTGAAGCCAGAATGTTTGGCCTCGAGCAAAAGTAAGTTTACCGGCTACCTTACCCTCCGAACCGGAACACGTCATGGCGGTAGGAATAGGTAAGGCGGTTGTACCAATCCGGGCGAGTCGCTGCGAAACTCTACCACCTAGTCAGATGTCACGGTGTTAATGATGTCTATGCTCGCCTTTTACGAGCTGCCTGGCAAGAAAGGCAGATGGTCTATTCCGCAAAGGAGCCCGGACCAACACGGGGGTGTTACAAGTGAATGCGTAAGCACCAGCACCTTAACACTAACAAACTATAACGTGGACTGTACTCTCGTAACAGTACTAAGAGTATTCGAAGTAGTTTCATTCATGCTGTCGCGAACGCATCAGTGTGCTAACAGAAACAAAGGTTTAAGTATGAACAACCCCACTAATTAGAGAGAATGGATTTGTGTGTTCATTTCCATAAAGGCTTGGCTAAATGTCACTGGATCCGCATCTGCAATAAGCGAAACCAATTTCATTTGGTTGTGCAATAAAATTAATAGCGTCTAAAGTGATCATATATCCGGTAGGAGTTACATCCGGTCGACTTATATCAAAACAAGTTTGGATGTTTGGTGTTTTGATGTTTGGGAAGTAGGGTTACTCTTGAATCTCGATTCCGTGCTGATTCGAATCGATATGTAATTTTAGGTTCTCTTAAACTCAGTTCTAGCAGATCATTGGCATTTAGTTCCAAACAAACACAGCGAATCCGATAACATAATTTATTGTTTATTATTAACTAATTTTAATTCGCTACTTTTGTTATTAGAGCACCTAAAATTACATATCCCATTTCAATTTACAATTTGCATAAAATCGAGATGCCAGAGGGGTTACTCTGCCGCTGTAGGGGTACTCTTGAATCACGATTCTTGCAATATTGGCAAAATGGAATCGAATTTTCGAATAGAGTAGGTACAATTAAATCCGGTGATTAGTTATTAATTTAGACGACGATTATTTTTGAGACACCTTGTATTATCTTGATGTGATTAGGACCTCGTCACGTTTTAGCGAAGGAAGACTTTTGGATGAATAATCTGATAGATCTCGGACTCTGACTAAGTGATTTCACAATGTACGTTTACAAAATAAATTGTATTTACTATTTGCAGGACTGGGGGGTCACCATAAGCTTTAAACAGTATTATTTCAATAATCCTAATTGTCATCGGAGAAAGACAACCTTATGACATATTCTATCGAGTTGCTTATAAAAGCGAATATTTAGCAAGATGGAAATAATACTGCTTTAAGCGTTCACGGTAGGGCCTCTGGTGGTTTAGTGATGTACTTATGTCAACTCACCTGAACGATATCTTAGCCTATCTGTTCCTGCCGCCATAACTTTGGTAACGGTGTTTGACAATGTAATTTTCTAG
>NJDC01002036.1:270318-290529 GCA_002245475.1 Calephelis virginiensis | reverse complement strand
CTCGCTCTCGACCCTGCAAACGTGTAACCGTGTGTTTTATTTCCCAAAAATCTCTCCAGACGGTATTATCAATCCGTAAAAGCCCTAGGTAATCTATCCGCCTCACCTACCACCAAGAGAGCCGTTATCATAAAAAAACTGAAATTAATGATTTGGCTAAGTGTACATATTTGCCTTCTAATGTTACAACAAAGCAATATTTAACCATAGATTTAGGGTACATCCTAAATCTATGTATTCAACAGAGTAACGATAGCAAGCCTACGTACGTTCGAGAAGTACCTGCAATAGGTCTTCACTTATTTATAATATTCTAATTTTAAAACTATCAGAGAGATTCCGCACTACATCCGATCCGAATCCGTGAAAGTATTGATCTAAAAAACTCGCACAGAATTCGGATATTGCTTACACATTAGTCCGGTTCAAACCCGTGAAAACTCGTATCGAATTACGTCATTTTATACGGAGCCACAGCAGTGTTCACGTAGTTGATCATGAAATGAAAAATGAAAATAAAATTTATATATTTCCGGAATGAGTGTGTAAATGAGATGTTACAAAAATATTTAACTATATTAACATATTCTACTAAATTTTGGTGTACAAATATATATAAAAAATATTTATAAAAGGTGAATATTTTAATAATTAACTTTTAAGCCGATTATTTATACTAATAACTAGTTTAATTACTTATTACCAAAAAAATTAAACTATATTTAAATTTAACCCTATCTACCGTAACTACCACCTTTTCCAAACCTAGCTAGACAGGAGAATAACGGCGAAACAAACTCCTCGGCAACCATGTCTTTAATTATATTTGTCTATTAATTATTACAATTATTTT
This sequence comes from Calephelis virginiensis, assembly GCA_002245475.1. Taxonomy (NCBI): domain Eukaryota; kingdom Metazoa; phylum Arthropoda; class Insecta; order Lepidoptera; family Riodinidae; genus Calephelis; species Calephelis virginiensis. The sequence continues at coordinate 289,676 of NJDC01002036.1, read as the reverse complement.
ACTATAATTTCTTTTCTACAAGAAAATCCCAGACACTATAATATGTTTTCTCTTACAATAAGCCAATTTCTATACCTAGACAAATACCATGAGTCCTTTCACAGACGCAGAAGACGTAAAGATTTCTAGGTACACCCCCTCCCACCCCCAGTTTTTTAAAATGAGCACGCAGTGTTACGCCAGAAAACGTCAGGAAATATGAGAATCGCCATGACAGTATATAATTAAGATACCTAATAATAAATATACGAAAACTAAGATACATAGTATACTTCTATAAATTTTATAGAAAGAAAAAATTTCGCTGCATTCAGGATTTGATCCCATAACCTTCGGTCTCAAGCCGACGTATGGTCTAACCATTTTAGCTACTGATATGGTAATATCCAAATCACCAGTGAGCGCGTAGCTTTACAATACAACTTAAGTAAAAAAAATATCCTTCTTAGTGTGTAAATAAATATAACATACATTCATACCGATACATATTTTATTTTATTTAAACAATCACCAGCTAGTTATAGTTTCCATAGGTTTCGGAAACCGATAAAGAACAATCTCTTTTCCTTTATGGAGATTTATTTTACTCTTTGACTAATACTAAATACACTAGATGCCTGCCATTATACGTCACCCAGCCGCACACCCCGTTCTCTCTCTCTCTGCTCGTACGCAGGTCAGTTTTAATTCGGACGCAGTGTGCGGGCGTTCACACAAATAGTACTATGACTACTTAGGCCAGTCAAAAATCTTCTCCGGAATGGAGATTCTAGAATGACAGACACAAATCAGATGATGGAGATCGGAACTAGTGCGTGAATTACCATAGAAATGAAGTGAAGGTGCTGGTGAAGGTCGCCATGGCAGTACATTCGTATTTGAATACCACATGAATAAGTTAAGTATACTGTTATGGTGATAACCAAGTCACCAGTGCAGGCGTAGTCTTACTATATAACGAAAATCTAAAAATATCCTTTCAACAGACATATATATTGTTTATTTAAACAGTCACCAGACAGCGGTAATTTCAAACCGGCAAAGAGCAACCTCTTTTTCTACACACTTTACTCTTTGACTTATGCTAAATACATTGGATGCCTGCCGCTTCACGTCCATCACCCAGCCGCATACCCCGCTGACCCCACTGCATCTCTGCTCGTAAAAAGCGCGAGCGCGCGCGAAAGTGCGCGAGCGTTCATACAAATAATACTATGGCTACTTCGGTTCGTCAAAAATCTTCTCCGGAATGGAGATTTTAGAGTAACGGAAACAAATCGGATGACGGAGATCGGATGTAGTGCGTGAATTGCCATAGAAATAGTTCTACGGCTGTGACGGACCTTATTTTCACGGGTTCGGATCGGACTCGGATCGGATGTAGTGCGGAATCTCTCTCACTCTTAAACCTAATGCACATTGTGTCTATTTCAAAACGCCTGTTGATAGACAATTGATTGATATGTTTGTTTGTTCAGCACAGATTTACCGAGTCCAAGAAATCGATTATTTTAGATCAATCTTGGGTTTGTTATGGTCAGTAGATTACTAACAAAACCAGGAATTTTTAAAAATAATTGAATTAACTAAATTCATTTAATATTTTCATAATAATTGAGATGTGGAATTAATAATCTAAAATATGAAAGCAGTTAGAATTAAGTAATCTTGTTAAAAAAGAACAAGGCGGGAAACCTTTACACAGTAGATTCTAGTACAAAGAGGTTGTGCACCTATTTATTTTTATGTGATGTAACAAAGTATAAGTACATAGCTATTTTGATAGTAGTGATGGTAAGGGGTTTTTTAAACGTTGTTTATAGATGCCATTGTGGCCTTGTGACCAATATGTTAGTGGAAATGTTAACGGATACAAGCCGTTGTCTGGAGAAATGGTGGGTTTTGCCGGACTCCTACCACCTAAAACCACTCGATAACCATCCTCCAAGTAATAGCGGGATCTCCAAAGAATACACGTCTGTCACCCTCAAGCTTGCCTGCAGGTTCACCGAGAATAAGATGTAGTCTTCTTGTGCCAGCATATTGGCGACATCAACATAGGTTCGACACGGGAAACTTAACTAAGCCAACTGTGGCCATTAGAATCTATACCAAATGCAGGAGTATGCTAAGCCAATTGAGGCCATTACAACCTATACCAAAAGCGGGAGGATGCTAGCCAACTGTGGCGATTACAATCTCAACTGTGGCTATTATAATTATACCAAAAGCGGGAGGATGTTAAGCCAAATGAGGCCATTGCAATTTATACCAAAAACAGGTGGATGCTAAGCCAACTATAGCAAAAGCGGCCCAACTTTAGCAACAAATCAATTTTAATTATTTTTGTAAAACAGTATTTTAAATTTAGTACAGTAGTTACAGGTGCAACCTACTTTCATTAAATACATATCGTTATAATAACCATAATGATATCAACTTTTCTTGCCTGGCCTTGTCTTCCGACCTACTTTATAATGTAAGCAGTTTCAGCGTTAAATTATTACTGTAAACTACGTGAATACTTCGCAAATCCACACATAATATACCTACACATGTATAATCGTAAGAGACAAGGTTGTAAGTAAAAGATGTTCAGAAAATATAATCAGTAATAATATAATCAGTAAAGTAAAACTTTCGAACCTAAACATATGGTTTTTAACCGAATTTAAAAACAGATTTTATACGTTCGAATCTTATATCTTTATGTATGTTTGTTGTTTTCTTTCTCACTTCTGAACCGATGTATACAATTGCTTTTTATCATGGGATTTTCTTAAGATATTTTAACACTTGTCCCGTGTTTAAATATGTAAACTTTCACAAATTTTAAGGAAAGAAAAAAATTCACCTCAGTCTGCTTTTGAACTTCCACCCCTATATCTCACGATTTCTTTTTTACTCCTGTATTTCCCTACTAATATTGTAATTGCAAATATAAGTTTGTTTGTTATTCTTTACCATTCATAATAAAACTTTGTACATATTCTTGGAGGTATCAAAAGTAACATAGAATACTTTTTAATGGTTGATTGAGGATATTGCTAACTCGCCCGCGAGTAAATATATTAATTAAAGTGGATATTTTAACAAACGGAAAAGTCAGCGGTTAATTGTCACATGAGCGAAGCCGGAGAAAATAATAAAAATAATAGTTTAATTACATTGATTCTAATATGTTCAGTTTTAATGGTGTAATTTTTATCACTTTAACAACTTTTTATACCTTACATTTGTTTACTTGGAAGGAAACATTTAAAGAAGAGTATTTATCCACAGATTTGATATATGTCCACTAATAAAGCTAGATATTCAACTTTATACAAATTTTAAGGTTTTGCATATTTAAAGTATGGATGGTACGAATACAAAAACAATTTTACTGATTTTTTTTAACTCTTAAAAGTTTAAAAATGATCAACAAAACAACGGAACTTACTAATCATTAACGAAAATTGAGAAAATAAAAAAAACTGGAACAAAAAAAAAATTAATAACTCCCAAAACAATCTATATGTAATGTATCTAAAAAACATCTCAACCACGTCAGATTTAACCAGAGACAACTAAAAACCTCAGCCAGAGACAGACAGACACACAGACATGTCGAACTATGACACTCCTCTTTTTCCGCGAGGGCGGGGGTTGAAAATAGACATCACATTTATTTACACTAAAAACATAATTTACTAAATCTATGTAACGTTTATTTATGTACTTGGTATAAATATTATTTCATGTTGTTACTGAAAGGTTACAAAGAAAATCCAAGCGGCGAATAGTTATTTATTTAAGTGTTTTGTTATTTAAATTCACAATTACTCACTTGCAAATAATTTATCGAAATCTTTAATCGCAATTTTACAACACACATATTCACGCTTAAGTACACGTGACTCGTGAACAGTACACGTGAACGTAAATAGTCGATAATATGTAATCTGTAAGTTTATATAATAAAAAAGTAATCGAAATAAATCTGTACATGAAATCTTTTAGGTATATATTAATACGTGATGCCAAAACTTTGGACCCCTTTTTACGAAAATCGCACGGACGCAGGAGCATAAAATTTGGCACACTTATAGTTCATGTGTAGGAGAAGTGCAGAACGCCAAAATTTTTCAATAATAATGCTTTTAAAGTACATTAAATCAATAAATAAAACATTACCCACACTACCATGCATTTGACACACACAAACAAATATATTGATGACAACGATAAAAGATCACAGATGGCAGATCAAAGATCGCACTAAAAAGTTTCCAAACAAAGTAGTTGGTCTTGAGAAATGAAAATGGCGTTCTTATCAACAAGATATTAAAATTCATTATGGTCGAATTGCGACCACTGGGCGACAAGAAAGTCGTGTTAGCTACACTATTTATAACTTATGAAAGGGTGAACCGATTTGGGTGAAAGTTGATGGTACCAGCTTAGTACCAGGAGAAGGATATAGGATATTTTTATGCCGATCGACTGTGAGACTAGGAAAAACAACATTTCAATTTTTCTCATACAAACTGAATATGTGGAACGAAGTTCACCGGATTAGCTAGTATTTTATAAAACAATGAGTGCGAACAATAGCAAATACAGATACTTAACCTGAAACGAGGGTTATTTTATTTTGGCTGTTAGTCTGTTCCCTTTTCACACAAAAACTACTGAACTGTTTTTTACCAAATTTTGTGTAACTATTTTTTTTATTCCCCGATTCAACGTTTAGGATTCAACCTTTTACGATAAGTCTTTTTTAGTTTTTATAAAACCGTGGGCAACAGCTTGTGACTCTATGGGTTTTATGCGAAATCCATATAAATGTTTGATACAATTAATACATGTAAATGTTATAATAATAAACCGTTCAAATATGATATGGTTTTCATCAGAGTACTCAAAAATATGTCTATTTACCTTTAAAAGTAGTAAAAAATGTTATGGTTTGTAATAGCTACCGAAATATTTGTTACAGCACTATAGTCACTATATAGTTAAGTACACAGATCCATCATTATCTCCAGTCAGCATGAGGAGGCTAGGTTTATTATCATGATGACTAATATTGTTTACATACCAAGGAGGTTGACACAGTGAACCGGTGAGTAATAATGGCTCAGCAGACAGACATACACCTACGTTAACGATTTTTCCGTATACGTTTGAGGATGATGCAACAATTGCAATAAATTTACATATAATTCAATTTTCTAGTTAATTAGATTTTCAATAGTATGTATTACTTATTTACTTATCTTAACGCCAAATCATTCACAGGGTGGGCAGAGAGTATCGAATGCCAAACCTGACGATCCTGTCAGACCTGCCTGGCTTCCTCAACATTCATTACCTTTTACATACAAACACGACGATAGAGTTTTGGCGCCATCGAGAGAAAAGATGGCCGAAGTTTTTTCATAATTATTGAATTTCGTGTTGATATTGAGTGAAATTAGTCAATTTTGGTGGCATTTTGTACAATTTTGTTCAGTGAAAGCGCACAAATAAAATAATCATAAAGAAATTAGCGTATCGTGTATTTCCTCGTTGCCGCCAAATCTCATACATGAGCTTGAGTAAACAGGCCACCGCTTTACCCAAGAGCCTGACATGACTTCCTGACGACTTATGACTGATGACTAATTAAAATTAATTGAAATTGATATAAAATTTGATGCAAATTTCTACTTGACTAATGGCTAAATACTAACGTGAAGGACAAAACCTAAAGAAAGAAGAAGAACACGCCGATTTGACACTTCGCATTTCACTTGAGCGATTTGATCGTGGAGTGTCTACCTAGTTCTCCCCGGGTACCTATCCATCCACATTCGCATTGTATATCTGTTTCATTTAACATTCATCTGTCATACTTTCTACATGTCAGAACCAATGGAGCATACCCTTTCTCATTTTAACACCAACACTTTCTTTTAATCCCACTCTTTCTCGGATCTCACTGTTACAAGATACAGATTTTTCGTAGCGCTCTCATTTCAACCGCATTTAATAATAATAATAATAAATCATCTTTATTTCACATAAACCTACAAGAGGCACTTGTGACGGGTCTATATAATAATAAATCTACCACCGGATCGGAACGCGGTCGCACACTGAGAACATCCGGCAAGAAACTCAGCGTGCTTGTCTTTTTTTCTTAGTTTACAATATATTTACAATAATTTATGTAATGATTATCCTACTCTCATCCTTTTTCTGACATACACAACTCTCACTTCCATACAACAATGTTGTATGGTCATTCACACGTTTGCCTGCACATACTCTCCTTTCTACAGCCAAAGTGTACCTTCCATCCCTGTTAAAAGCAAGATATACAATTTCATTCACTTGTTCTAGCACTACATCATGAACTCAAACTCTTACATCCGTTCTGGCTTCGTCTCTTTCAAACACCATAACTTAGGTTTTCATCGTATTAAAATATGACCCTCTTTCATTGCATTCAAACATTCATAGATCATAACCTTTAAAGACATTTAACCAAATACAAGATAAACAAGCTTGCTGACAACACACAGTCCTGCTTGAGGCGAGCACACATGTTTTACAATCCAAATACATAGACTACACAGCACGTAGCCGTCTATCCCATAACCTCGTAAAATCTCAAAAAGTTCTTTATGTACAACCCTATCAATTGCTTTTTCGAGATTCACAGAACTACAGAAACCTTCTGGCTCAGATCCAGATGCGATATTTGGGATCTGTGCGATGTTTTGTAGCGAAAAAACCTAATATGGACATTCTCCCAGACCTGAAACCGCCTTGAGTCTCCCACATAATTCCATCAAACATCCTCCTTTCAATTACTTTTCCATACATTTTAGATGCTAAACTGATCAAAGTGATAACTGAACAGAATTATTTAGCTATTTGCATATATAACATTTTGGGAGACTTAATGAAAAAAAATGCAATAAAATCATGTAGGAAGTTAATCAGGTAGGATACATTAAAATCTAATTTTCGCGGAAGTGATTGATGTCACAAAATAGTGCCACATTTTCACCATTTTCGATTGTCCAACCTTGTGCCTTCTTTGGTTCTATTGGATTGGTTTCTTGGTTTGGTTTGGTTCGTGGTTTAGTTTGACCATGTCAACCCAGGCTCCTTTGCACTATAGACCATCTGCCTTCCTGCCAAGCAGCTCGTAAAAGGGGAAAATAGGCTTACCATTACTTACACCGTGACACTTGACTAGGTTGTAGAGTTTCGCAGCGACTCGCCCGGATTGGTACCACCGCGTTACCTATTCCTGCCGCCATAACGTCAGCGTTTCCCGATAACGTGTTCGGGTTCGGAGGATAAGGTAGGTAAACTTACTTTTGCTCGAGGCCTAACATCCTGGCTTCCAGTTAGCAACACACCATTACCACCTTTGGTGTCTCTAGGTGGCAAGAATTTCTTACCATCAGGAAATCCGTCTGCTTGTGCACCTTCTAATATTAAAAACTAACCAACTTCCACCAAAGCTTTGACCGCTGATGTTCTGTTTTATAAGGCATGAGGTTCTACAACCGACTACTAGGTAACTATGGTAGCTACGGTGGTCTCTCTTTCTGGTCACGTATCCACATTCATGTTTAATATACTAGAACACTAGATATAGTTTATGGTACAAAACTCAGTATGAGTGACGATTGGAAGCGCTCCTCTTCAGTGTCCTGAAAGGTTTTGATATGAGATACTCGCGATAGCTAATAGCGTCATGATTCCAGAAACCAATTAGACACAAATTGTAAATGGCAAATGCCAGTCTAGCTTTCCAGTATACACAAACTAGTTAGAGATACTATGTCTAGTATAATACATGTCAATGTTCACAGAACACCAATAACTTAAAAAAAATAATAGGCATTACGTTTTATCTTTATCTTAAAACTTAAATCTACAATATTTAACGACGTCGATATTTTACTGTTGCAATGGATAAAAAAAAGCCAAATTTTAATAAATCGCAGACGTAGTTCAATTGTTTAGGTGTTTTCTTGTTTAATGGAAATAGATATTTGTATTCGCCCTTGAATCCACGATAGTATGGATAAGTATATTTCTGCTGTAAGGTTGGAGCGTATGTGAGGATGAGCCAAAAATAATTGGAAACCATAATTTAAATAGACGTCTATCTAGTTCAACTAGTTAACATTGACTAGAAATCACGCTTAACCACGTCGACTATTTGCGGGTTTGATTATCGACATATGATTTATATTTTATGTAAATGACTATTTTTAGGTTCAGACCACCCATGAAATATTTTTCAATGGGCATTTTTTTTCTTCTGAAAAAAAACTTACATCTAAATTACACAAGTTTCGCCAAACTGTGAAGCAGTTTGTTGGCGATGCGCTCAGATACATACTATTATTATCATTAAATTTGCTTATGTGCTATGCTTTGCTTACAAATTATAGTAATTACAGTCTCTGTTTTAAAACTACTTGCTTATATATTATATCGTGCATCTTACATATTTTCTTAAATTTTTAGAATTATGTTTTTCATTTTTACTTACTATAAGTTGTTTCTTGTATACGTAAAAGAGCGTTTCAATTTACTAAATTCGATCTCGGTCTTGACATCCATCCGTAAGTCAAAAGAATGCATAAGAGTTAGGACTGCGGAGATTTTGGCAAGGTCGCTTGAAAAACTGGGACGTCGTTTTTTTTCTTATCTTAAAAAATTGAGTTCGCATGAAGTAATTGTAAAGAAATTAACGTACCGCGTAAGTGTTCGCTGCTGCCAAATCTCACTCAATGAGCTTAGATAAGAATGTCACTGTTTTACCTTAGTCGCTGACATTATTGAATATGATGACTTTGAATGATTTAAACAACTTTATGCAAATTAGTTAAACTTAACAAATGGCAGATACTCGGTAATCATTTTGTTACAATGGCCCATGCAAAAAATATAAAAGGAACTTTTGAGTTTTAGCGGGAACGAAAAAAAATGGAGTTCTTTTTTAAGTGAAAACTTCTCTAGCGGTGTTGCGCACTTTTTTGGAATGGGTGAAAACTTCTAATCTCGCGTCAGATTCGTAAGAAAAAAATTCGTAAGACGGATAACAACAATGCAACATTCCATCGCCAGCGCTTTTACGCTACGACAAGCGTAAAATTTTGTATGTATTATTAGACGTCTTTATTTCATTCAGTGATTTATTTGATATTTTATTTATCACAATAAACTTGAATACAATCAGAAAGCGCTTAAACCCTTAACTTTTTAATGTCCTGTATGATATTATTAGACACTTTATTTCATCCAGCGCTTGATTTCCTATTTTTCACAATACACTATTGAATGGAATCAGACGGCGCGAGCGTTTAAATTAAACGCTGAACTGTTAAATGTTCTGTGTGATATTATTAGACACTTTATTTCATTCAGCGCTTGATCTACAGTATTAAATAATTGTACTGTAAAGTGTAAACTGTATCTTCCTTTCAATGCTTTGAAGTTTGTGGCTGATAAAACAGATATTAGTTTAGTAAAACATATTTTAATTTATTTGCGAATTAATAGAAATTACAGTACAACATTGTGAAGAAGTTTAGCTGTTTTCCAAAATGTTTGAAGTTTAACAAAGGAAGAAATAGTAGAAGGAAAATCGATACACACATATTATATTGAATTGAATTATGTATAAGTTTGAAAAATTAAATATTTCATCATATTTTGTCTCATATAATTGGGCGAGGTAAATTATGAAGTGGCCGCACTAGTAGGTAGCGTACCTACTAAAGCTTTACCTTTACCTAGGTTTAGCACAGAGTACTAATAGGTAGGTACTAATAGTACTAATAAGGTGTACTAGTACATTTTACGGATTGTACGATTCCAGTGCGAACCCAAAAATGTCTGATTAAGCACAAGACTATTGTATTATATCACATAAATGATAGTACTTTCATACTGATAATTATAGCAATTCGTGCAAAATTATTCCCTAACCATTCCAAAATATCGAAAATGCACAACATTCATATTCAAGTTTTCACTTCTGCCGGCACTCCCGGAGTGCAACCCGTCTTTTTTTGTTTTTGGTACTAGTTTTGCACTAAGTATTTTCTATTAGTTAGTTAATAAGTTACCTGATTTAACAAGATTGAGTTCAAATTATTCGAAATTAGTCATAAGTCGTCAAAAAAAGTCATGTCAGGGTCTTGAGTAAAGCGGTGGCCTCATTAGTGAAGCTCATTTAATGAGATTTGGCGGCAACGAGGAAATATACGATACACTAATGTCTTCATGATTATTTCATTTTTGCACTTTCACTGAACAAAATTGTGCAAAATGCCATTAAAATTGATTAACTTCACTCCATACAAAAACGGAACTCAATAATTACAAAAAACCACTACCATCTTTTCTCTGAACGGCTCGAAAGCTCCTGGATGCAGTTTTTTTCATGATTTTTAAATTTCTTAAATATCATGTAAAATCAGTAAATTTGGTGGATTTTGTCATGATAAAATTAACAATTTTAATTATTTATACGGGATACTCACGATCTATTTTTATTAATTAAATAAATTTTTAGTAAAATAAAAATAGATCGTGAGTGTTTCGTATAAATAATTAAAAATGTTAATAATACGCGACGATTTAAGTTTAAAATCATATGATAAAATTAATTGGTCATGTATTTTCTTCATACCTCCAAATCTCACTCAGAAAAGAATGCCACAATGCCATCGCTTTAACTAAGACCCTTACATGACTGATTATGATAATTTATGACTATTCCAAACGATTTAAACCGGATTAAGCTGAAATGGGGTGACCATGCAAATGAATTTATTTTGACAGATGACAGTAACATATAGATACGACTATGCAAAACATTAAAAAAGATTCCTTCTAAATTTTTCCGCTCACTGAGTGAAAACGTTAATAGTAAACGCAAATATATGCGTATAACCGCACAGTCCACACTGGAAAACATTTTGTTTAGCACTAGAACACCATATTTCTATTTGTTTGTTCACAACCGCTTAAATAGATAGGTACTTGCCGTTTGACGAAATGAATAACTTTATGTGTCCTTTACTTATTATTAGCAGCCCGCCCCGGCTTCGCACGGTTGTGAAATATACATATAAACCGTCCTCTTCAACCATTTATCTATTAAAAAACCGCATCAAAATCCATTGAGTAGTTTTAAAGATTTAAGCATACAACGGGACATAGGGACAGAGGTAGCTACCTTGTTTCATACTATGTAGTGACTAGTTTTGTTTTGCGTAGATCAATTCGTGTAATTTGTCCAGAGATATGAAATACATGCATGATCTTTACGCCAAGTCCCTTACGGAGTAGGCAGAGAGTATCGAGTGCCAGACCTCACGATCCTGACAAACCTGTCTAGCTTCCTTCACATTCATTACTCTTTTCATACAAACACGCCAGTTTCGGAGACTCTTGACACCAACCTCGGATAGTATCCGATTCATCTGATCGTGGAATGTCAACCTTGATCTCCCGGGTACCTACATCCATCCACATTCGCATTGTATATCTGCTTTATCAATCTTTCATCTGTCATTCTTTCCACATGACCGAACCAGCGGAGCATGCCCTTTCGCATTTTAACACAACACTTTCTTTCAATCTCACTCTTTCATGGATCTTACTATTACGAATGCGATATTAATTGATTAATTAAGCTTATTGGATACATTAGTATTCATTCTATGTGTAAAATTGTCTATACAAATAGCCCAACAATTTCAGGTTGAGGTCATACTTCACAGATAAGCTATACTTCATCAGAATAGTCAAGTAAGAGCGGAGATATCTCTGATGAAAGCCAAGGAGGCTCTGACCAAACAGACAAAACCTCGGGTAATATCCAATTAACATATTTTATTTAAAATGTAATTAATAAGACATTTACATAATATATAAATTTATTGCAATTATTTATATCTTAAACGTGTACAGAAAAATCGTTAACGTAGGTGTATATCTGTCTGCTGAGCCAATATTACTCACCGGTTCACTGTGTCAACCTCCTTGGTATGTAAACAATATCAGTCTTTGCGATATGAACTTAGTCTCCTCATGCTGGAGATAACAATAATGATGGATCTGTGTACTCACCTATATCGTGACTATTGTGTTATCCATACTAATATATACGCCGGCAAACTGCTACTAAGTAAGACCTATTATAAATGCGAAAGTATGTCTGTCTGATGTTCTTTCACAGCAAAATCGCTTAACAGAATGTGACGTAATTTGATATGCATATAGCTTAAGAAACGAATATAAACGATGGCTATTTTTTTTTAAATCAACCCCCATAATAAGGGATGAAAGTTTGTGTGGAAACCGTAACTATTCTAAGCTGACGAAGTCCCGGGGAAACAGTGAATAATCAATATTTCCGTAACTATTATAATATTTTTTTTTACAATATTGATTAGTAAACAGGCGGACTTTTGTGTTACCTTTTTAAGGCAAAAAAAAGACAGCGGTTAAGAAGGCGCCTTTCCTGATAAAATTCTTGGACTATAGACAGCATAGATGTTATAGGAGCGTTACTATCCTGGGGCCGGTTTGTTAAGAATGAGCAAATCTACCGGCTACCATAACCTGGGGACCGAAACATGACACTATCATTATGGCAGCAGGAATAGCTAATGTGTTTTTTTATGACATTGGAAGGCAAACATTTCCTGATGGTAAGAAATTCGCGCCGCCTCGTGTTAATGGTGTGTTGCCAACCTGAGGTCGGGATGTTAGGCCTCGAGCAAAAGTAAGTTTACCGACTACCTTACCCTCCAAACCGGAACACGTCAACAGCAAGCACTGACGTTATGGCGGCAGAAATAGATTACAGGTAAGGAATAAGTAAGGCGGTGATACCAATCGGGACGAGTTGCTGTGAAACTCTACCACCTAGTAACCCTATGCTCGCCTTTTACGAGCTGCCTGGCAGGAAGGCGGATGGTCTATACTGTAAAGGGCTTCTTTACAGTATAGACCATTAGCCTTCCTCATGGATTATGGATCATCACGGGGAACTTGCAGTTTTTACATCTTCGCCGGACTTTGTTAGCGAGTAGAGTGCTCAGCCCGAGACATTCTTTTTACGGATTGGATTACCTACAAAGCTATCACCAAGGGCTTACCACTTGTGGCTGCGTTCTAATTACTGGGTGCTTTGTTTGGAGGGTTTGTGGCTCGCCTCTCGGCGTTAGGCTTCGGCCGGAAAAGAGCTCTAGAGGCCAGGATTATCTCTTACCATCAGTAGAGCCGTGTGCTTGTTCGATCTGTTATTCCATAAAAAATAGCATTATAACAAAGTACAATTAAAGAATCGACTAAAGAACGCCCGTAAAATAGCACGCCCCACCATGATATAGGTACGGGCCGACACAAAGTCAAAATTTCGCTTTTTTGAAAATATATTTTTTACTACTTACAATTTACTTCTAAAACTTGTAAATAATATCTTCATTTAAAAAGTAAGTATCTTCACGCCCATATCATCGAAGCGGTAGGCAGAGGCACAACCAGGGCTTCCACAATTAGCCGAAGACACTAAGTCCCACAATGTGATAGGTGCAAGCCTTTTGCCAACCGGGCACATATCTAATCCCGAGTAATATATATGTCTATACCCGAGTAACATTTTTTATTAGAAAATTGGAAAAAACACATTTTAATGATGTTGGCCGACCCGGGAATCGAACCCTGGACCTCATAAAGTCAAGTCCTAGACCGCTAGACCTACATAGGCGACGATATCTTCATTTATCTAATCATAAATGAAAATCGTATCTTTATTCTCAACGACTGTTTTCTTTTATACTTCTCAGTTAATATTTAAGTACATTATATCCACTTGGCAGGTGGAAATAGCGCCCATTGAAGTATAACAAGACCTTCTTAAGTAACGTTTTTTGTATGGAAATGCTGTTAATTAGCAGACGCCCATGACACAGGCCACTTCACCAGCCTTTCATAGCAAGGGAGTCAAGTTTTAACATAAATGGCAAAGTCAAATGTTCACTTTTCAAACAACTCGAAAAAAAAGGTTAGGAGTTCGACTGTGTGTTTGTAACGCGATAACTCAACCAAGAACGAACCGATTTTGATGATTATTTTTTTGTGATGGTAGGTAATAATTCAGAGGAGGTCCCGTATTGCTTTTCTCATGATCCGACTAGTGGTTTTTGAGTTACACATAATGACGCAAAAGTTTTTGTCTACACTGACAACATGATTAATAATTATATGTATAATATAATATAGTAATATAAATATTTATTTTATCGCCTCTGTGGACTAGCAGTCTGGTTTCGATCCCAGGGTCGGGCAACAAAGAAAAATAGAAAATATCTAAATTTTCAATTTTCTAGTAAAAACAAAGCTGGATTTAATTGCTTGCCATCTATTCGTAAGCAATGTTCTTATTTTCAAACAAGAATATGATAACAAAGAGACTTTTTGGAACATAATTATTTAATGATTATTATTTTTTTATTTCAACGAAGTCGCCATCTTGTCCCACTTTTTACAGAGTATTTTTAAGCTTTTGCATATTTATTCGACAAATTAAAAGATGTTGGAGAGGTACCATAACTTCGATAACATAAAAGAGATGCAATCTGCTGCGTTTTTAGATTTTTTGTCTTTCTGTCTGTGTCACGACTTATATTCACGCCGAATCTACTAAACCAATCGTAACAATTATTGGCTGGTAGGTACTTTATATTCCGAAGAAGGATAAGAATATTTTTTATAGGGTAAAATTTAAAATGTAAATTGGGCCAATATTCATCAAGGCGTAGCTCGATTCGATTATTTTAATATCTGCTTTACAGATTGTCTCGTATTTTTTCAATAAAAAGTAATGTACCTACATAACAACTCTCATTATAATGTGACTAAATAACTTAAATTCCAGAATGTAGACTCAACATATCCTCATGCTAAGTTCCACCTACTGAACAGGTAGAGTATATGGAGTGACAAGTGAATGAAGTTTGCCGGGTCGGTTAGTATCACACCGCAAAGTTTAGTTTTCGTGAAAGAGCAAGCATCCGCTCGTAACTAGTAATGAGAAATATTGAAGATAATATTAAAATAGGTCAAGGAAACTGCCAAACAAAAGTACGTTCATAGCCACATTGGATTAATATTTACTGATCTTGTTAAAACTGTTTAGATTTACCGACAACAGAGCCATGTTAGTTCGTTGTTAGCAGAAAATTGTTGTTATTATGTTCTTATTTCATATTTTTTGTAAATACTCTCAATAATTGTAGATTTTAAAGTACATGACATCCCAACATTGTCGCAGGTCAAAGCATAAATGCATTTGATCGAAATGCATTTCTGAACTAAACTTAACATTAAAATTACAGTAAACCAAAGATGCAATTGTATAAAATATTGTGTAGAAATTTCAGGATCCCGAATTCCCTGGCAAAGCATAAATGCATTTGATCGAAATGCATTTCTGAACTAAACTTAACTTTAAAATTACAGTAGACAAGAGATGCAATTGTATAAAATATTGTGTAGAAATTTCAGGATCCTGAATTCCCTGGCAAAGGATGAAAAATAAATTTGAATGTTTTTTCTTGCTCAAAAACCATAAAAATTAGACAAAAAATGTTCAAACATCTGTCTACGTTTATACGCCTTATTTTCTTGCTAATTCTAAGGTAATCAATCTAGCTGCTTAATAGTTACCATTTGATTTCTTTAAAAAAAGTAAAGTTGGATCTATAAGTATGAAACTTATCAAACTTTATCAAAATCCAACTTTTTATATTTTCTAAATTTTAAATAATCATGATGATGTGACCACCAGACCGCTGCGTGCCAGAATGGCACTATACTTACTAGTCCAAGGCCAAGTCCCTTACGGGGCAGGCAGAGATTATCGAGTTTTTTTGTGTATTTTTGTTGGTATGTTGTATTGTCAAATTAAAGAAAATAAAAATCTGACAAAAAGATTAAGGAATCAATGGTCTCTGGTTTTAACCCTTCGATCTTCAAGTTGACTTAAAATAATGTTGCCAACATCATAGAAAATTGAATATCTTCCTCTCATTGGAAATGCCCCTAAAAATCTATCATCCCTCTCATTCAAGCATCATCAAGCATTATTACATATTATAATATCTATCAGAATTGCTCCAATCACAAATCTTGATTAATAACAATAAATGGGAGAAAAGATGTGTATGATGATTAGGTTATAAAGTATTAAACACAATCTCTATGCCGATATTAGTTGTCATATTTTAGTAAGTAAAATGAATTAGTCATAACTATATTTACTTATTGTTGTATAACTTACAAATTAGTATGTTACAAGTATTATCTGATAAATATATGTAGGTTGTTATCGCATTTTATTTACAAGAATTATTGTAGTTTTTGCATACTTGCTATATAAAGCCAACTTTGTAAAAAATAGCATACCTATAACGTAAATGACGATTTACAAATAAATTAACAAAGAAGACAAAATCAGCTCCGCGAACATTTCAAGTGTATCCGTTTTTTTTAAGTGTTACCGTTATAGCACAAAGATAGCATTTATACAGAAAATCTGGGATTTTTTAAAGAAAATAGAAAGAAACACAGTTTAATGTTTTTCCATACAAACTGTTATCAGGTGATATTAAGTTCGCAAGGTCGGGTAATTAACCAAAGAGGTTTGGAGGGTAAGATAGCCGGTAAACTTACTTTTACTCGAGGCCTAACATCCCGGCCTAAGGTTGGCAACCCACCATTTGGTGTCTCTAGGTGGCGCGAATTTCTTATCATTAGGAAATCCGGCTGCTTGTTTGCTTCCAACATCATAAAAAAAAGATTTTGAAGAAAGCAAATGTGAGTGTGATATAACAATAATTATTATTGAATGCCGTAATCATTTACGCAACAGATCCCAACGGCCATTTAAAGCCAATTTTAACTAGAGCGATTAAATATAAATTTGTCGAAAAACCTTTAAGCCACAGAAATAATATGCGATTACAGCTGAGTTTTATAGAATAATATAAAGTCATGTAAAAAAACCAAGTGTTAAAAAATAATTTTGGAAGAATTACAAAATGGCTTTCATATTCTAAATGAGTTTTAACACCAAGAAGCAGTAAATTTAAGTTACCTACCACCGTTAATTGTAATTGTGACTCAAAAACAATAATTAGAATATCGGGACCATTTAGACATAAAGTATAATCTAAATCAGTGTTGCCAGACACTGGTAGTGAAATGTAACATTAGAAGCTTCAAAAGTAACAATATCACGATAAAAGTAACATTTTATTGTTTTATTTATAAAAAAACCCGTAAAATTAAATGATACGGCCTTGCATTACATAAATTGATGACTGATAGTTCACCGGTAAACGATGAATCCTGAAACAGCATGTATCACTGACTCACCATATTGATGGAGATAAAAATCGGAAAGGACCGCGAGTGAGTTAATGTGGATGAAGTCATTATAATTAGTGTAAGAAAGAAGGAAGATCAGACCACTTAAACTGCAGTTACAAAACAATGTGCGTTAACAGGACGAAGATAAACATTCTTAATTTCATGTTCATTGAAAAATGTTTAAATGTTTTAATTTTTTGTAAAACTAATGTCAAAGTAACATCTTCAGTCGTGTAACAAGAGAGGGTCAAAAGCAACGTAAAATGTTGCAAAAAGTAATATTCTGGCAATGTCTTCTTGTAAATGTCGGCTATCAGTGAATTAGGCCGCCTGCCGTCTCGCTGCTGCGTTGCTAAGAGCACGTAGGCACCGACCTTGTTTACATTCAGCCTAACCGCTTGTAAAATATCTATGGAAAATTTTGAAAATAAATGACTTCTTGATTATAGTCGACATTAAAAAACAATTTGATATAGTGCTCTAATTTTGGTATTTACGATTACGCAATACACTAACATTATAGACAAATCAAATCGATTAGAATATGATAACATTGGGTAATCACATATTTATATAACTTTATAGTATATTTTGTTCTAGAATTTTATTTTTAGTATAATCATACTGACTAATAGCTTTGGTTTAAATCAAATCTATTGATAGTACTTAAAAGCAAAGACGCGAAGGAATAAATACAATGATTATATAAGTATTACTATATGGTAAATTAGTATTTACTAGCAAATTATATTTTATAATTGCTGTTGCCCGCGTGGTGAATGGTCCAATAGGAACATTTTTCGGTGTATAAACTATGCTATCTGTTAATCCAAGTTACCCTCTACATAAATGTGTGCCAAATTTCATGAAAATCGGTTCATTAGTTTTTGTATGAAGAACAAACAAACAAACATAAAAACTTGCGCATTTATAATGTTAATAGTATTGTGTAGTATTCAATAACTTCATGAAAGTATAACATTTACGTTAACGTCATAAAATTAATTGTATTTATTTTTTTATGTATTTTGATGCAAAATAAAGAGTTATTCTATTCACTCTTCAATTATCGAAATTAGAAACAAAGGCATGTACCCGCCGGGAGTCGAACCTGGGCCTCGTGGTTGGTCGGTGACGTTTGCCGTGTACGCCAACTCATCTACCAATGATATCAACATTATTTCTAATATTTATTTTAAATGCGGATTTCATTAATTTTTACGTTTTTTTCGTTGATATAAATTGAGCTGACTGTACCTTCATACATATACGGGTGAATGACCGTTAACGCGAAGGACCATAATATTGTTATTATGATTCTCCTCGTCACTCTTCCTTTCAATGTGTTAGTTGTTATGGTTTTATTTTATCACCCTTCTCGAGATTATCTTTTTTAAATAAACACTTATTACGTCAGTGTTTGCATTTAGTTTGCTTTTCGAACATGTAAACCTTAATATTATTTACTTTTCTATGAAATTATATTACGTAAATGTATTTATCTTCTCGCCCATTTCCAGAAGTAGTACCTACGACTAGCCGCAGATACTAAGTCCCAAAATGTGACAGGTGGTAAACCTATCGCCAATCGGGCACATATCCAATCCCGAGCGTTATTTTTATTAGAAAATATACATTTTTCTTTTAACAACTTTTCTTTCTTTCTACATGTGTATGTGAAATGTATAGGTAAGTACCTAAGTATACACTGTAAATAGCGTCATTTGACGTCGGTTGAAAATATTCAACGAGCTATGTGCAAATCCTTTGCAAATAATACAAAGTCGTTTGTTGACCAAAAAATATTGCTATAATCACTATATTACGCTTACTGGCATATCACACAACTAGCTGTTTTACGCGCAACTTAGTGTAAACTTGTTGCGATTTTTAGACAAACTTCCTCA
>NJDC01002036.1:232127-269616 GCA_002245475.1 Calephelis virginiensis | reverse complement strand
CTGGATTAACATATAGGCTATTTTTAATCCCGATCGCACACCGGGTTTCTGTGAAAACGCGGGCGAAGCCGCAGGTAGCAGCTAGTTTGTAATATTTATTTTAAATGCGGATTTCATTAATATTTACGTTTTTTTTTGTTGATATAAATTGAGCTGACTGTACCTTCATACATATACGGGTGAATGACCGTTAACGCGAAGGACCATAATATTGTTATTATGATTCTCCTCGTCACTCTTCCTTTCAATGTGTTAGTTGTTATGGTTTTATTTTATCACCCTTCTCGAGATTACCTTTTTTAAATAAACACTTATTACGTCAGTGTTTACATTTAGTTTGCTTTTCGAACATGTAAACCTTAATATACTTTTCTATGAAATTATATTAAGTAAGTAAATGTATTTATCTTCTCGCCCATTTCCAGAAGAAGTACCCACGACTAGCCACAGATACTAAGTCCCAAAATGTGACAGGTGGCAAGCCTATCGCCAATCGGGCACATATCCAATCCCGAGCGTTATTTTAATTAGAAAATATACATTTTTCTTTTAACAACTTTTCTTTCTTTCTACATGTGTATGTGAAATGTATAGGTAAGTACCTAAGTAAACACTGTAGATAGCGTCATTTGACGTCGGTTGAAAATATTCAACGAGCTATGTGCAAATCCTTTGCAAATAATACAAAGTCGTTTGTTGACCAAAAAATATTGCTATAACCACTATATTACGCTTACTGGCATATCACACAACTAGCTGTTTTACGCGCAACTTAGTCAGTGTAAACTTGTTGCGATTTTTAGACAAACTTCCTCACTATAGCCGTTTTTAAGTTAATTCTTGAAAAAAGTAGTTTACTTGTGCTGGGGTCTTTCCTAAACCTTTACCGCCGTTCAAAAAGTGGCGTGTAGAAGTAAATCCGGAAAAGAGTAAGGGAACTAAGTAACTAAGTACTTTTCTGTAGGAAAATTATTCCCACCCGAACCAGAATTTTCCACCAAATTAGGCAAATATCTGTGTTCCACCAAATTAGGCAAATATTAAGAATTACACACTTCAGAAATAGTAAGAAACTACATGTGCCTGATCAAAAACTTAATATTTATAAAAATAATGTATATTGCATGTCCATTCGTATATATAACCAAATTCCTGATAGTCTGAAATCACTTCCAGTAAAAAGATTTCGAAAGAAGGTATTTGATTTGCTATTAGAGAAGACATATTATAGTGTTAAAGATTTTCTTGCTGACAAGCGTAAATAAATAAAATATATAAATTTATTTTTAATAAATTTAAGTAATAAAATCGTGGTTGCCGGGGAGTTTGTTTCGCCGTTTCTTCTCCCGACGGGCTAGGTTTGGAAACGGTGGTAGTGTACGGTAGATGGGACTAAAAATTAATCTACCTTTAAATTAATTTATAACAAATTATGAAACTTATGTTCATAAATAAATAAAATGTTTATTAAAATGTAAATAAGGGCTGTTATTTAAATGTACATTTTTATAGAAATATGTAACTTCTTAAAATTAACTAAATATTTGCACACCACAATGTGGTAGAATATGTTGTATTCTTAAATATCTTTAAAACAACTTTTTAACACACATATTCCGCAAATAAATAATTTTCATTTCATTTCATTTCATGTGTTCGGTAGCGTTGTTCCGTGGGAAAGCGAGGTCAAGTACCTCGGGATAACGCTGGATAAAGATATGAAATTTAAAAAATCACACATTAAACGTGTGAAAAATAAGGCCAAACATGTTATGTACCGATTACAGAGTATTCTGAACAAAAACAGTAAATTGTCACTTAAAAATAAGTTGACACTTTATAAAACTTGCATACGACCCATACTGTCATATGCAAGCGTAGCATACGCCCACCTACCTAGGACAACTCTTTACCCACTACAAGTAGTTCAGAATAAGTTCCTGCGACTAGCCACCGGCGCACCATGGTACATGCGCAACGTAGACCTATACAGAGACTTGGAATTGCCTCTGTATAGCGAAGCACTTCCAAGAACTCTCTCGCTCCTATTTTTCTAAGCTAGAAAATCACACGAACCCTCTGATGGCAGCAGCCAATAATTATTTCCCCGAGACGGACCCACCTCCGCTGCGCCGGAGGCCCCGTCACGTTATATTAGACCCCGACGACCCCATCACCGAGGCAAACGCCTCACACAACACTACACATACATATTCAAACTCGCGACACACCGCCGCCCGGGGCGGCGAAGACACTTGTTCCGCCCTGGGCGGAACACAGCCACGATGTCCTCTACCGACACAAACCACGATCCCACCCTAAGCACATTTTCTGCCTAAAATGCCTGTCTCCGACGGGAATTGAACCCAGGCCTCGTGGTTGGTCAGTGTAGTTGGGCGTGAACGCTAGCCACTAGATCAACGAAGCGGTCAATCACACACAATCCTATTTTTTTTAAATAACGCTAAACAAAACTAGATATGATATAGATAAGAACTATCTCGATGGCATCAGCTTTGACATCTGTCAGTCCGTTCAAAAGTTAAGTTGAAATACCACAGACAAACTCACAGAGTAAGAGTGTCAGTCACAACGTTGATATACTTACACTCCGACGTGTCAATTAAACTTGTAACACCGCGCATTATGAAAAATACGCATTATTAAATATAGCTCAAAATCTACAGGTTATATTTTGGTCTAGTTCCGGACCACCTTTCCAAAACAGATACAATAAAATCCATTGGCCGAGTAATAGTATAAAAAAGATACAGAGGTATCAAAAACGTGCCCATGTTTGAAGTCCGTTTCAAAAACGTTTTAATTCCATTTGTTTAATATTTTGTTGGCAATAACTACCCTTCTGAAAGATGGTAATAACTGAACCTGTTTAATGTTCCATCCGCTATTATCGTCAGCAAACATAGCTCGTCTGGCCTTAGAAGTTAAACTAGGCCAGATTATAAGGTCACGTTGTTTTTACCGCTTAACGATCTCGTTGATATTTTATATTATATTATGCAAAAGGATATTTACTAATCGACTAGTAAATATGTTTTATACAGACGTATAAAAATAAATTTACATACTCGCATTTACAAATAATTAAGCGCAGTAAAGCAGTAAAACCAACTCCAACTATTTAATTGGGTATCTCGTCGCGATTTGATTATTGTTTTTCGAAAGAATTATGTAGTTATATAGTTTTAAAACCACTAATCATGATAAAATTAATATGATCTATCTTTCTGTAAAAGAATCATCAAAATCGGTTGGCTAGTGTCGGAGTAATCGCGTAACAAACATACAAAAAATATTTAGTCGAATTGAGAACATCCTCCTTTTTTGGAGTCGGTTAAAAAAGAACCTTATATCCGTATCCCCGAAGAGCTTGACAGAGGTACAACCAGAGCAACCTTAATTGGATAGCGTCATAGTTGGCAAACTTATCGCTATGAGCACTTATCCAATCCCGGACAACGTCATCGTCGTTTTTTTGTAAATCGAAAAAAAAAACACACATACGTACATACATATCTTCACGCCAAGTCCCTTACAGATCAGGCAGAGAGTATCGAGTGCCAGACCTCACGATCCTGACAAACCTGTCTTGCTTCCTTCACATTCATAACCCTTTTCATACAAACACGCCGGTTTCGGAGACTCTTGACACCACCCTCGGATAATATCCGATTGATCTGATCGTGAAATGTCAGCCTTGGTCTCCCCGGGTACCTACATCCATCCACATTCGCATTGTATATCTGCTTTGTCAATCTTTCATCTGTCATTCTTTCCACATGACCGAACCAGCGGAGCATGCCCTTTCGCATTTTAACACCAACACTTTCTTTCAATCCCACTCTTTCTCGGATCTCACTGTTACGAATGCGATATTAATTGAATAATTAAGCTTATTGGATACATTAGTATTCATCGTCAGCGAGCGTTACACCACAGATTTTCCGTAGTGCTCTCATTTCGACCGCATTTATCCTAAAAAAAACACAAAAGAAGGCAATTTGGCCATATTCAATGTATATTAACGTCCAATATAAAAACACGTATTATAGGGTTTAAAAAAAACCTCCTTTTTAAAGTCGGTTACAATCGAATAATCCATATCGAAAAAAAAAATGATGAGTAGTTCTCTTATAAATTGTCGGGTGTAATTTTCACTGCTGAGTACAATTGCTGAGTAAATAATTTGGAGAGTATTTTAAGTATTTGTTTTGAAATCTGCCGCTTTATGATAAAAACAAGCTGTTGCCCACGGCGTTGGCCACTTGGTTAATGGTCCCATAGGAACATTTTTTCGGGATATAAACTATCCTTTGTGTTAATCCAAGTTACCCCCTATGTGTGTTCAATTTCATGAAAATCGGTTCAGCAGTTTTGACGTGAAGGAGTAACAAACAAATATACAAACTTTCGCATTTGTACCTAATATGTATGATGCCGAACATTTAAGAAACCGCTCTCACCAAAAGTAAGCTCAAGTTTGGTAGAAGGAAGTTGCTACATTGTTTGGCCTACTTTGAGAAAAGGAGGAGGACATATTTCTGCGTCATTTTTTAACCGTTTTTTTTATCTGTGAGGGCCTTACTTCCGAGGTGTTCTTTGTCACCAAGTCTGGATCCGATAGTGACAAAGCCCCAGGGAACACAAGAAAAAAATTTTTTTTATGTACTTATGAAATGTGACTTACTCAAACGAAGTAAGTTTTCTGATGTTATACTGTAATTTAAAGGGTTGTAAATTTTATAGACACGACAGGCTTAATATCTAGTACCTAACTAGTTACTAAAAGCTTTGAACTAAGTGCATAATGGTAACTACTAATTAGGTACGTGTTAGAAGTTAAAATCCAACAATACGTACTAGTCGTCTCTCTTATTATTTTCATCATACCAGGAAATCCGTCTTCTTCCTTATAATACAAAAGTAATAACAAAGAAATATGATTTCATAACAATTCAAGAAACGTTAAAACACAACTTCATGAATATATATTATAGTGGACACTCCCCAAGACCGTTAGCCGGAGCACTTAGCCAATGTGTACAAGGGGCATAAAGGTCAACACGGTAAAAATAGACACTTGCACTTTTCACGCACATATTGACATCTATACATTGTACAGAGTCTACAAAAATAAGTCTCTAACCTTGTATATATTACAATTTGGGATGAAGGGGATGAGAGCAAGTCGATTTCACCTGCCGAGGGTGTGAAACGGAAAGGTTCGTCGCCCTAGCAACCTTGAGGTCGTTGACCTGCGGCCGTCAGCTGTTTGTAACCAATAACGATTGTAGTTGACCTACTTTTATGAGCCGTATTGAATATCGTCTTATTATGCTAGATAATAACTTCTATTTAATAATGACAACGCAAATAAGAACACCGTACGTGGTAGAATTAATCAGTCCTTATTATAATAAACTAGCTTATGCCCACGACTCTGCGTGGAATAATTACTTTGCGTTGACGCTAACTTTAACCTGCGAGTTCGTTTATATAGGTAAGTACTGGATCTTGTTATCTTATATCACGTAGATTGTTGGTTATTATTTTTTGGTTGGTTGATTATATAAAACTAAACTAATGTTATTTTAAAGTACTTCTGCATACACTATATTTTTAGTTTTATTTTCCTAACATATTCTGTAGCGGACTTTTTTTTAAGTTTCTTAAACCATTCTGTCATAGGTAGGTATATGATTTTTGCGAAACTTGAACCGCTTACGCAGCGTACTCAGCGGAAGCTCTCAATAGAAAAAAAATCCCCAGACTTTGAAACATTCTTTACTAGTCTTAGCCTGATGATTTATAGTCTATAGCCTTCCTCGATAAACAGACTATTTAACACTGAAAAAGTATTTCAAATTAGCGCGTTCAAGCAAAGAAACACACTACAGCTTTATAATATTGATTAGTCTAGATAAAAAAGTTTATGAGAATGGAATGATGTTTGTTACTCTTTCACGCAGAAACTACAGAACGGATTTAGATGAAACTTTACAGGAATATAGTCTATAATTCAGATTAAACATTAGGCTACAATTTATAAAAAAATGTAAATTGGTACGCGGGCAAATCCGCGAGCGGGAGCTATTACGTTTATAAATGTTAAAAGCGTGTAGGTGTATTTCTATGTCCATCCTATATTGATTATCTCCTTTTCATTATTATAATCGCCTCTGTATTCTAGCGGTCCGATGTCGGACTTGATTTCATTAGGTCCCGGGTTAGATGCCCGGGTTGGGCAACAAAAAGATGTGTTTTTTTTTAATTTTCTTAGTAAAATATCGTTGTTCATATTCAAATATATTGTATTCACGTGGATCTAAACAAAAATTCTTGTGAGAGGTCTATATAATTCTAACAACTGGTACCGGATCGGAACGCGGTCACTCACTGAGAAGATCCGTTGGATCCGACAAAAGAAACTCCGTGGGCTTATCTTTTTTTCTTATAAATCTAATTTACAAATATATGCCTGTTATATAATATTCTACTCTACATTTTTGTCTTCTAAATATTCTGAAATCTTATAATAACCCTTACCTTACAACTTGAATTTAATCGCGATTGAATATGGGCCCGGTTGGCGATAGGCTAGCCTGCTATCACATTGTGGAACTAAGTATTACCTTCGGCCTACCTCTTCTGGGATATGATCGTGAGGATTTTTTTGTAAATAGTTTTAAATAATAATAGCATTCTGATTAGAATTAATCAATACCAAATATGTGTATATCTATATTTTTCGTCGAAATGGCTGAACCTATTTTAGTAAATTAAATGGTATCTATGATAGAGAGCTAAAATATATCATCAAGGCGAAGGCGAATTATAGCATGATCCATCAGCTTATTTGCCCTTTCAATGCCTTATTGGTTTTAAAGGTATTAAATATTGGCACATTTAATCTTTCGCCTCTGTGGTTTATATATATATAATATATAATAGTTTGTATGGACAAAATTGAAATGTAGTTTTTCCCACTTTCCCTGCAATTTTCCCTGTTTCCTCTTCATAATATATATAGTATAGTCCTCCTCCTGTGTTTATTAAATTTGTTGTGGTATCTATTTAAGTATTTCTATGTATTAGAATCGTAGACTAACACCCAAACCACAAGCATATAATTTTCCTAGTTTGGGGTTAGATTCAATTTGTGTAACTCGTTCAGAGATATTTATTTATTTATTTTACTGTCTAAGCTTCCAATCTGGAACAGGATAGGGCTATTGACGACATTTTCTATTATGGTTAACATATTATGCAATATTTATTTTTGCTCTGATTTCCCCCCAGTATTAGTACAGTAATTGCTACTGCTCTCATGTGTGCTTATCTATTGCTTTTTCTGGCCTGTTTACCTCCGCATGTCAGCAGTTGCTCTGTATGTTTAATGTGACTTTGGTCACGTTGGACAACTGCTATGGTGTGTAGCTTCGCAAGAAACCTAAACGCAGCCAACGGGTTGAAATTCTAGAAAAACTAAGATAATTGAAAAATCAATGGAATCCATCCCAATTTCTAACATATTCACTAATGCCTTCGCAGTAACCGTCATAAAGAGCAACAGATAACTTCTTCAATTCTAAAGTAACCTCAAAAGGGTTAATTTATGTCAGAATTCTAAAATCAACGAACCTTAATCTGAAACTATAACCATTCGTAATATATTTGAAGTAGGCAACGAGCCTTAAAGTTCCAAAACATTTATCGTATTTGCTACCTGCGACCATCCTTTGACGAGCGACCGTAAGTAAAACAACTTATGTCTAAAAAACGGTAGTTATTTGTATGAAACATTTGTTGTAGTTAAACAACTTATGTTTCAAACAAATAACTGCTGTTCGTTAGTAGAACGATTGCAGGAACCCGGTATGAAACGGAAAAGCGATCGCTTGCATTCCAACTAATCCGAGCAAGTGGCTGCTAACCTGTACTAATTTATAATAATGGAAGGCAAACAAGCAGACGGATTTCCTGATGATAAGAAATTCACGCCACCTAGAGACACCAAAAGATAATGGTGCGTTACCAACCTGGGGTCAGGATGTTAGGCCTCGAGCAAAAGTAGGTTTACCGGCTACCTTACTCTCAAAACCGAAACACGTCAACGGCAAACATTGGACGTTATAGTGGCAGGAATAGGTAGAGCGGTGGTACCTATCCGGGCGAGTTGTTGCGAAACACTACCACCTAGTAGGATATCACGGTGTTAGTCACGGTAAGCCTATGCTCACCTTTTACAAGATGCCGGGCACGAAGGCCAGTTCCTCTATTATTAATACAATATAAGGAAGTGGTGGACGGTAAGCTACCAGCCATGTTCATTAACGCTGACCTTTCCACTACCTCACGGTCAATCAGCGATCTGTAGAAAGGGCTGTTCAGTTTTTCTCAGCCAAATCAAATTAGGAATGAGGAAGTTCGTGAAATAATTGCATTTACCGATTCAATCGATTTGCGTGAAATTGTATATTTTACTGGAATGTGTGAAAATTATGAATTCCTAAGAAACATACATTTCTAAAACAGTAATAAAAAATCTGTTAAATACAGAACATTGGCTCGATTAAGGAAAGAATAAAGGCTTTGGGCAGATAAGAGTAGGTTAGTTGTTATTATCTAGACCGCCTCGTTGGTCGAGTGGCTAGCGTACTCGCCTAACTACATCGACTTACCGCGAGGCTCGGGTTCGATTCCCGACGGGGGCAGGCATTTGTGTGATGAATATTTAGATGTCTGCATTTCCGGGTCTGGGTGTTTATTAAATTTGTTGTGGTATCTATTTAAGTATTTCTATGTATTAGTATCGTTGATTAACACCCATAACACAAGCATATAATTTGCTTACTTTGGAGTTAGATTCAATTAGTGTAAGTTGTCCAGGGATATTTATTTATTTATTATTTATTTATTTATTTATCTAGTATATCTTCTATAATATAAAAATAGTTCGCTAAATGTATTTATTTTAATTATTGTGTTAGTTATTATCAGGAGAAAGTTCTTATGAAGAGAAAGCCGGGAAAGTTGCAGGAAATGGGAAAAATAAAACTTTATTATTTCCCATATTGAACGAGTGAAACGAAGTTCGCCGGACAGCTAGTATGTATATATAAATGACAATATGGGTGGCAAGCCCATCGCCAACCGGGCACATATCCTATCCCGAGCAACATTTTTTTTTATTAGAAAATTGAAAAAATCCAATTTTCTTTTTGTTGCCGACCCGGGATTCGAACCCGGGACCTCATGCAGTCAAGTTCAACAACTGAACCGCTAGACCACAGAGGCGACAATAGCAGAGAAAGTGTGAAAAACTACACTTCAATTTTATCAATACAAACTATTAGTAGCTGTTAATGTAATCGAAATTCGATGGACCGGCTAGTTTTTTATAACAATCCAGAACAAAATTTAATAAAAAATCCATAATAATGTACATTTCCTAGGAATCGCCTACAATTCCGTCTGTATCAAATTTCCTGTAAATATATACAATGTTGATAAACACAATATATAAAAAATCACGAACTTTAAATTTATTAGATTTCATAAATTTACATGGCTATTATCCAGCCATATTTTTTGTGTGTCATAATAGTCAACCGGCACACGGCTTTCCTAAGTGTTGTACGCGATGCTGTCTTGTGGCCTAGATTTTGGGCCAATAATGCAAGTGTACCAGCTGCTTTACCCTCCTAAACGGAACATTAGGTACACTATCTTTATAGCGGCAGGAACAGGTAAAAACCAGCACAAGTTCTAACACAACACTCTACCTGCTACCACCAGTGGTCTGATTGGCACATTTAATCTTTCGCCTCTGTGGTCTAGCGGTCCGGCATCGGCCTTGACTTCTTAAAGTCCCGGGTTAGATCCCCGGTCGGGCAACTAAAAAACTAAAACGTTTGTATTCTCATTTTTTTAATAAAGATAACGTTGCCCGGGATTGGATGTGTGTCTCCGGTTGGCGATAGGCGTAACACCTAGCACATTGTGAGCCTTAGTGTCTTCGACTAGTAGTGGGTGCACTGATTGTGCCTCTGCCTAACTCTGAGGGTATATGGGCGTGAAGATATTTTTTTAACCTTTCCTCGTCTTTTATGAGCTGCCTGACTGGAAGGCAGATGGTCTATTCTACATAGAGCCGGACGAATATCAGTTTAGTGATGAAACCCTTTAATTATTCGCTCGAGTCGATAAAACCACCTTTACTGCGCCACAATACAGAGCTTGCTGTTGTCACGTTCCGGTTTTGGAACTATGGTAACCGGTAAATTTACTGGAATAAGTGGCAGTGAAGGCAGACTACCGCTCATATTAATAGTACACTCTCAATCTCTCTATGAAGTGCAAGTTTGCTGATAACGGCTACAGCTATGAAGCTACAAATATCTAATGGTACGAAACATCTGACTGAAAAATATTGTAACGTTCCATAACTCTGAAAATAGTGAATGAAACTACATTTCTTAATTAGCGTTGATAAGTCTGATATATTTTTATAGGAGAGAAAGCAAACCGTGAAATGGGTCACCCGAAGGTAAGTGATCACCGCCGCCCACGGACATCCGCAACACCAAACAAACCAGCTACGCGTTGATGACCATTCAGGAATGAGTACTGAATGAGTATTGAGTATTTCAAGTAATTAACTATTTTCGTTAAGTTTTTAAGGCACTATATAGTATAAAACAAAGTCGCCGTCTGCTGTCTGTATGTGTATGCCTAGGTCTTTAAAACTGCAGAACAGATTTTGTTTCGTTTTTATTTAATTAATTTCCTTTTATTTTCATTTAATGTATATTTTTTATAATTATGGGGAATGAAGCCCATCGAAATTCGTTCCTCTGTGGCCTAGTGGTCCGACGTCGGTAGTTTTTTATGGTTAATTAATTGATTAACCATAAAAAAAATCCACATTTGTTTAGTAAAAACTAATTAATCTTAAAGCACATTTAAGCCAAATTTTGTAAAATCGACATGGTAAGTTATATCAAGATATGTCAGACAAATAAACAGACTAAGATATGGTTGGGGTTTAAAATAAAGGGCAAAAACCCGTTTGCCATCTATGCACTCAAATTTTTCCTAACATTCTATAAAGAAAGTTATGAAAGTTATTTTGACCATTTGTACTAAGAATTGTAACGTGGAATTTCCTAAGTGCAAAATTTATGAGTATAAAAAAATAAAAAGAATAAGAATTGAGCTTAAATAAGCCACAGCTCATTTTTTACAGCCAAAATCTTATTTTTTACATTTCATCGTCTTTTCCACGAGAATCACTGAATTAAACGAAAAAAAATATCCTATAACTTTCGGAACAAGAACGTTAGAAGAATAATGCTTAATTTGTTTGAAAAATCAATTTAATGATCCGAAACCAGCGTGTTTGCATGAAAAGGGTAATGAATGCGAAGGAAGGCAGACAGGTTTGTCAGGATCGTGAGGTCTGGCACTCGATACTCTCCGCCTACCCCGTAAGAGACTTGGCGTGAAGATAAGTATGTATATGTAAGATCAAGCAAAATCAGTCACATCGGTTTGTAGGTTCAGCATGAATCTCTGTTGATCCAGACAGACTGATAAAAATTACAAAAAAGTAGAGTTTGTTCTGCTGCCTATTTTTGGTTACTTAGCCTTATTCTACCGAATTCAACCGACTGCAGTTTTATTACATGTATAGATATATACATAGATATGTACTAAAAAACACATTTTTGTAACTAATTGATAATCACTAAATTAACATTAATTAACTACATCGTGTCATAAAATTTGTAAAATTGTTTGAAATTCTATTCATTTACATTTAATTGTGAAACATAGACTATAAATATATAAACATATAAACAATTTTGAGACATATACTAATTACAAACTTAGCTTGTAATTAGTTTAATGCGACAACAGAATTTGATACCATTATGTTTAACGAATGGTTTGCTTTGAAATTATTTAACTTTGGTCAAATAAAATGTGCTAAATTATTATACAATAATCTATATATATAAATCAATTGCTGTTCGTTAGTCTCGCTAAAACTCGAAAACGGCTGAACCGATTTGGCTAATTTTGGCTTTGAATTATTTGTTCAAGTCCAGGGAAGGTTTAAAAGATAAGAAAAAGGGTAAAAAAATGCGAGGGAACTAGGAAAAAAAAATTCCCGTACAAACTGAACGGGTGAAACGAAGTTCGCCGGGAAAGCTAGTTTTAGATATATTTTTCGATTCTTGAATTTATTTTTGTGAGAGATCTGCGAACAAGCTCATGGCTCACGGAAAGTACAAGTGTTTATGAATAAATTGTTTCTCATTGACATGATGGTAAGAGATAACAGTATGCTAGAGATAACATTACAGGTGCGTCGCGGTCCTGTGGACTGGCCACATTATGGCCACCTTATGCCCTTTGTTCAAGTATAGGGGCTACTCTATCCCAGAGCAACTTCGATAGAGCATATTGTTAAATTGAAGTATCAGAAATATACGAATAAAACCCAATAAATGGTTTAAGATACTTAATATTTATCTTTACTTAGGCCAGCAACATACGTTTAAAATTCCTTTTATTGAATCCTATTTCGAAATTCCGAAGGCAGCTAATGGCCGTACGATTCAAATAAACTGCCAGGACCAGAAATTTTCCTTACGGAATTTCCCGTTTCGAGATTTCGCAAGCTGGCTAGTGCGTTTTCGTAAACCAAATCTTCTATACATTTTGTATGAGGCGTCACACAATTCGAAAATTCCGTACGGAATAGCAGCAGCGCTGCCAAATTAGCTCTGTTTTGGCCATATCTGGCGATGTAGATAAGCCTTTATTTTACTAAATCCGCGTAAGCAGTGTAACTGTTCTGACAAATGATCCTCCAAACGTGAACACAGAATGTGACAAGCCTAACTGACGTTCCCACCACCTACCTCCGCGACCAGAACACGAATATAGGAAGAGCTCGGGAAACAGTATAAATTGTCACGTTCTTTACATGTGACAACCCTACCTAAAGTTTCCACCTCCCACCTCCGCAACCACATCACAAATAGAATCCGAAAACCACTTGTCACGTCCTTCGACAACTTTGTCGAAGAGCTCACCACAGAAAACACCAAATCGCACTCGACGTACGTTTCGCCTATACACCAAGGCATCCTCAGGAATTCGACCATACCGTACAAACGACGACACACGAGTGACTTGCCGCCGCTTCGATTGTGATTTGTGCCTTATCCTGTAGACCAAACGCCCCAATATCAGTTATTCGTAACCGCTTCACGAATCGATTGTGGAATTCTGTGCGACTCGATTGCTGCTAAAAAATCGTAATTCGATATATTTATTTGTTCATTCAACAATGTTCTGGACACATTATTGTGTTTTATGATTTCTAATTGTTCCAAAATATTAAGTCTAATTCCTTTTTCACAAGTATGAATTATTTCGAAAGAGTGATCGCTAGCCAAATCTAGCGACATTTTAGATTGATACATCAAAATTTAGCCACAGTTTTAGCAAATCCCCCGTGTTTATCCGGAATCCTTTGCAGAATAGACCATCTGTATTTCTGTCAGGCAGCTCGAATAAGGCGAGCATATGCTTACCGTTGCTAGCATCGTGACTTTTGGCTAGGTGGTAGAGTTTGGCAACGACTCGTCACACGTTTGAAGGCTACACTTATTGTTGCACCAGGCTTATCAAAGTTGAAGTTGAAGCAGCTTGAAGTATGCTTGTTTGCCTTCCAATATCATAAAAAAATGATACTAAAACATCTTATTTATTTAATTGAAATTAAAAAAAATAATAATTATATACAACTTATTATTATTCTTTGCCATTTTAGGTGACCCAGTAATGGCTACTTTTTATCTTATATTCTTACTTAATGACTATCACTATATAACGTGTTTTAACTGAGCTTTGGATTACAAATTTAAAAACACTAATTTGTGTGAAAATTGTTTTCGAAATCTCGAATCCGTATTCCGTAAAGGAATCACGAATGTGTGTGGCGGACCTTATACTTACGTGTTTTTTTCTTTGGATAAGTGCCAGTTTGGCAATAGTTTCGCCATCAAATACATTGCCTTAAGTACCTTCTAATTGTGTTGTTGTACCTCTGTCTACCTTTGCGGGGATGTGGGCTTAAAAATGCTTTATTACTTTTTTTTGTTTATTTGGACGACTTAACATAGAAATTGAAATCCATTTATTGCAGTTTACTGTTTAATGCAGTTCCAAACTACTACAGCCGTCTGTAGTCGTCGCTTTGTCTACTCAACAATGCCGGTAATTATGTACTAACCCAGTTTCCCCCCTTATCTCATCGGCTGTTCATGTCCCAAAATAGGCGTTGGTGCGCATTACATTTTATCTCTCGTGTCGGCTGTTACTGTTAGTTTTGTGCTGTTTATTTTTATAATTACATAATCTGTGTATTATTGGCCGGTATGTGGTTGAACTTGTGGATGCTTATAAATATTCGATCTGACGTTTTGAATATAAAAATTGTGTTTTTCTCTGGCAAGGTCAATGGATCATACGTTTTATGTAATAAAGAATTGTATACTAGCCTGAGCCCATGGCTTTTTATATTTATTTTATTTCGACAGTAGATGTTTATATTTTTAAACAATTTTGATAATTCATGACTTAGATTCTGTCATTTTATTATTCAAAGTCTGAGTACATTAGAAACATGGTCCCTATAAATAAATGCATTGTTTTTTATATGTCTCTAATATGTAACTCTTTTATGGTTTAATTATCTATAAAATCTTTGTAAGATAGATATATCTCTTTCGATTGAAGATGTCCTAAAAAGGGTTATAATATTGGAAGTGTAAAAATGGTGAAAGATTAACGAGATGATTTCTAATTAATGACACTTTTCTTACCTATTTGCTTGTTACTCACGCATCAAGGAAAAACTGATTTTTTAATTCGGTTAACACTATATGTCATGTAAGAACAAGTTGACAACCATTTATGTGGTTGCCACTCAATTAAGAGTCTCGCCTTAAAATGAATATCGACTGACTTGTTAAGTTTTAATTTTGCGATAGGATGTATGTATTGTAACTTTTTATACCTTAAATTTCGTTTTGTTATATGGTGCGCCTTCTGTACGTTAGTGCTATTATTTATTCTGTGCTTTTGTTCTCATTGGCACATAATATAATGAAACTTGTAGCTGAATTATGAAATAAAAAATTCAGAACGTAGCAAACAAACAAGAAATCTTTACAGGCCAGTATACATACCTGTCTGAAGTCTGATGATGGACGCACGTATAAAAGTTGCTACTAAAATATAAAATAGCTCTTTACAATTATTTAGATCACGTACTTTAGAAACGTGATTTGATCGGTAAACATTCTAAGTTGGGTATTACTTATTTAAACTGATATATAATAAAAGATATTCATAGCAAACCTCTGCCACTTATTTGCCACGGTGTGAGTGACAACTAAATCTACACTCGCCTATTAACTATGAAGTGGGAGTTTTGGCCCCATCGAGAGAAAAGATGGTCGAAGTTTTTTCATAATTATTGAATTTCGTGTTGATATTGAGTGAAATTAGTCAATTTTGGTGGCATTTTGTACAATTTTGTTTAGTGAAAGTGCAAAAATGAAATAATCATGAAGAAATTAGCGTATCGTGTATTTCCTCGTTGCCGCCAAATCTCATTCATGAGCTTGTGTAAAAAGGCTACCGCTTTACCCAAGAGCCTGATATGTCTTCCTGACGACTTATGACTGATGACTAATTAAAATTAATTGAAATTGATATAAAATCTTATGCAAATTTCTACTTGACTAATGGCTAAATACTAACGTGAAGGCCAAAACCTAAAGAAAGAAAGAAAGAAGAACTATGAAGTGCCCGGCTCGTTGATTTTAAGGTTCCGAAGCTTATGGGACTAGACAAAAGAAGTCATACCTACAGTCCTACCTCCACCGCTTTAATTTTATTTCAATCAAAGATTTCTTCTTCTTTAAAAGTCTTACTTTAATGAATCAGGAATTAGATTGTTGATAGTACTCTATTATTTATTTGGCGAAAACCCCACAATCCAGTAGTTTTCTTATTTAGAAGTCAGGCAAACAGAAAGGACGCAGTAACCAACACCTATTATTTTCTCTGGAACTCTTCAATTCGAATCGTCCACTTAATTCGAGGGTGATGTCAAGTGTAGCGTATGTGTATGAAGAGCAATGAATGTTGAGGAAGCTAGGCAGATCTGAAGAAATCTTGAAGCTTGGCATTCGGTACCTCAGTTCGATAAAAAAGTGCAGTAGTTGTACGTAAAAAAAGTACTTATTTTTGTCTGAGCTCGATAGGTATGTGTATTGTATCCAAGGGACTTCGTGTGAAGATTTTTTTTATACGTATTTAGTTATATGTGTGTCAGAATATCTTCAATGTACAGATACTGTTCTTTTACTACAGTTATTAAGTAAAAATAAAATCTTAAAATCTAGTTTTTTTGAGTAAATCTCGCGATTTTTGCAATTCCACCGAATTTTTCTCAGGCGCTTGTGTGTGTGTACGTGCATGTATGCTCGTTATATACATTTAATTTTATCATCTTAATATGTATTACATAACTTGTTTGATGAAGTTTCACCAAACAAATAGTATTAATCATAAAATAAAAACTATCACAATGGCTTCGATAAGGTCATGATTATGTAATAACTAGGTAAATAGACTTTCCAGACGGAATAAGCTATTAATTTTGTTATCAGTTTTACATAACTTTCGGCTTGTTTTGCCCGCCCGAAGGTCAAGCATGTTTAGTCATATCACTTATACCTAATCTTTCGTGTTTACTTTTGAAAAGAAACTACGCCGAATATTAAATCACTACGATAGCTGGTTGACATGTAAATAATAAAGTTTGGGAACCACG
The DNA here is from genome assembly GCA_002245475.1 of Calephelis virginiensis. NCBI lineage: Eukaryota > Metazoa > Arthropoda > Insecta > Lepidoptera > Riodinidae > Calephelis > Calephelis virginiensis. The sequence continues at coordinate 252,671 of NJDC01002036.1, read as the reverse complement.
TGATCTGTTATATAACTACAAAATATTTGTGAGTTTTGTGTTTATTTGCGTCTTGCTGTTGCATTTCTAGAACCAACGACTTTTTTTTATGAAAACGGAAGAATAACAAACAGACGGATGTCCTGTGTTGAGAAATATACCTTCATAGCTTTTTGAAATTGTAGACAAGGTATGAAGAATCTTGCGTGGGTTAGTTACCTACTAGGTACCTACCCTATATTTGGACACTGGACGTGTATGTGTGTGTTTATTTGTGCGTATGTGTGTGTATTTCTTAACATTTGCAGCTTATTTGTAAGCATAGGAATGGATATTAGACACACTATGGGTATTTATTCCATTTTTGATCGTAAGTGATGCTCTGTAACTTCAATGAAGTTTCCCACCAAGTGGTACTGAAAATGAACACGGACAAGACGAAAATTATATCAAATGTCCATGTCGTACTCACCGTACACTCTGTTAGAAGCTCCGTTCTCGAAGTAAAGGAAGTTAAGTAAAGTATCTTCACGCCCATATCCCCGAAGAGGTAGGCAGAGGCACAACCAGGGCACTCACGACTAGCCGAAGATAGTCCCACAATGTGATAGGTGGCAAGCCCATCGCCAACCGGGCACATATCCTATCCCGAGCAACATTTTTTTATTAGAAAATTGGAATAACCCAATTTTCGTTTTGTTGCCCGACCCGGGATTCGAACCCGGGACCTCATGCAGTCAAGTCCAACAACTGAACCGCTAGACCACAGAGGCGACAGATTTCGAGGAGTTCTCGAAGTGGTTGACAAATACATGATTTGGACTAGTAGACCAGCTAGATGGGACATGAACATGGTTGGACAGTTCGGGAAATTACGCAAATGCCTCAGTGCTGTCAATCGTAGGTTTATAACCAGTGTGCGTTACTAGTGATGATATACGGAGTACAAACATGGTCCTTAATTTTCGACCTCATAAGAAAGCTCAAAGTCGCTCAATGTGCTATGGAGAGGAATATCTGATGTTTTTCTGCGTGATCGAAGTAGGAAAAACTAGACCATCATTCGAACTAAAGTCATCGTTTTCGAACCGATTGTTGCTGGGACATAAAGGTGAGTGGAGACTTGGCAATCGCAGCGTAGGACGCCCCTAACTAGATAGATAGACCATTTGAGGATGGTTGCAGGTAGCCGCAGGATCCACAGGAGCAGCTACAGCTGAATCCAGAAAGAGAAGCTAGATGATTGTTTAAACGCGTTAAGTGTGTTAAGTATGGACAAGAAAATTTGTCCAAGAAAATAAAATAAGAAATTAAAAATAAGTCTTACCAAGTATGGAGAAAAGACCATCTGCCTTCCTGCCAGGCAGCTCGTAAAAGGCGAGCATAGGCTTACTGTCACTAAAACCGTGGCATCCTACTAAGTCATAGAGTTTCGCAGCGACCGCGACCGTTTTACCTATTCCTGCCACCATAATGACCAATGCTTGCCGTTGACGTGTTCCGGTTTGGAGGGTAAGGTAGCCGGTAAATTTACTTTTGCTTGAGGCCTAACACATTCCCGCAGGTTGGCAACGCACCATTACCACCTTAACTGTCTTTAGGCGGCGTGAATTTCTTACCACCGGGAAATCCGTCTGCTTGTTTGCCTTCCACTATCATGAAAAAAAGAAAACTCTTGTAAGTTACGATAAAGGCAAAGATTCAAAAAAGGGGATTCTGTCCTTCGCTTTCTGGGATACACTTGGAACCTTGATTAGGTACACGCATCCGTTATTATTTCGAACCTAAAACCCGTGCTGAAAATTTTTCAGGGATATTTTCATTAAACAGACATATTTTTTTGCGATATGGATATAGATATAGGATATGTATTAACAGCCAGTACACAATATGTTCATTATTTGCCTACCGTATCTTGAATGATGATATTAGCATCATGCACGTTTTGCTAAACGTGACTTAGATGTATTACCTACCTACTGCTTCATGCTTGCTAATTATTAAACTTCTACAAATTTTTAGAAAGAAAAAAAAATACCGTACAAATATCAAATCAGCGACCTTCCAACGCAGTCGATGTTCTGTTGAATAGCTTAATAATTAAATATCTAACGAGAACCAGTAACACAAATTGAACTAACTCCAAATTAAGCAAGTTATATGCATATGTTAGGGGTGTTACTCGACGATAATAATACCAAGAAATACTTTATACTAGAATAAATTTAATAAACACCCAGACCCGGACACAGACGTCGACATCGAATAAAGGAGCGTCGTACCACATAGATTATTATTATTATTCATTTCAAGTTTTTGGAGAATGGTAAAAGTTGTGGTCTGTTGATTACTAATGGGACGACCCAATCGGTGGGTCATTGGCCACGGAGTGGGAGTCGTTCTTCGCGACACTCCCGGGCATTAATCGAACCGCTCTGGATAGGAAGCTAGTTCCTCGAGGATGATACTAAGCCTAAACACCCATGTAGCTATCCTACATGGGTTTTGTGACGCATCGGAGCAGGGATACGCGGCGGCTGTGTATCTACAGACGATCACCTCTGTCAGGGAGACTAATGTCTAAATCCTATCCTATTAATATTATAAATGCGATAGTTTGTAAATATGGATGTATGGATGTTTGTTACTCTTTCACGCTCGAATGGCTGAACGGATTTGTCTGAAATTTGGAAGACAGATAGATTGTGACTTGGATTAACATATAGGCATTTTTAATCCCGATCGCACACCGGGTTTCTGTGAAAACGCGGGCGAAGCCGCAGGTAGCAGCTAGTGTGATAATAAAAGACTTGGGATTTTGATTTTAAGAATCTTGCGCAGACCAGACCCGGGCAGGCTTCCCAGCGTCGAATACTTCTATTCTTCATAGGGTTCCTTTTTTATGAAATTGAAGGCAAACAAGCAGACGGATTTCCTGATGGTAAAAAATTCACGTCGCCTAGAGACACCAAAGGTGGTAATGGTGCGTTGCCAACCTGATGTTAGGCCTCCAGCAAAAGTATGTTTACCGGCTACCTTACGCTCCGAACCGGAACAAGTGAACAGTAATCGCTGACGTTATAGCGGCAGGAACAGGTGAGACGGTGGTACCAATCCGGGTGAGTCGCTTCGAAACTCTACCACCTATTCAGAAGAACATCGTGAGATGTTAGTGACGATAAGCCTGTGCTCGCCTTTAACGAGCAACCTGGCAGGAAGCAGATGGTCTGTTAAGGAGCCAGGACCAACACGGGGAAAACTACTGCCGGTGTTGGTCCGGGCTTCTTTGTAGAATAGACCATCTGCCTTCCTTGCCAGGCAGCTCATCAAAGGCGAGCATAGGCTCAATGTCACTAGCACCGTGACATCTGACTAGGTGGTAGAGTTTAGTAGAGACTCACCCGGATTGGTACCACCGCCTAACCTATTTCTGCCGCCATAACGTCATGATGTGTTGCGGTCCGGTTCGGTTACATTTGCCCGAGGCCTAACATCCCGGCCTCAGGTACGCAACGCACCATTACCACCTTTGGTGTCTCTAAGCGGCGTGAATTTCTTACCATCAGGAAATCCGTCTGCTTGTTTGCCTTCGATTATCATAAAAAAAAATAAAAACCAACAAGCCGTGGTAGAGCGCTATACTGACTTGTCCAAGTCCACCACCTTATCTATTTTTGCCGCTATGACAGTGTCATGTTCTGATAAGAAGAGTACATTAAGTAATAAATAAATAAATATCCCTGGACAATTCACACAAATTGAATCTAACCCCAAAGTAAGCAAATTATATGTTTGTGCTATGGGTGTTAGTCAGCGATACTAATACATACATAGAAATACTTAAACAGATACCAGAATACATTTAATAAACACCCAGACCCGGAAATGCAGACATCTAAATGTTCATCACACAAATGCCTGCCCCCGTCGGGAATCGAACACGAGCCTCGCGATTCGTCGATGCAGTTAGACGAGTACGCTAGCCACTCGACCAACGAGGTCGGTCGGTTGACTGGCACTATAGGCCTAACATAGAACAGCTACATAACTATAACATCTATGATATCTATAGGCCATGGCTGTCTTTAATATCAGAAGAATCGTGTGCTTTTTCACTGTCTTATAACAAAAAAAGTATTAAAACTAAACTGCTATTTATTTTTACATGTGCTTTTTTTAAAAAAGTATTTCTTCACGCCCATATCCATGAAGAAGTAGGCAGAGGCACAACCAGGTTATCCATGACTAGCTGAAGACACTAAGACCCACAATGTGATTAGTGGCGAGCCTATCGCCAGCCGGGCACATATCCAATCCCGAGCAACGTTTTTTGAACAAAAAGAAAATTGGAAAAACCAATTTTCTTTTTGTTGCACGACCCGGAATTCAAACCTGGGACTTCATGCAGTCAAGTCCAACAACTGAACCGCTAGACCACAGAGGCGATTATTTTTCTTCTATTTACTTTTCTTCTCAAACCAAACATTATTATTATTGTTGCATTTAGACGGCAAGGGACAAGGACAAGGGTAGGTCAAAGATCATTGCGATGTAAAAATCTATTGTGATCACAACTCTTCGTTATGCTTAGATTTGTTCTACAAGGCTATAATATAAAATCTCTATAAACTGTAAGACTAGTCTGACAACAAACAAGATGATGAAGCACAAAAGATTCATTATCTTGTTTGTTCTCAGGTGTCTATTCTGCTTCCAGGCAAGTCTCTACAGTGTCTCTTGAACGTTCATCTTGATAAGATGTTTGTTTAGCCTGTTATAGCTCGGACCAAGATTCTGAGCTCTTTCTCCATGTATGGTCGATGTCTTTCTCTCACCTAAATATACATAACTAGCTCTTTGCCCGCAACTTCATCAACGTAGAATAGTTATGATTTTTATACAAACTTCCATCGCCTGTCATAGTCCTTAAGGGGCTGATTTTTGAACAAAAAATAGCTTGTGTTTGAACTAGTATCTTTAGCTATAGCCATATCAATTTTAATCAAAATCGAAAAGTTCGGTGAAGTTGTAAAAATCGCAAGATTAGCAACAAGTTAGTCATTCAAAAAAAACAAAAAAAAAAATCAAAATCGATTGAACGGTTTAGTCGTAAAAGTGCAACAGACAGACAAAGTTTCGCTGTAATAACATTAGTATGGATTAGTATGAATTTCTTGTTCAAAAGTTGGTAACTGCGAAATGTTTGTTAGTCTTATTTTAATTTTACGCATAGTGGTACCAGTTCCAACACATTAGTAACCCGGGCACAAACGATGTTTGGTTCTCATCTGGACTAATGGTTCTTTTATTAATTTAATTTATTAGAGATTACAAGGCTACGAACAAAAATTACGTCAGACATACGGCTTATATTCACATGTATAATGTTGTGTACTCATGGGCGCGACTTCTAAACCAATACATAAAGTTACTCGTATGTTAGCTAAATGCTTAAATATAAATTTGTATTTGAGTGAATTGTCAGAATATGTTATAGTCATTTATGATTGTTTTTAACCCCCAATATAAAAAAGAGAGATATTGTAAGTTTGACACACGCGTATGTGTGTGATCAATATTTTTAAATGGATGGATCCATTTCAAGCAGATTTTGTTTGAATGCTTTTTTTTTAAATGGTTAATATGTTGCTAGCTGCGAGGTTTTTACAATTTGACGATTTACAACGGTGTAGTGTACGTTTGAATGCTGATGTGATCGAGATGGTTCTATGCTAATTTAAATGGCGGTTTTGTCGGAGCTTAGTGTTTTTTGTATCTTAATGTTCACATGTAGGTTTGTCTGGATATTATTGCATTTTTTTTTATCTTCATGTGTGTGTGTCTGATTGTGGCATCAATACTTTTTAACGAACGGACCCATATCGATGCAGATTTTTGTTTGAATGCTGATGTAATCCAGATGATTCTTAGCTACTTTACATGTAGGTTTTGAAGGAGGCTATTGCATTTTTTCATCTTATGTTAAATTAATTGTAAATCAACAACATTGTGTTACAGTTTATAACTACAATACTATTAATGTTATAACAACTTTTAATTTACAACCATAACGACAGAAAAATTACACGTGTGTGTTGCGTATTGGTGCCTGTGTGTGAGTGTATGAATGTACTCGGACCGAAACTCTACGGGCCACTTGCACTTTCCCGGGTTACAATTAATTCGGGAGACAGCCCTTGGTGCTGGCGTTGTAGGTAACAGCCCAATCCATCTAAATAATGATGTCTCGGGCTGAGCACTCTGCTCGGCCCACAAAGTTCGGTGAAGTTGTAAAAATCGTAAGATTAGCAACAAATTAGTCATTAAAAAAAAAAAGGGTTACAATTAATATAAGGTGATTTAACTCTAGTTAGACGATAACTCAGTGTTAAATACTTAACCCAGAAACGTACAAGAGTGGCCCTAAGATATTAAAGTATGGTTATTTTGAATATAAGTACTTATTGGTGGCTGGTTACTCGTGACTGGAGCGAAAGCGTGCGACGATGGCCATAAAAAGGCGACATTTGTACAATAATGGCTAATCTACTTTACCCTCCGAACCGGAACACGTCATGACGTTGTGATGGCAGAAATAGGTAAGGCGGTGGTACCAATCCGGGTGAGTCGCTGCGAAACTCTACCACCTAGTAAGATATCACGGTGTTAGTGACGGCAAGCCTATGCTCGCCTTTCACGAGCTGCCTGGCACAGGAAGGCAGATGGTCTATTCTACAAAGGATCCCGGACCAACACGGGGAAAATGAATGTTTTACATAACTTACTGGATTGAACAAGATAGAACGATAGATACTACATCAAGAAGGTTTAATCAACTAATTAACATAATAATTTATATGTATCTAGGTATATAATTATAGAATATTAGAACGCGTTCAAACCTCGAATTATCATGATCAGAATCTTCAGGATCTGGCTTCAAACAGAAAACACAATTTGTAAAATTTACTTCGCGTATGCTGTGTAATCGGTTTTCTGATAGGAAAGTTGGATTTTAATTTTCAGCAAAATCTCTTGAATGTTAGAGATATTTTTAGTGACATGGGATTGAAAGAAGAAATATACATTATTTTTCACTGCAACAATTTGATGTCTCAACACAGTGTTGGTATGGTGTTTGTTGGTCAGGGCTTCTTTGCAGAATAGACCATCTGCTTCCCTGCCAGGCAGCTCGTAAAAGGCGGGCATGGGCTTACCGTCACTAACACCGTGACATCTGACTAGAGTCTCGCAGCGACTCGCCCGGATTGGTACCACCGCCTTACCTGTTTCTGCCTCCATAACGTCATGACGTGTTCCGGTTCGGAGGGTAAGGTAGCCGGTAAACTTACATTTGCTCGAGGCCTAACATCCCGGCCTCACGTAGGCAACGCACCATTACTATCTTGGGTGTCTCTAGGCGGCGGGAATTTCTTACCATCGGCAAATCCGTTTGCTTTTTTGCCTTCCAATGTCACAAATTGTTGATGACAAAAGAACCAAACTCATTCTTACTAAAGTTATCCACACTAAAGACTTTTTTACTTCGAAAATACAGCATATGTTATCAAAGCAGAGGGAGTTAGGACAAAGAAACACAGCTAAGAATGTTCTAGAACATCAAACAAGTAAGCCTTAAGAAACAACGGTGATGGGGCAACAACATGGCTAGGATAAGCGGGTCATGGATTGTAAATCCCACCAGCACTAGGTTAGCCATATTGTATTGGTGTTTAAGACGACCTAAGTTTGTTTGTCGTTATACAAGTACATACAAGATAGCATGTAAATTTCTGTACCTTTGAATGTTCTCGTTTCTTCTCGTAAAGCCCGGTGAAGTTGTAAAAATTGCAAAGTTAGCAACAAATCAGCCATTAAAAAAATGATTTATTTTTAAGCTAAATAGAAAAAGCGGATCATCAACTATATAAAATCAATTATCAAAAGGGATTGAAATATCTAGAACTTTTCATTTTAAGATGACACGAATGCCTATTCTTATGTACAAAAAGCCTGATGGAAGAGGAAACAGAAAAAATTGTGAAAACCAAGGAAACGACTATTAATAGAAGGAAGTGGCAAACACCTCGAATATCGACTTTACATCTTAAATCAGATTTCGTATAAATTCATTAAAAATGAGCAACCTAGAAAGGAACCTAAAAAACTTTCAATTGATTTTTATTATTAATTATAACGTTCCACGAGGAGTCTGTTTCGTTGCATAAAGATGACAGAGTAGTAATTATTTCACACCGAATGGTCGACCGTGGAATAAAACAAGTGAAGCAGACACTCTAGGAATCAGATAGCAATTAAAAAATCTACATCCAATCCAAAAATCTCATTTATGACAAATTGAAACTACGACTGTAAATTGATGAAAAACAATCTCATTCTACCCGAAAACAAGCAAGGACTGCTCATTAATGATATGTTGGATAATCTGAACAGTAACAACCATTGCGATATACAAAACGCCAAATTAAAATAAAAAATATACATCCTAATGAGAAATGTCGCTATAAATGTATCCTGATTTGGTGGTCACCCTACGTCTTAAGTATGATGCATTTGAATAAATCAGTTTCTGTATAAATGCATATGGTAGCACTAACAATGTACTGAATAGTAAGTAACTGCGGAGCAAAGTAGTTAAAACGTGACCGAACACAGTAACAATCAAAGATGAGTGCGCTTGGCTTTTAAATGGGAAAGTTTATTTATATGTCCTTGTATATAAATATCTTAATACTTTCGATGTACAAGGTGTATATATTTCAGGATTGAGTTTAATTTTCTTGTTTTGCGTAAAGTTCAGGGAAATGTCGGATTTTACAGCATTGGAAGGTAAACAAGTCGGAATTTCTCATGGAGAGAATTACGCGCTTCTGGATGCCATTCACAAACTATTCCTGGATATTATTAATCCCTGTATAAATTCTATAAAGTGTATTTAACTCCAAAGTAAGCAAATTACACTTATATAAGTTGACCCAGCAGATGTTGTTCTGCTATTTTTTATATTATATATGATTTTTGAACTTATCACTTAGGGGTATGAAAAAAGATGCATCAGAAACATCCTGTTAAAAAAACAAGGCGAGACTTGGTTTTTGTAACAGAATGTTTCTGATGGCATATTTTCTACCACTACCAAGACGATTATTTATTTTGTCCCTGCTTAAAGGACCTTCTGTCTTAAGTCGTTATGTAAGTTATTATCATATCAATAGTAGAAATAGTAGAAATCACTTTTTAAATAAATAGATCGACTTAGCCATCCATAAAAGGCGGTGCTAGTCCGCTACTACAATAAGCGCGTGTTTCGGTTCCGGACTTCAGGGTGAGATTTTGCTGCAGGTACTCTACCACCAACTTCGGTAATGTTTCAAAAAAATGCTTACATACGAGAAATATGTGCGAATATTCTTCTAGCAAGCTGCCTAATAAATATATGCCCACTTACGTAAAACTTTGGAACCTTCAACTTGATATTTAATTTTATTTAAGTTTAATATTTACGTTTTTAGACTCCACCGAAACTATAACGATACTGGCAACGTCGAAGTATTTCAAATGTGCAAGTTATATAACTTTCTATAGGTTCAAATAAAAAAAAACCCTCCAAAAGAAAAAAAACACTAAATACCGTAAAAAGCGTTGGATAGTTGTGAAGTATTTACACCATTTAATGCATTATTTTAAACCTATACTAATTACCATAAGCAGTAAGTCAACCTTAAAAGATATGGTATTGCGGACTTTTTTGTAGAAAATTTAAAAGGGAACAAATTTTTCGTATATAGTTTCTGGGGAACTTTAACCATCTACGCAGCGCACCGAACGGAATCTCTGAAAATTCAAAACTTTTAGGTTGGCGCCGCATTCTGAAGATTCTGATCATGATAACCTGACAATTTATATAACTGTGTTGTCGTCGGCCCTATAGAAGTGTTTGAGGTTTCAATACAATCCGGTCTTTTAAAGTGGACAAAAAAGATTCTGCTACATAGATACGTAGATGCAAACAGGGCTAATAAAACCGTGTTAAAATATAACATTGTACACACTCTTATCATCACACGCAATAATCTTAAACATTAAAGCGGCACCCATGTCGATCGATATTCACGTCGAGTTAGATTTAAATTTCAAAAACATACAGTCGGTAGCTTTCCACGATGTTCCAGTGTCGATTCCATTTAAAATGATTTTATGCGCATTTTGTTTTAAAATGGTGCAACTGATGAATTAATAACTTGAGAGACAAAGATTTATTTCAAGGCGCAACTCAAACTCAAATGAATATCTAAGCACTGTCTTTTGGCGGAAAATTATCAAGTAACAAATCTCAAATCGTTCCTTAAAACTGGCTTGAGTTCGAATCCCGTTAAGAATATAGGCCTTTATCATTGAAATATATTTTTATTATTTACTAAATAATATACTAAGCTGACAAACAAAAAACTATTATTATATAGTTACCTCTCACAAAAAATAAATAAAATTATTAACTAAAGTGCTAAACATTAAAAACAAATATAAATGTTTAAGGACACTTTCAAACATACGAATCTTTTTCTTGACATTTTTTGTGTCACGTTATTTTTTTATGATATAGGAAAGCAAACAAGCAGATGCATTTCCTAATGGTAAGAATTTCACGCCACTTAGAGAAACCAAACGTGGTAATGATGTGTTGCCAACCTTCTGTCGGGATGTTAGGCTTCGAGCAAAAGTAAGTTTACTAGCTACTTTACCCTCCGAACCGGAACACATCATGACGTTATGGCGGCAGGAATAGGTAAGGCGGTGGTGCCAATCCGGTAGAGTCGCTGCGAAACTCTACCACCTAGTCGGATGTCACGATGTTAGTGACGGTAAGCCTGTGCTCGACGTACGAGCTGCCTGGCAAGGAAAGCAGATATTATTATTATTAGATATTATTGAATTTGAGTTGAATTTTCGAAAGAAAAACTTAAAATTTTTAACATACCCAGTCAATTTATACGAAGTAAAACTTCGAAAGTTTCATGCAATTATGTCCAAGAACTTTCATACTAATTTTCATACACTATATTTCATCCCCTTGGGGGTTGAACTTTGGGAATTGTTGAAACACGTAAACCATTTATTTCATACCTTCCTCTTCAATCACTTTATCTATAAAAAAAAAAACGCATCAAAATCCGTTGAGTAGTTTGGTAGTTTTAAAGATTTAAGCATACAAAGGGACATAGGGACAGAGGAAGAGGAAGGAAGGAGGTAGTGATAGACGATACAAAAGGCACAGTTTGTAACGGTGTTTTTCAATTAAACCGCGACTGAAAAATGTCATCATTATAACGTGTCCGTGTACCTACGTGTGTATGTGTGTGTCTGTGGCATCGTAGCTCCTAAGCTTTGTAGACGGATTTAATGTAGATTTTCAATTTGAAAGCTGACGTGACCGAAATGGTTTGCTTTACTACATTTTATATATGGGATAAGTTTTGTCGGGAGTTGTTAAAGATTTAGAATTTTATAATTATACTAGCGGCCTGCCCTGGCTTCGTATGGTTATAAAATATACATATAAACCTTCCTCTTCAATCACTTTATCTATTTAAAAAAATCGCATCAAAATCCTGTGCGTAGTTGTAAAGATTTAAGCATATGAAGGGATATATGGACAGAAGAAGCGACTTAGTTTTATACTATGTACTGATTAACATTCCATCACAGCGTCGCACAGGTTGACAAACTTCTGTGTCTGTTTAAAATTCGATTCGATATATTTTAAAAAATGCATCAAAATCTAAAAAAATATATTCACGCCCAGAAGACTAGACAGAGACACAACCAGGTGGCAAGCCTACCGCCAACCGGTCTCATATCCAATACCAAGCAACGCTATTTTTATTAGAAAATTGAAAATACACATTTTCTATTTTTTTTTACTTGCCCGACCCGGGTATCTAACGCGACCCGTTAGATACCCGGGATTCTGACCTCAAGAAGTCAAGTCCTACACCGGACCGCTAGACCACAAAGATCCACCAAAACCTATTGCGAAGTTTCAAAGATCTAAACATACACAGACACAGACAGACAGCGAAACGCGACTTTGTTTTATACTGTGCAGTGATATTGAATGTTGATACGGTATGTCTGTATGTGTATAGGTACCCAAGTCACGTTTTCACTACGCTAATATGCTCTATCTGCTGATATTGTTTAGTCTTATCATAATTACGAGAGATAAAATGATGAAGAGAGCTTGTTTTTCGGTCAAAGTAGAATCTTTGGCTGAGGCCACTGAACTAATGTTCTTCCCCCCGATCATAGAAGACCTACGCCATGTGTTATCGGATCCCCCGGACCCAATAACCGCGGCAAACGCTATTCTCCCAACTCCAAACCGGAACACGACAAACTCACACCACCTTAACACAACACTGCACCGTCGCCGCCGGTCTCGGCGACGAAGACCTCTCTTGCGCCCGGCGCCTAACGCCGAGCGACGAGCCACAAATACTCCTCCACCAAGTCCACCCAGTAACCAGAACGCAGCACCAAGTCGAGGTACGGTCTCCCGGGAGACAGCCCTTGGTGCTGGCGTTGTAGGAAACAGCCCAATCCATCTAAATAATGATGTCTCGGGCTGAGCACTCTGCTCGGCCCACAAAGTTCGGTGAAGTTGTAAAAATCGCAAGATTAGCAACAAATTAGTCATTCAAAAAAAAAAAAAAAAAACTAATGTTCTTCCGCTGTTTTGCTCGTGAGGAAATATTAACACCGATGATACATTAATTTGTTAGTGACCTAAGCCTTCTCTACACGGAATTGTTTCCTCAACTTTGGAGAAAGAAAACAATGACTAAGAATTAGATAATTAAGTATTCTTCTCATTCTTGATATATAAAAATCAATTGCTGTTCGTTAGTCTCGCTAAAACTCGAAAACGGCTGAATGGATTTAGCTAATTTTGGTTTTTAATTATTTATTCAAGTCCAGGGAAGGTTTAAAATATAATAAAAAGGGAAACACTGCGAGAAAACTAGGAAAAACAAAATTTTCATTTTTCTCATACATACTGAACGGGTGGAACGAAGTTCGCCGGGACAGCTAGTTCTTGATAAATTTATCAATTTCAATTAAATATACCTTGTTTTTAAGAGACTTTTATAAAAGGATATTTTTATTCACATTCACCTTACAAGAGGCACTTGTGACGAGTCTACATAATACTAAAAACTACCACCGTATCGGAACGCGGCCACACACTGAGAAGATCGGAATCGGATCGTCATACCAACTATACCAATCGATAGACTTGCACATCAGGCCTTACACACTAACTACAAGACAGCGATGCAGCTACTATGTTTATCTAGGACGTCTACAAGCCATGGTTGTCTTCTACCATCAGGAGAGTAGTACGCTTGTTCTTATTGTCATATAAATAATTACCACCAAATCCAAATCGTTATTTCGCCGATTGTATCTCCTAAATTTCTATAAATTTTAAAGAAAGAAAAAATTTCGCCCCAGACAGGATTTGAACATGTAATCTTTCGTCTCAAGCCGACGAATGCTCTAACCAATTGAGCTACTGAGGATTCAAGTCCCGTGGCGAAATTTTTAATTCCTTTCTAACCCGTTAACGCGGGTAGTTATGTCCTATAGATACACAATTCGGAGTACCCACCAAATGAGTTGAGACGAAAGGTTACAGGTTCAAATCCTGTCTGGGACGAAATTTTTTCTTTCTTTAAAATTTATAGAAATTTATCCCAAGCACAGGGCAAGTGCTAAAATAAAAATACGTTGTATCTCCTATAAACTCACCAGATTTGTCTTTTTCCTATCAAACGCAAAGTGATGGTCAACCTAATTTTTGTACGAAATGCTGCTTCGATTGGAGTGCTGTCGGTGAAATGCCCAACGTAAGTCTCAATGTGTATACGAATTTTGTGCATAACATCAAATGAATGTTCGCCTTGAATCCGATGTTCGAGATGACCCCTAGAATAATTTCGATGTTTTCGTACATTAGACGTGTTCGCTGCATCACTCAAACGGGTCAACGACTGCAAAAGCCAGAGGTTATTTTGGACATTTGAATTTAATGTGTATGCCCTTGACCTGTGATACCAAACCCGTGTAAGAAAACACAGGTGGGTTACAATGTAAAAAGTAGGCCTAATCATAAATAAGCGCCTTCTTTCTATACCAATAAATATTTTTGAAGTGTCAGGACGTAATGTTTGAATACTAACTTTACTAAAAACAATAATAAAATAATATTAATTATAAACCTGTACATGAAATATTTAAAAAAAAAACTACACAGGATACATAACACAAAACGAGGGTTATTACATTATTTGTCGGTTCACTTGTTTATATTTTACGCAAAAGCTACAGAACGGATTTTTACTTAATTTTGTGCCCTTAAAGCCCGGGTCAACATAAAATATTTTTTACTCCAGGAAAGCCTTCGTTCGCAGATCTAAGCACAACGCGTGTACAAAATCGCGGGCAACAGTTAGTTAGAAAAATATTAATGGCGTGTAGAGATCGTCTAATCTGCAATGATGCGCCCCTACATCGCATTAACGAAACGAGTAGAATATTTACAATCCATTTAAAACATTTTCATATATAATTTTTCAAGACAAATCAATATGGCTGGCACTATCAAAAATTATAAGATGTCACGTAGAGCCAAGCTTCTAGCTCTTCGCGCTCTGCACCAAACCTTAACTTCATAAACTTTACATATTGTAGCCAGATATACGGATTGGTTGTTCAGCTACTGTCACATTGGTATTGAGAAAAAATATATTTATAGTGTTTTACTTTTCTGCTATTCAATACTTGTTATAGTAACGAAACGGAACAACCACATACAATTTTGACAAGAGTGTAAAGTTTACGAAGTTGAGGTTAATAGAATTAAGGCGTGTAGAAGTAGAAACTATGCTCTACACTCCATTGCCCCCAGATATGGACATTATATACACATATTTTTTATGAAATCGGACATTCAGTTGGGTACCTGTTACATTTCAACGAATTTCTTTGATTTGTTGTTCAACTAGTTTAAAATTTGGTCGAACGCGAGGCAGAGCAGACGTCTTGTTGCGCATAATATGACAACATTTATGTAAACAAAGGGCATTGTGGATGCCGAAATGAAAAAATTGACCGACTTTTACGCATGGAGATTGCAATTTCAAAAAAATATATAGACCTGGTTAATAATTATTAATATCCGTACTAACATATCAAATTAAACTCTCTAATTAAGTAATGAGGAGCGTCATTTCAGCTCTCTCTATCTCTAACTATCTCTTCCTATATAATGTACTTACAAGCAAAAGCAAAAAAAATCAAACAGTAAAAAATAAAGCAAGAAAGTAAAAAATGTTTTGAGTTCTGTAACGTCCCAGTAACTTATAGCAAACGTAACTTATTATATTATTTTTTAACCGAATCTAAAGAAAGGAAAGTTCTCAATTCTACAGTACGTTTTTTTAAAATTTGTTACCCTATTACTCAGCCAATAGTCAAACCAATTTTGTTGGCTCTTTTTGAAAAAGATAGATCATGATTTTGATGTAGTATATTAATTTTATCATAATCCGAATAGTGATTTTATAATTATGTTAATAGTGTATTAATTTTTCGCTTATGTACTACATAAGCGAAAAATGAAAAAGTATCTTCAAAAGGTAAGCGGAGATACGACCAGGTAACCCACGAATAGACAAAAACATTAAGTCCCACTATGTGATAGGTGACAAGCCTATTGCCAACCACGCACATTTTTAATACTACATGACCTACGTTGTTTTCATTAGAAACTTGAAAAAGCACAATTTCTTTTTGGTGCTCGACCCGAAGATCAAACCCAGGACCTCATGAAGTTAAGTCCTACATCGGATCGCTAGCCCCACAAAGGCGATAAGCGAAAAATATATACTCTACTACGCATAACTCAAAAACTACTTGTAAGATGTTAATAAACTTTACGTGGGAATATTTCGGAATCATTTGCTATTTGTCGAAAAAATAATTATCAAATCTGGCAGTCTGCTTGGAGTCGGTTTTGTCAGTTTTACTATGACTAGTGGTCGCCCATTGGTCGAAATTCGAATAATAAATTTTAATATCTTGTTGATAAGAACGCCATCTTCATTTCTCAAGACCAACTTCTTTGTTTCCAAACTTTTTAGTACGCCATATATGATCTTTTATCGTTATCATCAATATATTTGTTTGTATGTGTCAAGTGCATGGCAATGTGAGTAATGTTTTATTTATTGATTTATGTACCTATAAGCATTATTATTGAACAAATGTTAGAGTTCTGCTCTTCTCCTACACATAAATTATAAGTGTGCCAAATTTTATGCTTCTGCGTCCGCGCAATTTTCGTAAAAATGGGCCCAAAGTTTTGGCATCACGTATTAATATATAGATTAATTATTTTAGTTTTTCTCAACATACACATGTCTTTTTATTTCAACTTGAATGTACATACCTCTTTTTCGATTATAGAGCAGGTATGGTATATGTATAATATTATAAATGGTTAATTACATAACTGTTCGTTCGTATATTTGTGACTATTATTGAAACAAAGTGCATGCGGTTAACCACAACCAAATTTAATACGACATATTTTGACAAACACAGTACTAAATCATGTGGTGTTACTCTAGTTGGCCACATTCGCAACAGTGAGATCCAAGAAAGATTGGAATTGAAAGAAAATGTTGGTGTAGAAACTTCAATGGCATAGTTCGTTGGTTCAGTCATGTGAAAAGAATGAAAGATGAAAAAAGTAAAACAGATATAAAATACGAAAATATATGATTGTGGGCCCAAAGACAAAGTGTGATTTGTTACGTTGGAGATTGAGGATGCTTTGTCTCTGAAGAAAACCGCTATAAAACTTAAGAATAAAAAAACCCAATGTGTTGAATCCTTTACACAATGCATAGCGTTTGCTTGCTTACAGCCATTATTAATAATCTGTCTAAAATTCAAAATAGTTCTATTTTAGAGCAGTTGCCAGGTAACCGCTGTTATTTTTCAGTCAATAACAAAAATATCTTAGCAACAAATCTCTAGAAGACCTATCTTCATCTGTTGATAGGTTATTAGTATTGGCCGTTGGCGTACACGCCTTAACTACACCTACCAACCGCGAAAGTCGAATACGATCTCAACGGGAGCAGGCATTTGTGCGATAAAGGTAGATGTTCAGTATTTGCAGGTCTGTGTGTTTGTTAAATTTATAGTGGTATCTCTTTAAGAATTTCTATGTATTAATACCTTTTTCTAACACCCATAACACAAGGTAATAATTTGCTTACGTTAGGGTTAGATCAATTTGCACAATTTGTCCAGGGATATTTATCAGCATTGACCCTTCAACATATTCACATTTTTTTATGATATTGGAAGATTGTTAAGAAATTCACGCCGCCTAGATTCACCAAAGGTGCAACCTGAGGCTATCATGTTAGGCCTCGAGCAACAGTAAGTTTACCGGCTACCTAACACTCCGAACCGGAACACGTCATGACGTTATGGCGGCAGGAATAGGAAAGGCGGCGATACCAATCCAGGCGAGTCGTTGAAAAACTCTACCACCTAGTCAGATGTCACGGTGTTATTGACGATAAGCATTTGCTCACCATTTACGAGCTGCCTGGCAGGAAGACAGTTGGTCTATTCTGCAAAGGAACCCGGACCAACCCGGAGTACTTATTTGTTATTATTGACCCTTCACCATATTTCAGTGCTAGTTTAATTAATGTAAATTACAACAGGATTAAGGAAATGACTCTGATAAATAAATAAAACGCAGTTTCTAATTAACAGTATGTTTATAACAATTAATTGGTGTAACATTAGTTGCTTATATTTTAATTGTTTATTTGTGACGTGAAGTTTTGTTTTTATTAACAAATTCAAGGTTTATTATAAGCCCGAAAATCCAGCGGATTTTCAAGTCTACGTTTTTGAAAGTTTTATAAATTCGCGAAAGGTGAACATTTGTTTTTACATTCGACAAATAGCCACATATGCAAAAAAAGCCCAAAAATGTAACATGTGCCGAAATTAGCAAAAAAGGTACTTTACTGTAATAATAGTAATGTATAGTACCAACTAATGGTCCTCTGGTTGGTCCTCTGGTTGGTCCTCTGGATACTAATGCATAGCGTTCAGAGGACCAACTCACTTAAGTATTATCATTTCTGCATGCCGCCATTTAGTAATTGCTCACCACTGTCTTGTTCCACTGTGTTTTTGTTGTGTTTTTTAAATATATTCAACGTACTGTATTCACTCTTCTACAGATTTATTATAATAATCTGTATAATATACAAAAATGAATCCCTATTTGCCGTGGTCATCACATCACGCTTGAACGGATGCACCAATTGGACGTCGTTAAGCAGAAAGGACCCAATCCACATCTAACTAGTTTTGAGATAATTGACTTTGAAGTTTATATATTTACAATAATATGTACTGGCCATACATGTGGGTTGGTATCTAATTATTAAACAAATGTCATAAATTTGTTTATCTGTACGATCTTTTACTGAACGAAAGTATTATAAGCTTTACGACCTCTTAAGTATGTTTCACTCAATTTTGGTGTTTACGTGGGTTGGGTCCTTTCTGCTTAACTACGTCCAATTTTGCCAAAAGTTTTTTGAAGTGAAAACTTCTTTAGCGGCGTTGCGTACTTTTTTGGAATGGGTAAAAACTTCTAAACTCGCGTCAGGACACGTGACCTGATCGTAAATTCATAAGACAGATGAAGAGTAAACAGCCGGCGAGGCGTAGAAGAGGAAATCCCTCTTCTCTTTCTACGGCGTGGCGAAAATGTATGCCTGCGCCTGCTGCTTCGTTTAGACGGCGCAGGGCGCTTGCGCGAATATTCGTGTTGTCACGCTTGTGTGCGATAGCGCAATAAATGAATATTGTATTCTACCACATAAATGATAGTAGGTATTTTCATACTGATAATTAAAGCAATTCTTTCAAAATTATTCCCTAACCATTCCAAAATAGCAAAAATGCACTAGTTTTCACTTCTGCCGGCACTCCAAGAGTGCAACCCGTCGTTTTTTTGTTAGGTAAATTATTATCAGGAAAAGGTTTTTATGAAGAGAAAAAAACAGCGGAATCGCAGGGAAGATATCGAAACAAACTCATTAGCTGTTAACGTCAATCGGTACGAAGTTCTCCAGGTCGGCTAGCAGATTATTAAAAGGTAAGTAAATCCAAGTCGTACGATACTGTCGGTCCATTAACTGTATGACTGTGCGTGGGCTCAAGGCTGAATAATGTTTTCTAGTAGCTAGAGCAGCTTCATAATAAACGACACTAGAGGCGCCTCACGTTTATGGTAAGTAATACCAGAGATTAGTAATATATTGTCTTTGGTAATACTTATAACCAATTTTTTTACAGAATAGACACTTCCAAAGTAGTAAAATGTGTTCCTCTATAATTTTTTAAATAAAAGAACGATAAAAATTAAAAACATACATATATATGATGTACATTACCACGCAAACTTCCATCGAAAATTGGTTTGTGCGGGTAGTTATAAATAGTTATTTTAATAGGCACATTAACCCCAACACATAAAATAGATGTTGACAGTGAAGCCAAGAGATGGCCCTGCGTAGTTTAGAATCGGCATAAGCCTTTTAACAAAATGTGAATTTTGTTAAAAAAAAAAGAAAAAAAGATCTTGTGAATTCGTGCAAATAGCAGTAGTGACGTAAACCTTAACCATTGTATACTGTATAGTTTGTATGAAAAATCGTTAATCTTTTATATTGCGATTGCTTCTTGTTGCTACGAATCCCTTCATGAGCGAGTCCGACTCTAACTTGGCTGATTTTATTTTTATGTAAGATTGGGGCTTACGAGAAGAGTTTTGGCGCCATCGAGAAAAAAGATGGTCGAAGTTTTTTCATAATTATTGAATTTCGTGTTAATATTGAGTGAAATTAGTCAATTTTGGTGGCATTTTGTACAATTTTATTCAGTAAAAGTGCACAAATGAAATAATCATAAAGAAATTAGCGTATCGTATATTTTCTCGTTGCCGCCAAATCTCGTTACATGAGATTGTGTAAAAAGGCTACCGCTTTACCCAAGAGCCTGACATGACTTATTGACGACTTACGACTGATGACTAATTAAAATTAATTGAAATTGATATAAAATTTGATGCAAATTTCTACTTGACTAATGGCTAAATACTAACGTGAAGGCCAAAACTTAAAGAAAGAAAAGAAAAAGACTTAGGAGAAGAATCTAAAAAAATAGCAGAACCTGAGAAAAATTAAGAAAACTTGTCGAAAATATAAATTTTACTCATCTCTCAGTTAGTTTAAATAAACGCAGTAAAACTGCAAAAAAAAATTTAACTTTCAATTTTCTTTTCATTAGGTACTTTGCGATTCGGTAGTTCTTTTCTTAGAAGATAGCAAATGGTTCCAAAATGGTCCCAAATAAATTTTTCAACATCCTAGT
>NJDC01002036.1:219413-232071 GCA_002245475.1 Calephelis virginiensis | reverse complement strand
AAAAAAATAGCAGAACCTGAGAAAAATTAAGAAAACTTGTCGAAAATATAAATTTTACTCATCTCTCAGTTAGTTTAAATAAGCGCAATAAAACTGCAAAAAAAAAAAAATAACTTTCAATTTTCTTTTCATTAGGTACTTTGCGATTCGGTAGTTCTTTTCTTAGAAGATAGCAAATGGTTCCAAAATGGTCCCAAATAAATTTTTCAACATCCTAGTAGCGGTTTTTGAATCATGCTTAGATAACATATTGCCTGGTACCGCCACTAACACCTATGGCACCGGTATAGCACCATTGCCAACACTACCGGTTTCCAAAATTACCGGTATTTCAAGCGTTGTTCGCTACTCTCAATATACCTAATCTATCCTGCCCACTGCGGAACACGTCAAGGGTAAACCGACTCGCACTTGGCCACTTCGATTTATTTAAAGCTAGATTTGGTAATCTTTATTTGTCGGTTCGGCGCAGAGCCAAGGCGGTCACACACCTACTGCCGACCGGCACGCGAACGTTGCCAGTTCTTATGGCAAGTCGCATTTTTTATATTACAGAATATTTTTTTTATCTGTAACAGTAGAGACAGTAAGGAAGAATACAAATTAAAACATCTAGGGAGAGAAAGTAAAGGGTATGGTGTCATGAGCCTACACAGCAGTGTCCTATGACCAGAATGTTAAATCTATTGAGCAAGTCTACCAGTTGCCCTACCCTCAGGACGAGACATGGCATGGTCATTAAGTTATTTGGGCAAGCTACTTGGTATGTAATCGCAGGAGAATATGTTTTTTACGTCATCACAGTACAAATCTTCAATTTTCGCTTATATTCTCATAATTATTACACTTACGCTTGCAAAACAAACACAACAAACAAAATATCCGATATTTGGTATCCGATTAAATTGTTATCCGTTTCTTTTTTAACGTGAAGTACACGACGTTTTTAAATAATTTAGCCACGATCAAACACTGTGTTTATCCGAAGGTAATGCCGAGTATCCGAAACCGATGAAAAGAGTAATAAATGTGGAAAAAGTGAGGCAGGTCTGCAAGTATCATGAGCGTGACACTTGGTACATGTCAGTCTGCCACAGAATGGACGTAACGTGAAGATATGTATGTATGTTAAATATTCTTATTTGCATACCCTGCAGGTATCTACTAGTTTGGTAAAGGCATAAGGATCATATATTGATTTGATTTTGCCGTAGGTACCTATAGATTGTAAAGTATAATTGTAAATTGTAAAATTGGTTAGTAACCAAAAGCCAAGCAACTTGGAGTACAATAACTAAGAAGTTTTATGAGTTTGACGGCATCTCACCGGGCCTCGCATGTATAATACATACGCTGCGCAAAAAGTCCGCATCGGAATTGCTAATTTATTTTTCCATAACCTTGAATCTTGAATGTAGCACTCGTATTTGGTGGACCTGAATAACTGGTTCGGTATATTTAGTTATCCAAATATTATTTAAAAATTACATCTACGAATGCGTGGTAAAATTTAGCAATACCTGGCCAGTAGCACAGAATAATAAGTAGTAACATCTAAGTAACTATCGAATGAGTACTAATTCCTCCGCGTACGGACGTATTGCTTGAAGGGACGCCGGCTACGGAAAACTGAAACTCAATTTTCAAAAAATGAATGAATTATTTTTTTTTTTACTTTTTTTGAATAGGTAATAATAAGGTAAGTATATCGAATTTATGGAATATAATTTGACAAAACGTATTTCGTTATTCCAAATATTAAAAATGGAGACTAAGTAGTAGTCTACTAATATGTATACTTATTTATAAACTACTGGCCATCTCTATTACAACTTAGTCTAATAGTTTCGAGACTATTCAATGCGACAATCAGATAACGAAATCTTTCATATTTATTATATCAGTATACAAAAAACATATTTTGATTGAACCTAATGACAATATTTTATTATCACTTAACATACTAAGCTAATACAACAACATACATCTCTTACAGTGTAAACAAGCCTAAAATGCAAATAATAAAAGATACTTTAAACTAGTTCATTTTTTTATTTGAAAGGTCAGCAAATAATTGAAGAACGGCTCTGCTAATAGCAATTGATAAACGTGGCGTACAGACACCATAGATGTTACTTGTGCGTGGAGACTGGGCCTATACTGAGAGTCTACTGCTATTACCCCATCCTCGGTTCCAAAACTTGAAAGAGTCTTTATGACGGCAAGATTAGGTGAGGCGGTGGATCCCTGCCAAAAATTAATTCAAGTTAATTGACACAACGGTGGAATTTTTTTGCTTAATAATATAATATCATCACTGTAATTATATTATTGTATACATATTTTAAAACAAAGAAAAAAGACAAGTTTGCCGAGTTTCAAGTGCCGGATCATTAGTGTGTGGCCGCGTTCCGATCCGGTGGTAGATTTAGTATTTTATCGTACCTAGGTATGTTTTGCTTCATACACTTGTGTCTATTATATAAGATGAGGTGCTTAGATTTTATAACTTATAAAATACCTATGAGTTTGAATAAGTAGCTACTATTTGTAATAACTTTCAACGCAATCGATTATTCTTAAATTAAAAATTTTTGCATCCGCATAGTGACATACCTACCAACTACCTATGTAAGTCTTAACAACGTTGACATTATCAAAGTAGCTATTTCCCACAGATTTGTGAAAGAAAAATGATAAGAGAGCTTACAAAATGGAGTACCTGCGTCAATACCACGCATCAATATGACGTCAGGGACCAGCAGGATCAAGATAAAAAACCCTTGCAATCGTAAAACTTTCGTAAACGTAAACGTAAGCACAAAGGGTCACTTTTGTCACGTGACGTGATCGAAATGGTTCTTAGCGACATGTCATAATGATTTTTGCGGGAGTTATTAAACTTTTTAATTAAGTATTATAGTCTACTAGCTGTTGCCGGCGGCTTTACCTGCGTGTTTAATGGTTCAACAGGAACATTCTTGCGGAATAAAAACTATCCTATGTGTCGATCCAAGTTACCTTCTATTAGTCGTATTAATAAACACGGAGTAAAATACCTACTCCAAGATTCAGCCTGGTATTGTATTCATTATTACAATTTTTCGGGATAAAACCTATTCTATGTGTTAACCCAAGTTAACCTCTGTGTTTCGCCTGATTCGGGTGAAAGGACTACGTCCATTGTTCTTATTATTTTTGAGGTGCGTTTGCCCCGCAACTTTTTTAAGCAATATTTGTACAGTCAGAATGCAAAATTTTAGGTAGGGTGACAATTTAAGTAAAAGCAAAGTACTGTAGGAAAAATACAAAAATATTTTTTATTGTGATTTGTCATGTTTATTATTCTATTTTCCGTTGATTGTTG
The DNA here is from genome assembly GCA_002245475.1 of Calephelis virginiensis. Taxonomy (NCBI): domain Eukaryota; kingdom Metazoa; phylum Arthropoda; class Insecta; order Lepidoptera; family Riodinidae; genus Calephelis; species Calephelis virginiensis. The sequence goes on along the minus strand of NJDC01002036.1, from coordinate 228,704 downwards.
TAATATTTTTCAATAAATGTTTTTGTACTTTTCCTACAGTAGGTACTTTGCTTTTACTTAAATTATATCACCTATCTTACTTTAGGTACGCTTAAACACAATACAAACGAATTATGAACATTTGGTTAATAATAAAAATGATTACGTTAATAAAAACCGACTTCAAAACTGAAAAGCAAAAAATTATAAATGTTTAATATTAATTATTTATGTAGGCACCTGCTACCTATTTTTTATACGTGCTATTTACTAATAGGTTTGAAGTCGGTACCATGTCAATTTATTACTTACTTATAATATAATTATTACTTTTTACTTTTTAGTTTTGAAGTCAGTTTTTATTCATGTAGATATTTTTATTTAATAATTTTTAATTTATTGCTGATATGATTTAATTTAATAAAAATAAACATCGGGATAGGTGAAAGTAGATAGAAAATGCTCATAAAATAAAAACTAAAGGGCCTACCTGGATAAAAATTTTATGGGACTAATTCGAAACTATTCCGCATCAAACAAAAAAAGAATTACGTAAATCGGTTCAGAAGCTTTGGAGAAATAAAGTGACATATCCGATTTCAATTTCCAATTTGCAAGAAATCGAGTTTCAAGAGTAGCCCTACTGATAACTCTCAAGAGTAAACACTGCATTTGCTCTTGAAGCAAGTGGCATAAACATGTATCTCCTATTTATATGTAGGTATTAGACGGGTTTATTTGTAGTTTCTACAATCGAGTTGTATAAGCAGTTGTATACAGTGAATAAATTACAATAATTCTAGTATTACACTAGAAGTCTAAAGTCCTTATTTAAAAATGAGAATCGCATTAGTCCTATTTTTAGGACTAGTAAAGTTATCCTAATAGAATTATAAATTCAAAAGTTTGTACATTTGTTTGTTACTCCTCCACGCAAAAATTGCTAAAACTATTGTCATGAAATTTGGCATACACATGGACTATAGAGGGTAGCTTGGATCAACACATAGGATAGTTTTTTTTCCCAAAAATGTTCCTGTCAGACCATTAACCACGCGGGCAACACCGCGGTCAACAGCTAGTCTTATATATAAAAATGAATCCTTATTGTCCATGGTCATGGTCACAGCATTCCTTTATTGTTGCGTCAGTTAGGTATTGCCAGGAGAAGGTTCTTATGAGAGAAAAAACAATATTCAAAGTTAGTACAGCGCCTGCTAGCACGCGCACCGAGATTTTGATAAAAGTGAACTGGACTTTTTGTGCTTTTGTTACGTTTTACGATTGCAAGGGAGTTTCATCTTTATCCCTGGTCCCTTACGTCACGGTGATGCGCGCTTACGTTACGACTGTTGACGAGGGACGCGTCACGTAGGTACTCCATATTGTAAGTTCTCTTATTATTATTATTTTACTAATCTATCGGAAATAGTTCTACTTGATGATGTCAACATTGTCAAGACTCAAGTAGGTACGTCACTATGCACCTATCACCTACTATCAGCACCTATAAAAAAATGAACCCATTTTTTATAGGTGCTGATAGACTTGAGCATTCACTTGTAATGATCTTTTGCGCGAATGTTACGTCAGAGAAAAATAACGAGAATATTTAAGCGAGCATTGTTTGAGCTTTTTGCTTCGGTCGTCCGCTCTGAGACGTAGCAACAGGGGTGAAGGGGCCCCTGTTGCTCTGTTTCTTTTTTTTCACAGTAATGAGAATTACTACTGAACATAAATGCAGCACACGCGACCGTCAATTCTGACATCATCGTGAAGAATATTTTTTAACCAGCATCAAGAATGTTCATGAAATTGTTCATAGCAATGTTTGGCTCTATGCTTGGCTTGGCTCGTTGTTCAGTTTGACAAAAATAAAAACGTCGAATGCTCGATGTTCTGTTACAAGTGAATGCTAAAGGCTAACAGCACCTTAAGTTTTTTCCTTACACAGCTCCAAATTAATGTCATCTTGACAATTTTTAATTTGAAACCTCTTGAGTTTGACTTAAGTTTGAGTGCTATTATAGAAACCTTGATTCTCTTATTTTACAAAAAGGGGTGTTATAACTTTGTGTTTGTGTGTGCAGGGATGTACCTATCTAATTTGATAATGTCAAAATTGTGAAAACTTAGGTAGGTACCTACCTCACTTTGCGAAAGCGACTTTTTAGGTTTTTCTACTAAAATCTTGGTTATTGTTCTAGGATACTAGGTAGGTAGGTACCCAATATGTTTATAAAGTACACATATAGGTATGTATATGTTTATAAATACATGTGTTGTCTTGCGATAGCATACACCTAATACGTAAAAAAAACCTTGGCACTAAAAATTATACAGGTACGGTAATATAGTATAAATAAGGCGAATTAGGTAGTTATATAGGCATTTAACTTTTGCCCTCTCAGATACCTACCGATACATAAATCGCATACCTAGCTACCTTTTTAACGAACACTTCAAAAATGTTAGATTTCGCTATTGGTAGATAGATACGAAATTGCTTGATGTTAACATATTTTTTATTTGAAATGTTTTTTTTCGTTAATTTAAAACATGTGAGAGAATACTTTGTATTTTATGTGGACAGGATACTTAATAACAGAATAAGGTCACCAGAGGTAATTGCGTCTTTGAGGTAATTGCGTCTATTTGATATTTCTCCAATCTTATTTAAAATAAAAATACTTTCGCCATCTATGCTACTTTATTTTAACTAAAATCATTACTTGAAATTGTAATTTAGCATCACGATTTTGAATTGTCAGCCATATTTAAAATCACACATTTTCTGCCAAGTTCGTCGAGTGAGATGAGTGTAATCTGTGGATGAGTGTTTCAAATCTTTTAGAATCTCTTAGTTTTCTTAGTCTACCGTTTTGATTTTATTATATGACGCTTGCAATTTAATGTGGTTATCGATACAGATAATAATTTTAATTAAAATTGTTTTATTTTTAAGAAATCATTAATTTAAATTTTTGGGTATGATTTGAATATATGGGGTAAATGCATCTGCTGTCATTGGGTAATTGCGTATTAGTCCTAAATCCAGGGATTGACAACCGTTTTTGAAATATAAATTTTATTTAAATTTAGAATTTAGATTATACCTACCGCCATGGTGATACTAAAATATACCGTAAGTTTTTTTTTATGATATTGGAAGGCAAAGAAGCAGACGGATTTCCTGATGGTTAGAAATTCACGCCGCCTAGAGACACCAAATGTGGTAATGGTGCGTTGCCAACCTGAGGCCGGGATGGTAGGCATCGACCAAAAGTAAGTTTACCGGCTAAACCACCCTCGAAACCGTAACACGTCATGACGTTATGGCGGCAGGAATAGGTAAGGCGGTGGTACCAATCCGGGTGAGTCGCTGCGAAACTCTACCACCTAGTCAGATGTCACGGTGTTAGTGACGGTAAGCCTATTCTCGCCTTTTACGAGCTGACTGGCAGGAAGGCAGATGGTCTATTCTGCAAAGGAGCCCGGACATTGATCAAAAGCTTACGTCTCCTTGGCCTTAGACCCATTTAATACGGTCAAAAAATACTTTGGATGTGGATAGTTTCTCAATGCTATACTGATAGGCCCTTATTCATTTATCAATAAAATTAATATTGAACATGCAAAAGCGTTAATAATAAGTTTATGATTTTGATGTAGTTTTTTTTACGTTTTCACCATTTATGACCATTTACATTGAGGAAGAGTGTGAATACTGCCATAAAACAATGCAATTTATAATATTATCCAAAGGTGGGATTTGAACGTAGGTGTAAAAGGGAGAGAAATTTACCATCACACAAATTAACCATCGGCCTTGCGTAATTACAAAGTATGTGTTATGTACACCTGAAATGTTGAGAACATCTGGATTGCGTATGGGGTAAGTGCGACCATGAAAAGTAAGTCGCATTTTCCCAATCTCTACTAAAATATTCCTACGATCCATAAAACAAGCTATTTTTTAGATCCATTAAGATATTTCTTTTCAATGCTTAAATAAGGTCGTTATATAAAAACACCGATCATGGAAGTTAGCCACTTTAAATTTTTATTAACTTAAGACGCAATCACCCTAAAACGAGAAAATGCGTCTAAAATTGTCATTTTTTTTAAATCCTTTATAACTTATTATATTATTACACAGGCAAAAAACAAACGAATTTATATTGTTTTGGTATTGTTCTAAAGTTCATTTGTAATTAAAGATTTTGTATAACTATTATATATATTTTGTAAAAAGAATTCAAACTTCGCCGAACTCAAAATGGTACGCAATTACCTCAGGTGACCTTACCTACTGTCTAGGTCCTAGGAAATACCTCACTTAAACTAAACTAACACAACAGTATAATCACATATATCAAAAATTTAGATTTTTGGAATGATGGTTGGAATGGCTATTGGTGACTAAAGTGACTACCTAAAACAAAATATTTAGTAAGGTAGTGTTTGTTTTGGGTACATTATGATCACGCTGAAATTATTGTTTGGACACCTACTTAACAATAATTTTATTCGGGCAATTGAGGATAAGATTTTACGTAAAATGTTTGCTATTTCTTACTTAATATTCAGGCAGGTTATAACTCCAATAATTTTTCACATGTCAATTGTCAATATTTTTTGGCATAATAACGCATACTTAAGTCAATTCTCATTAAAAATATTTATAAAAAAAATCGAAATAGAAAATATAGGAACACAACTTTGCTGTCTCTATTATTTACTGACAGTCCATTTATGTAGTGCACTTCAATAGGTACTCAAAAATTATATTGTTAACCAATACATACAATATTTTTAAGAACGTTTTTCATTTTAAGCCCCCGACGAACAGCGAGGGGAATAATCAAGTTTGATGTGTCTGTGTGTGTATTTGTGTGTATGTGTGTCTATAAAATCACAACTTATAAATGAATAGACTGATTTCAGGTTTGAGGTTAAAAGCTGACGTGATCAGGATGGTTCTTAGCTATATTTCATAAAGGTTTTTGTCTCATTTAATGAGGAATTATATCAGTGAATAATGTGGAATAATATCAAATTTAAAAAAGTATGGACTAACTACATCATACATGTAAACACGTATTCAAGTTATAAAATAACAAAAAACGAAAATGAGATGAAGCGATATGTCGTGGTGACGTCACAATTTGTTATTGATCCCGGACTTCTATGAAGAAAGTAGATCAATTGTCTATGCCAGGCATCATGTAAAAAGTAAATATACCCAATTAATTCATTTTAGTTTCCCAACACCATGATCGTCACTAAAAGCAACGACAGCATATACATAATTATTATATTTACTAATTTCTGCTAAAAAGTAGCATTGAACAACTTATTCCACTACCACGTCAGTGTTTGCCATTGTCGTGTTTTGGTTTAGAAAGTAGAGTAGCTGCTAAACTTACAGGTATATGCATACATAAGATGCATGCCATCATTTGTGGTATATAGGTGCACCCTTACTACTTAAGGTGTGTATAGGCAGCGTAGAATTTCTTACTAACTGAAAATTTTATTGCTTATTAGCACACAATAGTAAAAAAGGCAAGCTATAAAAATCACAATCGTCTGTTTTCATATTTTGTTATTATATAAAAATTTAAATTTTATATGCCTGAACTGAATTTATGTATGATGTGATGACATGATGACAGTTCTAAAGAGTCCTTCTAAATATTCATTTTTATCAGTGTCTTCTACATAATATTTTATCAGAAAGCCCTACCGACACATTTATTTGCTCGCTTAGGAAGGTAATTTTATCATCTTAAAATATTTGACTCATTCTAAATAATCAAATCTTATCGTAGATAACATTGAACAACATTTTTACACATACGTGTACCTGGAAAAGTTAATAGCTATCTCTATAAACTAATCATTTGAAAAATAGCTGTGTCCGTACTCTGTAAAATAGAAAAGATATAGAGAATGTTTGATAACTTACTGGAGACTGGAGTGCTAGGTTCCATCTGTTCAGTAAGTAGCATTGCGTGTGACGCTTCCCACAGAATTTTTTTCTGAGAAAAATAGCTATAAAAATTACGAAACTATAAAAAAATGTAGTATCGGGAATATCATCACTGATGCTAATTGTTCAGAAACTAACAGCGGAAACAAATTTAAAATAATGCCATCTTAGTTCCGATTTTGACTACTGATCAAGATAAGTTGGGTGCACTATATGGCTCTGATTTTTTTACCAATTGGTGGATTAATACGTTTGTTAGTAGAATAAAATTACTGATTCAGAAAATTATTTACGGAGTGTAGATAAACCGACTTAAAATAAAAATCTTTGCCGAAATAGAAATTCACGAATGCATTTATATTTGGAGAACGTGAATGACTTTCCCGGTTTAGTTAAAATATGAAAGTACCAACTAGGTACATTTGTTCTACGATGCAATCCCATGTGAAAATTAAGACGAAGTTCGTTTCTTCAAAAAAACTTGGAGTAAAGTGGGTACCTACGTCCTGTCAAATTACTTTTCTAATCTGATATGGTAGTGATAACTGTTCACATCTGTCTTGCTCTTTCCATTTCATAAAAAGAATATTTTATTTACATCTTGAAACATATTTGGTAAGTATATCATCATTGTTGCTATGGGAAAAGCATCCTACTCTAAAAAGACAACCTTGGTACAAAGACCTCATAGATGTTATAGGCGTCGCTGCCCTGTAGGCTAGGTGTTATGCCTCATATGGAAATTAATTAATTAGCAAATATCCTTTTATCGCCTAAAATCACTGTCGTGGATTCCAAACTTGCGCAACGAATGTAATCATAGTCTCATTTCTGAATATGAAGAAAACGTTACTTTTAAATTACATAGTTGATCCTATCCCCTAACACTATAGAACGTAAAAAATGTGCCTAAGCATACAAAAACAAATGTATAAACAACAAAAACACGATTTTTGAGGAAAGGTATGCTTGACTTATTCAATTTACAAATAGATCCTATGTAATTTTATCATAGGTACCTATATTTAAACCAGTTTTTACATTTCATAATCAAATAACTATAATTAAATGATATTTACATGCCATTATGTTAAGTTATAAATTGAGCTTGATAACAGCGATGACACATTAACCTAACTGTTTTTATAACAGCTGATTCAATATAGAAATTAAATCATTATTTTTACTACCATTTTGTAGATATCCAAAATGTATACAATGAATTACTTAGATACCTATGCAATGATTTAAACAAATATAGGTAGGTAAATCAACGCAGGGCTTTGTTATGGCATCTTCAGATTTCTATAAATTTTAAAGAAAGAAAAAATTTCGCCCCAGACAGGATTTGAACCTGTAACCTTTCGTCTCAAGCCGACGAATGCTCTAACCAATTGAGCTACTGAGGATTCAAGATAGAAATTTAACCCAAGCACAGGGCAAGTGCTAAAAATAAAAATATCTTCAGATTTGTTTTGCAATTCACATAAGTTTTGCTATCAGATTATATTATAAGTAGGTAGGTATTTTAGTATAATTAGATTTTACTTCTAAGTTTCATTATTTGCATTTGATTTCTTCTTTCGTACTTAGGTACATACCTAATACCTGAATAATCTGCATGTGTTCATGAATTATATAGATGCTTCTAGCACTAGTACTTACCGCGAATGTTTTGTTACAATTTTAGGTAGGTGTCCTACCTATCCTAGTCGCCAGAACTACCTACCTGCAAACTAGAACGTTATCTCTAAACAATAAAAAGGGTGAAGTTAACCTAAAGTAAATAATAAACAATTGTTGGTTTGTAAGTTTTGTAATATTTGTAAGTTAAAACTTACAAATATAGAATTAAATTATCAGTAACCTAGGTATATAACAATTGGTAAGTAGGTATTTAACATTCACATTAATCAGTAACGTTCAACTTTTTTATTCCAGCTCAATAAGAAATAGAAACTGGCTTCGTTCAGATGAAAAATGTACTATTAAGTAATAATTAAAACAAATCTCCAAAAAGTAGGTAGGTAGCTAGGTGGTTGTTGTAAGTTTAAAATGAATGGATGTAGTTTACAAATAACATTCTATAACATGATAGGTATCTATAGAAACATGCTTTTATTTTGAATACGTGTCGGTCACGTAGGCATGAGTGAGTAGGAAGTTGTTGTAGATAGAGATAAGCGTATGCTTGAGCGAGAAGGCTTTTGAAGAGGACCAAAAGTTAATAAGAACGAGATGCAACGATGGCGTGACAACAAATATGGCGACGCCGGGCGCCGCTGCCGGTCGAACTGGTTGCCCGTACCACGTGCGTATTGCGTTGTGGGCTAACTCCCGTACAATGTTTGTCAACAAATGCCCCGATGAAGGTCATTGGTAGAAGGGCTACGAAGACAAAGGATTCCCTATTGCATAACTTCAGAGTCCATACGAAACAAGAAATATAAAGATGGAATCCTGAATACAATCATAGTATTCTTTTGTAGGTTACTTTTTTGTTCAAACATTTTGTATGAAAATAAAAATTCAGTTACCAGAGTACCTACTTACTTAACTGAATTTTGATTTGTATACCTACGTAGGTATCCTAATTTTTAGGCATTTCTATATACCTGGTACCTATCTGGGTAGAATACAATATTTTTATATAACATAGGTACACTACGATAACTTTGACACCTATACCATGTCACCCAGTCGGTAGGTAGGTCATTTCTAATCAATCAGATAAGTTTAATCGAATATAGTTTTGTTTACAGTAGCTAGGTATATGCTTGTCCCATATGGGTACCACAAACTAGTATTCTTTATACTGAAATATTTCGGTCCTACCTACTTACTGAAAGTTTTTTTAAAAATAAATTTGGTATTTACCTAACTGTAATTTGGCGGGGGTAACTGTTACATCTATGTTTTTGGTGTTTTTTGTGGTTATGGTACTTGGCCACGCACCTACCTCCCTAATTTGTTGAATTTATTAGTTTTTATACTAATAAATTCAATTTGAATTAATATTTATAATATAACTAAATAATTAGGTATATAGCTGAATAGGTAGGTGCCTTACATAATATCTCACATATAAATAAACATTTAATAGAAATCTACCTATTTTATAGAATTTTATAAAAAGGTGGATTACCTACCTAGTCACCTACTTATAAATATTTTATATATTTTTTTTATTAGATATCTTAACAAATCTACATGCACCTACTACCTAGGTATCTAGTTACCTACCTAGTTGATGTATATTGCAGGTCTTAGCTTAAGAAAAGTAGGTACGAGCCCAAAATTATGTCGATGACTCTTAC